>JAFBJS010004964.1:0-62500 GCA_016785265.1 Paraplagusia blochii
ACTTTGTCTCCTACCTGGTAGCTCCATCTCTACGATCATTCTTCCACCAATGTATCCACTGTCCCTCCTCTGAACATGTCCAAAACCATCTCAATCTGGCTTCTCTAGCTTTTCCTCCAAACCTTCCTGTCTGTTTTGTCCCTCTAATCACCTCATTCCCGATCCTGTCCATCCTCGTCATCTACATACAGTATTTACATTTATACAGTATCTGTATATGCAGTATAAGCATATATACACACATTTAGAGCTCAACTGTTCATATATAGACAGTGAAACTCCAAGTGTTCTCCAAGCTTGATTTGTTTGAAACCGTAGAAAATAATGTAAAATGTGTTTATATTTTTTCTTACAGACCATTGTCTTTAGAATACTGTAGTTGGACAACCTTTGGTTGATCCAAATCAGTAGTAACATTTCTACTTGTTCTAATGTCTGAGATCTTTGCCTGGTGATCACAGTTGATTGACGGTACAACCCTTGTTTTTCTAAGCCATATTGTAACAACAGACCTGAAACATAAGTGCTCTTCTCAAACTTTTGCACAACCTTTCCTCACTTTTATTGCTCTCACAATTGTCTTCCTGCCTGATCCATGTAATAAAAAAAAAAAAAAGAAAGAAATTTCCTAGCAATAGAAACTCTCTCAAACGCAGTTCTACGTGTGTATATCCTGAGAACAGACCAAGGCTAGATTATCACCACACACTCAGTCACTCAGTTGCAGTTACATACTGAGCCATTATGGATTAAACATAGTGTTTGTGAACCCAATTTCATGAAAGACATTTGATAGCCAAGGTTCTGTGTTGTCTTTACACTCGACTGACACATTTTCATTGACATGTTAGTTTCTATAGCTAGAATGATCCTGCTTTATCAAATCAACGCTTCTCACGTATTGAATGTTGATATAAAACCCCTGTCTCTCACACAATCTTAACCGAATGTATACAATATGTTCAATATTGCTGGTTGTAACACTTCCCTTCTGGGATAATCCCTTCTATCCGTTTGCATGGCCGTCAACACTAAGTGCCGTTCCTTGTTTGTGTCACTCATCTGTACAGGTTATGATATCACCGTTACCATCAACCCCAAGCACGGGCTTGTTGAGGTATTCCGCTAGCCCAGAGTTTTTGCCCCAGTCAATTCATATTATTTCTATAGGGAAAGCTTAGCTCATGCATTCAAGGGCAGGAACATGCATGTCAGACACACGTGTGCACACACATGCCAAAGGTCCAAAAGTATTTCATTATATCTCCATTCATGAAGCATGTTACCCATGAAATACTACGACACATTAAATAGCTTTTCAACCCGGGGCAGTGTGTTTTTTTTAACCCATACTGTGAGGGACAGGCATGTCCACACACCATCACTCTATCTCCACGATGCCACGATCTCTCTCAACTTGCTCTCTGCTTTTCTTGAAATTGATAGTTTAAGGGACGTGCAGAATGCAGTCCTAAATGTTAGGATAACATCCGTGACCATAAAACATAGCGATCGCTGAAGATGCTTGTCTTAGGGACGAAATCCAAGACCAGAGTCCAGTGGCCTCCGGTAGAACAAAGCCAAGATCAAATCACAGGGAGTGCAGTAAGTCAGCTGTCAGTGTGACAATAAAGGTACAAGCAGCAGTGCAACGGTCCATACCTGAGGTGACTGTTTGACTGAAAAGATACAGCGGAACCGAGAAATTGGTAATCGACCATACTTGTTCGTTCCTGGATTTAAGACCTAACTAGTAACCAGTTAGCTGTTGATGGATTATGGGCACGAAGGGTTTTTTTCCTTTAATTTACAACATGGAGGCTAAAACAACATTGAAATAATCTCTAAATCTCAGTCTTAGATAAAGGATTCCAAACTGGATAGTTGGATCACATCAATCTATCTCTACAAAGGACAACAAAGTAGTAGGGTTCTTAACCTTTCAGACAGATCTTTATCACTTTGCAAATCAACAACGTTGTTTCTCAGAACCAATGCAGGGTCAACGACTCTTTTTGAAACTACGATCTACGTTCATAGTGAAGAACAGTAAAGAACTAAAGAGAATTAAGAATGAGGAACTGCTTGGATGGATGTTACAATCTATGGTGTATTTGAAGGAAATGAAGGAAAGCAAACATCTTGTCATTGTGATACACACCACAGCACACACAACGAAATGGGACCTCTGCATTTAACCCATCAGCACTGAGTACTACAACAGTGCAGTGGGCAGCTTTGAGGACTTCAGTGGTAACTTGGAAGTTGGCGGATCCAAACCTGGAACCTTCCGGAACCCCAGTTCAGGTCCTTTAACCACCAGGCCACCACTGCCCCAGTAGAAGAGATTACATCTTCTTCTTTTCCTTCTGGCTTGTCCCTTTTTTCTCAGTACATCATCCCTGCTCAACACAAAATTGGATCTAAATAGAATTAGTTTGTCTGCGTTTTAAGAAATACTGACGTCTAAGGGGGGGATGTTGATAATCCATTGCTGACCATTTACAATATGTAAAGTTCACCAGCCCATTATTTGCATGGACAAATACTACTACAATATTCACCTCTTATTGTTGTCTTTGAGATGTGACAGTAGTTGATAGTCAGTCCTCCCCATATGGTCTGATGGTCCACCAACTCTACCCATTCAGTTCAGTTTTCCTACCTTTACCGGTTAAAAGCCCTTGTACAAATGGCTGAAATCTGACTTTTAACTGCATTTTACTGTTCATATGATAAACTCTGCATGCACTCCTGCATTTTGTTCGTGTTAATTGACATTAAACTCTTATTGTTCTCAGAAATACAAACAAGCAAAGCTTCGCCTTAAGGGGCATCCTTCTTTCCAATCAATAATATTTAGTTTGTATCGTCTTTTGCGCAGTATTTTTCCTTGAACTCATTGCCATTATATAACCCCAGATGGTTCTCTGGCGCCCAGACTCATCTGTTAGATGTTCAAGGGTCCAGCCGTCACACACACCATAGCATGCCGGCAGGCTTTTGATCTGTCTTCCCTTTTGGGCCTCCTTGAAGAGGGTGATGCCCCTTAAGCTTCTCCAGACATAATATATTTTCCTGGTTCAACTTCAGGTCTGGATATAAAAAAAAAAAAAAAAAATCAACACTAAGACAACATTTACCTGTGATTATAGTGTTAAATTAACCGTCCAGATCGAGTGAAAAATTATTAAAGATCTCTGATTTCTTCTCAGCTGTTACCATATATAGTGGAAGCCTAAAAAATGCATAATTCCATCACTGGGATGTGGCAGCGGAGCAGACCTGAAACTATGCAGCGGATCACTGTGTGTGTTAGACATCTGTCTTTTTTAGTACATTATATGTGTGTGGATACTGTATTTGCACAGATCTCGGTATGTGATCCAGAGGGTAAAGTAGAGTAAAATATTGTGTTGGCTTTTCTCTGCTGTGTTCTTGTCGTGAGTCTCGCTAAGAGAAGGTTGGCTTAACTCTCTTGTTTTGGATAATTGTACGCTGCCGAGGTCTGTGGTCCCCTTCACTGTCTCCCTGTGGCCTAGGCTGCAAAGCCATATTTAGGCTGCACATCCTCCTCGTC
This sequence comes from Paraplagusia blochii, assembly GCA_016785265.1. Taxonomy (NCBI): domain Eukaryota; kingdom Metazoa; phylum Chordata; class Actinopteri; order Pleuronectiformes; family Cynoglossidae; genus Paraplagusia; species Paraplagusia blochii. The sequence continues at coordinate 3,581 of JAFBJS010004964.1, forward strand.
CTATCCTGTCTCTTCCCCATCCTGCCCTTCACACACCCACAGTGTAGTCGGGGGCGGCCGGACAAAAGTCCAGCAGGGGCCAAGGTCAGAGATCTGCAGAGAGTAAATATTTGGACCATTTATTTCAGTTTACATTTTTGCTTTGGACCTGTGTTGTGGTCATAAACTTCAATGATCCTGTGTTTCCACTGAGAAACCTGGAAAAGAATGGACTAATTTTACAGTCATGGAAAACCAAAATGAAATGAGTAAAAAGTTCAATAGCTCTGAATATTTTTTCTAAAGAAAATTATTATAACATTACTTCAGCGTAGATAAAAAAAAAAGTAAATACTGCACGCCATAACTTTATAACTGGCGTTGGGTCATGTAAGTATAACACCCTTTGAAATAACACTTTTAAGTGTCCAAAGCTACATATATTATTATTAAATCCATATGGAATGGGTTGCATTTATGGCGGCTCGCTGGTACTGTATGTTCTGTTTTGCTGAATCACAGCTTTCAAAAAATCTAACAATGCCTTTTATTCCTCCGCTTCGAAGTAGGAGTGAGTGGCTGTCAACATCTTGTCGAGTAGCGGCATATTGATAGCATGGGATTGAAACTTCTGTCACTAATGTTTAAGGTTTTTCATGCGTTCTTTTGGGCTTTGGGATCTGAGTATGGAACAAAGTTGCTCTAGCTCAGGGGCTCAATGTTGCACTTGATATTCTTGATATTCATGATATTCTAATGGATTCTATCGTAGTGGTCAGAGGAGTGGTCACTATTGTATCCCTCTACTATCCCATTACCCGTTAATACCATAACATCCATAGTCATCTAAAGTTTCATCTATCTATCTATCCATCCATCCATCCATCCATCCATCCATCCAAACACCCACACACCCACCCACCCATCCATCCATCCACTTATCTATCTACCTACCTACCTACTTACCTACCTACCTATCTACCTACCTACCTACCCATCTACCCATGTAACCACCTACCCACCTATCCATCTATCTACCCATCTATCTATCTATCAACTATCAACCTGCAGTTCTAAATGGAATTGCATTGATACCGTGGGAAATTAAGTAATCTTTATAAATGGTAATCTTGTCTGCTCTTCTTTTATCAAAATCTGATTTATAATCGTGGAAGTCTCCTCATGAAAAGGTCTCAAGTCGTCACCTGTATCAATTCAACAGAATACAAAGCGAGAGCAGGTGTTGGAGGAAGCACAGACTCGTGTGAAAACTTTCTCCCCCCCGTGTCAGACTCATTTTCCTCTTTTACTTTCCCATTATACCTTACCTCACGTTGTAGCTGAGGGGTGAGACGCACAGCAAGGAATTTTTAACTGCAGGGCAGAGATTCCGTAACCATCCACGTGAAGCACATGCATGAGCTCATGGCTCGAGGCCTTCATTTCCATTTTCACTGACTTATGCGCTTTGTCAAAAACGATCATTATTTATTGCTCTCTTTACATACATTTAGCAGCACATGTATGGGCTTAAACGCTCACTTTGTTTGACTTGCACTGGTTAAATATATTGTATATGAGGTTTGGTTAATGCCTTTATTTTAACCTCCAAGGTCACCAACAGCTGAAACTGAGAGCTACTTCAAGGGCACTCGACAATACAAAGAACTGCTTGTTTGATATCGACTTCCTGAACAATGTAATGATGATAAGTTCAGGGACATACAGTAGAAGATATTCTTCTCCTACCGTCGTCATTGCGCCCATTAGAATAGCACTGCAAATGTACCCTTTTCAAAAGGCACAGTACAATTACAAATAATTGTACTTAAACTAGTACAATTTTCCATTCTCTCTTGTTGACCCTGAAGGAGACATAGGTGGGGTTTTGACTCGCGGGCCGCAATTGGTCCTATAATTGGACACAGGGGCCGAGTCCAGAGCAGAAAGATGGATTGCCCACTTGAACTGAAACAAATGGCACGTAAAGGTCACGCATAAAACCTATAATCCTACAATTCTAATACCCTTAATGACGTCATCTACTGGGGAAATGCATTATTACAGGGACAAGACAGAAGTATAATGATAAAATAATGAATTATTTAATTTGGAACAAGGTTTGCGGGCCACATCCGGCCCCCCGGGCCTTAGTTTGCCCATGCCTGAGCTAGCTGGTTTGCAACCTCTTGCTGGGTTCAGGGCTGCTTCAGTTGTAATTATTATTATTGTTCATTCATCTTCATCTGCTTTTCCATTGCTTGGTCGCAGGGGCAGCAGTCTCCACAACTGCCACCCAAATTACACTGCACAATACCGTTAGGCTTCCTATGGGGTGGGGACGGTGCTACGCTCAGAGCAACTCAGTGGCAACTTGGCAGGCAACCAAGTAGATTCGAACCTGAAGCCTGTGTCACAAGGACAAGGAGTTTGCCTTCCTTCCTTGCTGTGTACTTCACTTCCCTTCCCTCACTTTATGGAGCATGTCATTCCTCTTGGGAATCAATCCTGGGACGCTCTGCTTCCGAGACAAGTTTGCCAATCTGAACCCACAACGATTTCTACAACAATATAGAAAAAAAAAACATTATGTGGATCAAATGTTGCACATATTAAATCTGATATCTACACAAATGTTGGCCCAAAGTGGAACTGATTATCTTGTAAATGAGAATATATATCCATATGCTGCCTGGGTTATGTGAATATGATGAATCCTGCTCTGCGGTGGACCCTGAATGCATCTTTCACTGAAGGTGTTTCCTGTAAATGGAAATCTGCTGAGTGAATTTGGATATGGAACCAAACAACACACAGTCGTGTGGCTTAACTTTGAAAGTATGTGATTAATCAAGGATATTATTGGATACATATTTCATCTCTTACATTTGGTGAGTATAAAGTTGGGTGTCAGATGGACAAGATGCAATTTTTTCTTGATATAAATAAATATAACTATATCTGATTATGATGTTTTTTCAACAATGGACCTCGAGGGGAGCTGCTGATTCATTTTCCAGTGCATTCACCTCAGTGATTTACCCGGAATGCATTTCTGACCCATGCCTCTGTTCCACAAACCTTACCATGATGACTAAGTGCTGCCGTAAAGTTTTCCTGTAAATTTGTGAGGAATTATTCGTCAGCGTTACCAAAAACTCATCATTTACATCCAGGGCCATGCTCCCCCCCATGTCTGTAAACCCCTCTCCTAACTGGAAATATGTTGTTAGGTTTCTGGTACTTTTCTGACTTCTTAACTGATTGATCATTTAGTGCAGTTGCGCTCACCAGCCAGACTTAACCAGAAGATTGTAGAACTTTTTTGCAGACATTTTTTTACAATAAGTAACTGGACAATTGCAAAGGCTCTGAGTCAAAAGAAAATCGGAAATGGACAACAATGTAGCATGAACCAATAAAAGCGTGTAGGCTTTGTAAGCTTTTCTGCCCTACTGGCATTGCAAAGTCAATGCCTCGTGGGTTATTTCGAAATCTTTTCCCCCCGGTAACTATTGTACTTTTTGGAGTTATAAAAAGTAAAGTTTACGCCTGATTTAATTCAGCCTGTGGATTTGCACCTCGGATTAGCTGTTTTAGTTGTGGGACTCACATCCAGGAGCAAAGACTAAAGTTGAAAGTTTAAAACTGAGTAAAAGCTGGGAAAATCTGGAGGAGTGCAGGATGAACAAGCAGAGGGGGAGCGAGAGATAGGAAGCTGTTGCAGGTTCTCAAGCACCGCAGTACAGAATGACTCATAGGTCATTAGACTTGGGCATGTAAACAAAATATTTCTTGTAATTTATTTGCTGAATCACAAAACCTCCCTCGTGACACTGCATAGGAGGAGTTGTCCGCTGAGTCAGCAGGAGAGTATGAACAAAGTTAAGAAAACCTATGAGTGAAGACGCAGCTGTGAACGATTGCAGGATTTTTAGGAATCCATCAGAACTTTATTTTAGTTTTCTGATTGCTAGAATCAACAAGCTTTCAGAAGCTTTGCTTGTCTGGGTCATTGCTATGTGTTTGAAACTCTTTACCCTTTTACTTTGCCAAGAAAATGAACCCCTTATTTTTTTTTAAAAAAGATGCTGAGACATTGTCGTATCCCTCCATCCATGCATCCATCCATTGTAATTACCGAGTTGTGGTGCCAGCAGCCTCCACAGCTGCCACCAAAATCACATTGCACCACGACGTACCTTCCTGTGGGTGGTGAACCTCCTGGACCCCACCAGGAGGTGAACCCCAATGGCATAGACACTGGCCCTGGGCCTAAGCCATACATTGCCATATACATTGATATATTATTTTCTGACTGCATAAGTCCCTTGGGGATCCCAATAAATACAAAATGGATCAAAAGTGCATTTTCTGAAATTTGTCACCAAAACAGCACGGCCAAAACAGAACATGCCTTCTCTTCCTTGCTAGTGCTAACAGAGAACTAAAGTGATCAGTTTCATGGGCAGTGCTTGAAAATAAAAAATGTCTTGGAGGCAAGCCATTTAGTTGCTTGGGGGTCTAGCCACTAGGGGGCCCTGGCCAAAAAAAAGTTTGTTCCTGCTTGCACTGATAGGTTGGGGCCCCAGTGAGAGCTGGCTTGAAACCCCTAGAGACCCTAACACCGACCCTGCTGATGCAACTGTAGTAGAATTTATTCCTTTAACTGCAGCATTAAAGTGTCTGGATCAGTGGTGTCCAATAGGTAGATCGGGATCTAACAGTAGATCTCCAAAGGAATGTTGGTAGATCTGGAGCAATAACATAAAAAAAAAATAGTAATTAAAATTAGAAATGTAATTCTATTTCAACATGGTACTCACTGGACTAAAATGAGAATGATATTGGTATTGAGTCAGACAGTGTAATGTAGATGTTTTATGTTAATGTAGAGAGTAAGATATCCAGTTTATATAGGTAAATATATTTAGAATTATCAATCTAGGTAGATCACTTCAGCCTGGTCATTTGAAAAGTAGCTCACAAGGACACAAAAGTGTGGACACCCCTTGTCTTATTAATCAATGAAAAGTCCCCTGTCTGTCAAAACGTGTTTCACTGAGATCTATTCAGATCTGCACTAGGTATTTGATCCGTGTCATAATGATGGGTCATTTTTATGATGATTAATTACTGGATGTGCAAATAAAGCAACATGCACAAAAAAAAATCTATCAAATTACTTAAATATACATTGTTTTGTTATGGAGAGATCATATTTTATCATTTCTCAGGAGGCTTACAGGCCCATACATTAAACTCAACGTGCACATAATTTGGATCAGGTTAACACAACGGAGGCTGCGCCACAGGAAGGCTAAGGAAAATAGTCATCTATTGGAAAGGAAAGGAAAGGAAAGGAAAGGAAAGGAAAGGAAAGGAAAGGAAAGGAAAGGAAAGGAAAGGAAATCAATAAAGTGAACAGTGGGCAGCTTTGAGCACCCGGGGAGCTGTGAGTGGGGACGGTGCCATGCTCAGTGGACCTCAGTGGTAACTTGGCGGTAGGGGGATTCAATCCGGGACCGCAATCCCAAGTTTCCTTAACCACTAGGCCACCAACTGCCCTAACTATTGGTCATCACTTTGGGCCAGAGGCATTGTCTCTGTGGTAGGGAATGTCTCCTGTTTTGCAGCTTCAAATCCTGGTACTGGTGGTTAGCTTCGGTGTGGTGCAATATGATTTGGGTGGCAGTTGTGGAGATTGCTGCCCCTGCAGCCCAGCAACAGTTGAGCGGGTGATGGATGGATGCATCCATCAATTTGCATACATGTTGATACAGAGGGTTCTTTGTGGTAAGTTTTATTGCAACTAATGACGACATCAAGCCTGCGTCTCACCAGAAGATTTAATTATCTAACACAAACATAAGTTTGTCTTTATTAAAAAAAATTCCCCAATGAAACTATTGACATTTTATGGAAACCAAAATGAAAATACAAAAAAAGACAATAAGGAATAGAGATAAACAAAGTAAAAATGCAGAAGGTGAGGTGAAGCTTTTGCACTGTCTTGTGATTTCTTGGTGCCTGCTGAAGGAGTAATTCCACAATTCAATAAAGAAATTGTTGCTAAATAACAATTTTAATTGTGTAGTTATTTAAATGTTTTTCTAGCATTTGGACTCTTCAGTATGGTGGTGGTGACTCTCAGGGTGTCGCCCAGCAGGTTGGTGTTTTTACAAACTCATTTACGGCTTAAGCATTATGCATTCTTGACATTCTAGAAAGGCAGTGTCAAGACAATTAAAACCTTTATAGTGAAAGCGTCATGTGTGTAAGTGCCACAGCTGGTCAGCCCGGTTGACACCGCATCACATGCAGTCACGAAGCTGTTATCCCACCTGAGTTTGCTCCACCCCTGCAAATACTTCCAAGCCACGGTGCTGTCAGCTGGGTGAAAAAGGCTACAGCCGCGGACAGCTGACGTCAACTAAAAATATAATCTGTTGCCGCACATTGACCCTGGACATTACTAACAACACGGCCAGGTGTTTCTATCCCATCACACAGCTGAGGTAAAAGACATATTGTGTTTGTGTGCAGGACAGACGGAGAGAGAGAACGAGAGAATAAAAGTCTATTTATTTTAATGGATTGCAACAGAAATAGAGAAAACCATAGGCAGATACTGCACTTAAAGTAGTTTAAAAGGAAGAAAAAAGCAAAAGAAAAATGAAAAAAAAAATGTGTTTTTTTTAATAAATTGGCAGATCCATAAGAAAACTCAGAGTGGTTTCAGGAAAACTTTAAACTTCTGGGAAATAAAGGAACTGATGAGGAAAGAAAAATAGTGGAAAACGCTGCAGTTGGTGAGGAAGTGATGTTTAAGTGGTATTTTCTTTTGAGACTTGCCTTTCATCAGTTGGGGCAGGACTAAGTTGCTCCTTTATCCCTACCTCCCTCCCTCCTGCCTCCTTCTTCACTCTGCCTGGCAGACAGTAAGAGTGCAACCAGAGCCCCGCGATGACTACAGGTTGAGAATTAAGTCAGAGGCGGCGAAGTCACAGGAGACTGATGCACCCGTCAGATGTTGAGGATTGGTTTGGTTTACTGTGCAAGCCTGCAAAGGTGAGCAGAGATCATCTTTCTTTTGTTAAACCATTTGGTTTACACATTTATGTCTGTGTAATTACAAACAGTCTTTGGGTGAATGTAACCTTGGACTGAGATATGGAAATCCGAGAAGGAACATCTTTGAACCGGATTGTTTTTGGGTTTGTTTTTCCAAAGATCTAAAAGAAGAAAAGCCAAGCTGATAGATGACATGCATGTTTCTCTCTGACTTCTGCAGCTCTTTTACTGATGTTCAGAACTTTGTTCAGCAGTGTCAGCAGTGGACACTAAGTGAAGGGCAGACACGCTGTAGAGTCAACACCTCATCTGGACACAACATGTGCTACGTGCACATTTTGCAGCCGTGTTTAAAACTGCTGGATTCGCTCTTGAAATGTTTTCTGTTTACATCACACTTTGACGACTCTCCACTGCAGCTAGGAGTCCGTGTGTCCGTTTTTTTTACTGGATCTTAACATGTGTGCACGTCACTGCAGTGGGTTAGTTATGGTTTTCCAACACCTTTGACCATGCCAAGCATATTTATCACTTTTATCCCCTGGTTTGTCCACAGCTATGTGTCTGTCCAGGTTGACTTGCATGCATTTTGTAACAACTGAAATGCTTCTATATTGTGGATTATAATCCCAATCCACTCCTCTCCTTCCTACTGTACATCTCTTCACGCTGTCTACTCACTGACTGGAACTTGCTTATTCATGCCAGTTTGTGCTCTTGTGCCAGTCCAACTATCAGACTGTAAAAGGATGGAAAAATGTCCTCAGTGCTGCCAGGCGTGGCGTTCCACCTGGAAGCGTAATGGTGGATTTGGCCCGGTCTGAGTGAAGGAGGTGACAGTATTATAGCATGTCAGTAGGGTCCAATCTCCGCTGAGTCTGATCTGGTCTCTGAAGATGTGTTCTACAAGCGAACATTGCAGTACTTTGCTTTTATGCATTAATGATGGCGTCACCAACAAATTTGCAGTAAATGTTGCATTCTTGCAAAGTTATCGGTTTACGTTCATATCTATTTAGCTTTTCTGCGACAAGGTTGCAAAAAGTTTTGCGTTTTTTTCTCTCTCTTTTTACATTTTTATGCATTTTCAAGACCCTTTAATCCACTTACAGAGGAGGTTTATCAGTGGTTAAGAGTCCTGTGGGAATCAAACCTCAGACTCTCTCAGAGGCAGGCATGCTTACTGCCACACTGTGGCAAGTCAGATTTCAAGATTGGCATATTAATGACAGTGGGACAATTCACTGCCCGCTGACTAAATCTCTCCCTAAGACTGTGTTGAACATGTTTTCAATGCATTTCCGTGCATTCTCTCAAAGTTTTTTTTTTACAACAAAATTGATTGATTTATAGGACGGGGGGGTCAATGAGGCCAGAAAACCAGGTGGACGGAGATGGGAGGTAAAGGGAGCAGATACAGTTCAGCAGAAGCTCATAAATATGTTGTGAAATGTTCGATCAGAAGACTTTGCAGAGCAGAAGCGGTGGGTTAGAGTTTCTGTTGACAGCCACAGAAGTAGTGAAAAGGTCCAAATGTAAAATATATATATATATGTATATATGAAAAAAAGGGAGGTGGGAGAGAAATCAAAACAAAGTCTGGTCCAACTGTGTAACGACCATAGGGACCAGTCTTAAACAAGCTATTCAGCGGTCCAGTAAATGTTGTCACAATAAAAACCAGTGCTGTACTGTACTGTTTTACCTCAGGTTACCCCTGGCGTCCCTGCGTTTCCCTTTACCTTTCACTCTTGTCCCTGTCTTATGGCCTCAGTGGGTCTGCTGTGGAAAGTATGTTTTTGATTACTCAATTTCAACTTCTGAAGCAGACTGCTTCCCTGAATCATCACGCTTCCTTCCTATTTTACTTTTCGATCCAAGATCCTGTTACTGAACTTTTCTGACTTCTGTTTCTGTGAAATTCAACTGAATGTCTGGTTTTTTTTTTAGCAGTGTCTCCTCATCTGGTGTAGTTGTGTTTTATGTTTACAACAAAGAGCTACAAGCATTTAATTAGATTGATTTTGTTGACTGTTAGATCCAAAAATGAGCTGGACATCTGAGACATCTCCTGTTTTTATAACAGTTTAATGCAGGTTACAGGTGGTATAGGGGGCAATGGTTGCCTTGTGGTTAAGGAACAAGATTGGGGTCCAGAGGGTTTCGGGTTAAAATCTACCAACTGCCAAGTTACCACTAAGCTCTACTGAGCATGGCACCATCCACACTCACAGCTTTGTTGATGGGTTAAATGTAGCGGCCACATTTTGTCTTGTCCCTTTTCAAGGGTTGCCATAGCGAGTCAACAATTTCCATCTCCCGCTGTCCTCTGTATCTTCTACTCTAACTCCAACTGACTCCATGTCCTCCCTCACTGCATCCATCAATCTCCTCTTTGTCTCCTACGTGGTAGCCCCATCTCTAGGATCATTATTCTACCAATATATCCACTGTCCCTCCTCTGAACATGTCCAAACCGTCTTAATCTAGCTCCGGAAAAAGACACATTATCAATAATTTATCAATATTAAACATAATTGAGGACATGTTATTGTTGACTAATATCTGAACAACATCAACAATGAAAAACAGTAATGAGCAAATATGACTGTGAACTCCAAGAAAATATGAAAATAATCTTCACTGTCTGCTCCTGTACCGGGTCTGAGGGACAGCAGTCTCCACTACCGACACACAAATCACACTGCTCCATACTATGAGCCCTCCTGGAGGGCTCACCGACCGACATACTGGAAGTAATGCCGGTTGGTGACATGATCAGAGCACCAGCAGGTATCAGTAGCCACTTGGTGACTAGTGGATTTGAACCTGAAACCTTGCGGACTTGTCTGCTTACATAACCGCTAGACCACCACTGCTGCCAGGCTGCTGTGTTGTTATATTTATTTATTTGTATTATTTTTTGGTGAGAACTTTCCAGCCAGGTGCAGCACAGTGAATGTGTACGCAGTCAAGCATTTGACGTTGAAAAGAAGCATTAACACGTCGTCACCTGCTTCCCTCAATGAATTAATATATGATATTATAGTAGGATAACTTGTTTTCTCCCTGGTATTAAAACTGTGAGCATTACACAGCCTTAAAAATGCATGGACATGTAAAACATTTGAAGATTCATTTAAAATGTTTGTTTGGATTTTGATGACAGACGTGCTGTCAAACTGTGGTAACCAGGCCATGTCTACGGGATCATTCAAATAATTCCTCGCCCCGGGTCATGGAAAGAGACTAGAATTATATTCTGCAAATTTTACACTTGCATGCACTTGCCTTTGGATTTTTTTGTGAAAATCGCTGCGATATCTGAAGTATGCCAGGTGCCACATTGCAGGTTGGCACTGGCTTCTCAGGGGAGCGCGCTTTAAAAAAAAAAAAAAAAAAAAAAAAAAAAGGCACTGAGCAGTTGCAGATGTCGTCCAAGGCAGATAGATTTCCAGCAGCGTCAGTGCAAATCATGAATCTGGACGTGGACCAACTTGCTAGCGCTAGCGGAAACATATACGGTGCCGTTATTTCTCTTCATTAATCTGTATATAAATCTGGAATAACACCAACATATATTTCATATACTCTCGGAGGCTCACTGCTATACAAACCCTAATCCAAAACTGTCTCCTCTAGTTTCTCAAAGCCATTTAGACTTGGGTAAAATGTTGCGCCTCAGCAGTGGCAATAACTCACTATTTATTAGCAACAGTTACCATTAGCTCAGGCTGAACAGCCAATGTGTAAAGCTGTATATCAGCAATTGCCTACAGTAACAACTTAAGTGTGTGGTGGAGCCAGGGATCTGTAGGATAAACAGCTATAGGCAATTCATCTTGTCCTGGTTTTAAACCTGGGCCCGTGGGCAGGAGGTTGCGCGTTTGCTGTGGTATGTTAATCTCCCCGACTGCGGTGCTGGGAGACACCCCGCCGTCCCTTACTGTTTTTCTTTGGAGATGGAAATTGGTTGACCGGACCATCGGGAGCAGATCCCGCAGACAAGGCTGGAGTGAACTAACTTTATCACCAAACACAGGCACAGACTCGGCATCAGCTCCACGTCCAAATGATTTCCATCAGCGCGTGGTTGATTTATCTTTGTTTACTTACTCATTTCTTACATCATGTCATTTGAAGACATCTTTTAATAATAGACACCCTGTTAAGGATATGCTTATGGATTTATGGCATATATGTGGAATGTTTACTTCTAATAATTTCTTAGTCGGCTTGTAATAAATCATTTGTTTTTTTCATTGGTGAGAAATATATATGCGTCAGAATTTTTTTTTGATAATTCTTTAGATATCCTTTTACTGTCTGTTCTTAATGAAACGCAGTTTCAGCAAATGCATTTTGTTTTCAACGTGATCTTTGTATACGGCGGCGTCGTCGCCGTAAGTCAATGCGGTTAAATAGATTACACGTGTGGTGCATGTTTATATGTAGCAAAACACCTAACACGGATGTGGAATCTCAGTTTACGGGGCCTGAGGCGTCAAAATCAATATCAGTAATTCTCCTCAGCACCTTCTTCTTGTTTACTTCATCAGAAAGATCTGAGGTTGGAGATAATTATCTGCCGACAACTACGGCCACCTCTCGCTCCGTCACAAGGCAAGACATAACCATCACGGAAAAAAAAAACAAAATTCCTTTCAAAGCCTTTATCCACCCTATGTTCCAGATTATTTTTTGTGTGTTTATTATTTCTAAAAGATAAAAGCTGCAGTAAAACACAGAAAAAAAGCAAAATCAGGTTCACCACCTCGTATGATTTAGAGAGAATACTGCAGAGGTCATAGAGCCTGCCAGCAGGGAGGGAAGCAAGCATGCCAAGAGGAGAAAAGGCCAGAGGTAATGCTTGGAGGAAAAAAAAAAAAAAAAAAAAAAAACACACCCATTCTATCCCATACTGCAAGGTACAAGTAGTCACATGCAAAGGGGTTTGGGACTCCATGTAGGTTGCCCAGTGTTTGTAACTTTTGCACGTAGACTACACTGCTGTAAACCTCTGGTTTTGGGCACTTGTGTTTTAACTCTGCTCAGTTTACTGTGGTTCCGATTTTCTTTATTGACTCTGACAGGTTGAATTTAGGGAGTCTGGTTTTCCGCGTGTCTGTTTTTACCTGTCACAACTTAGGATTCTGATTACACGGCTGCATTCCAAACCTTCTCCCTTTTGCAAGTTTTTAATGTTTCACTTTTCCATTATATCTGCGAGTTGTTTGGCGAATCATCTGCAAACCCCTGTTCCCCTCGGTTAACTGCAATTCATTGAACACGAACACGAGGCGCCTGAAGATAGAGATTGAGTTGTTTTTGAAGAAACATCAAAGTTTTAATGCAGAGTGGTTGTAAAAAAAAGTCTGTTTCTCTGTCTCCGTATCTGCATGTGTCTGTGTGTACACGTGTTTGTAACAAAAGTTGCAGTGCTTAACATCTTGTGGTTGAAGAACTGTGGTTTCATGGAGCAGATTAGCTCACACTCCCTCTCCCCAACCCTCTCTGTCTTACGTCGCCTGACTCACACTCGCTCACATGCACTCGCGCAACTCAGAACACCTCGAGGTGACTCCCCGTGGCAGTTTGCCCAGTGTGTCACAAACCACACACTGGTGCATTCCCAGACTCTGAGAGTGGGATTAGATAACAGTATAGAGAAGGGGCATCTGTAGGCGGTGGAGATATATATATATATACAGTTTATATTTATTTGTGTTTCCACATAAACATCGTCCAGGACACGAAGCCAGTTCAAGGTGTGTGGGAGGGAACACTTAGACGCGGCTGCGAGTTTATTACATTATGTGAGGGCTCTCCAGTGTGAGCCCCTGTTAATGACTGTTTTATGTCGGTAGAATTGTCTCTGTCTGCCGTGTCCTTTTTATGGGATGTGTATAATTTGATTTTTCTTTACTTTAATTTGCTCCTGCTACTGAACCAGTAGTTGCATACAGCTCACTGCAGTCACTTCAGGTAAAACAGATTAGATCATTGCTTTCCAAGACTGGGTCGCAACACTCTAGTGGGAGAGTTTTTTTCGGGTCATGTGCCATCATATTTTCGAGGAGTTTATGGTCATCGTTGTAGGTTCAATTACATCGTTTCAAACTTTATTCATTCATCTTCCTCTGCTTGTCCGTTGCTGGGTCGCAGGGGCTGCTGGCGCCACCCAAATCACATCAACATTTTATGAGCCTTCCTGTGGGTGGTGAGCCCACAAGAAGTTATGTGGGTCGTGTTGGGTGGCAGTTGGCAGCTGGTGGATTTGAACCTGAAGACCCAAGTCCGCATCCTACTGGGCCACCACTGCTGACCAAAGTGAACAGTGGGCAGCTTTGAGCGCCTGGGGAGCAATGACCTGGCAGTTGGTGGATTCGAACCTTGAACCCCCGGTCCCCAGTCCTGCTCATTAACCACTAGGCCACCACTGCTCCTTGTTTCAAACTTGAGTTATCTTAATTGTTCAGGTATCACTCAGCCAACAATAAAATATTCTCATAAATGTTAAACAATGGGCAATGAATAATGACTAAGACCTTCGTGTCCTCTGCCCAGACACATTGTCTTTGTCATTGGTGTGAAACTCCAGGGTTCACCTCCTGGACAAGTTCAAATCCCGGTTGGCTTCTCGTGGGCTAGGGCTGGGTTAAAAAAAATCTATTCATCGATTTTAAACGTTTTTTGTTTTTTTTGTTAATAGGATGATATCGATTGATAAATCCAAAAATCGATCTTTTTTTTCCTTCTTTACCCAACAACTTCCCAACAACTCATGCACCACAGGTGATTGCGTATTTACATGGTTACATGTGAGTTAACACACTCGCACGTAAAACAAATGTAAAAACAACATGGCACTAAAATCTAAAATCTAAAACCGCCTTGTAATTTTGGGTCAAGTCATGTTAAATAAAAAATGCATGATGGATTAATATGACTGCCTTGAGCAAATTTGTGATGGAAATAAATGTAAAAAATACATTTTTTATTAGCAAATGGATTAAGTTTCAATTTTAGCTTTTATTCTTCTTAGAATAACGTTGGTACTGAACTATAATTGATATGACAAAAACGGAATCGAAAACCAATGCGAATTGTGAATCGAATCGAATCGATTTAGAAAATATCAATCAATACCCAGCCCTATCGTGGGCTCACCACCTGCAATGTCATTTGGGTGTCAGTCCTGGAGACTGCTGCCTCGGCGACCTGGTAATTCATTCATAGATTTATGAATGTTGTCCATTGACTTGAGTTGCAAAGGTTTGTTAAAAAAAAAAGTTCAGAAAGATTAGTTTAGATCTGGCAAAACGTAGACAAAGATGTTTGGTGGTGTTTTATAAAGAGTGTCTTTCAGCCCTGGACCGATGCTCCTTGTGGGCTGGATCAACCTTTGGTCTGCAGTAGTGGAGACTACATAAAATGCACATGTGCCAGATTGTTGCCGTCATCCTCTGATGTGATAGATAAATCACTTTCAGTGGCCTCATTTGTTTCTCAGAACCTTCCAACGTCATGTGCGCTTGATAAAAGAGAAAACACTGGGAATGGCATCACAGACGTAAGCGCTTCGTATCGGCTTGATCCATGACGCATTCGGGGGGAAAGCCTATTTGGGGCTATGTATTTATTAGCCTCGCTCAAGTGCTGCAATGTTTATATCACTGACACTGCAGTTGCGACATTTACCATGTTTAAGTCTATTTCTCACATCGTTCAGGCATCAAGTGTAATATTGTCACACTTTCGCAGTAGTACTGGCTTCAACAAGTCGATATTTTGTACATGAAATCTTTTTTTACGCTAAATTTGCTTTTAGTCATGATGTCTGTTTGCCATTAGCTCCAATGTTCTGATTTTCCTTGGTTTACATTAATCTACTCCAGAACTCTTCTTGTATTTGTTTACAGGAAAAAACTACATAAAGCAATTAAAGAAATTGAGAAATAATACAGTGGCAGTGGTGGCCTAGTGGTTAAGGAAGCGGACTTGGGTCCGCAAGGTCCCGGGTTCGAATCCACCAGCTGCCAACACCCACAGGAAGGCTCACAATATGGTGCAATGTGATGTGAAATTGTTGGTAAATAGGTGCCCCCTAAATAGGTGTCCGTTGCCGGGTCGCAGGGGTGGCGCCAACTGAGCCCCTGGCGCCACCCCTGCGATCCGGCAGAAGAAGATGAATGAATGAATGAGAAATAATACACAAAAATAGATGCAAAAGAGAATGAACCAGAAGTCACCAAAACCAGGATAGCTGAGGGCAGCTGTATAGGGCATACAGCTGCCCTCAGCTATCCTGGTTCAACATCGTTGCTCCGAGATGCAACTATTAAGGAACAACATTTGCAGTGGTAATCAACCTAGCCTATACATCTGACATACTAGCCTTGAGCCCCTCAGTAACTAAACACATGGTGTCTTCAAGGGGACACCTATTTAACCAGTTCTACAGATTATGCAACAATTTCTATAGTCTGTGATCTATAAACTGCTGTCTCTTAGTACAATGCAACCCACATGTGATCATGCTGATTCAACTACTGTTGTCATCTGCTTGACCAGGTGACGGGTAAAGTCTCCACGACTGCCACCCAATTCACACTGCCCCATACTGTTTGTCTTCCTGTGAGTGGTGAGCCTGTTAGATATGGATGTGGATTGGGACGTTGCTAAGATCCTGAGTGACAACCTGGCAACTTGGGGATTGGAACCTAAAGCACTGCAGGCCAAAAGAAAAAGAAAGTTATAGTTTTATGAGTCTAATTTGAGAAATTATTGTGATAATAGCAGCAGTTGTTTTATCCACTGTTAACAAGCACCAGTCTTATGTCTCCTCTGGGAATTGAACCCCGGGGCAATCTGCTCTTTCTGTTTTGGGGAGAAAGGAAAGGAAACTCCTCGTCATTGTGATCATAGCACACAACAACACGCAACCTCTACGTTAAACCCATCACCTAAGTGAACAGTGGGCAGCTTTGAGTGTTGACAGTGCCATGCTCAGTGGTAATGTGGCAATTGGGTGGATTCGCACCTAGAACCCTTCGGAACCAAGTCCTGTTCCTTAACCACTAGGGCACCACTGTGGCCCTGTTTAAGTATACTATATAATACCAATTGTTCAGATATCATACAGTCAACTAAAATAAAAATGAACATTAATGTTAAAAAATTATCAATTATTCACAAATAATATATATTTACTAGTGTTGCTATGATTTGTGACTTTAAAAATATTGATCCTCAGATTGGAAAACACTGGTCCGATGTAATTATAAGACTGGAGCTAAGAGAGAGACCACATGTGTTTGGAAAACTCCAGGGTGTGATAAACCAGTGTAAGCAATTCCCCGTTTGTCATTTCAAATCGGCTAATGTCTTTTCTGAGGTAAAATCGAAGGTAACGTTGTTGTTGACGCTCTCTCAGCCAATGACTGATGATTTCATTTAAAGGCTAATGATTCCAGGTTTTATTGTGAGAGAAAAAAAAAAAAGTTGATGTGTTCATGGCAGTAAAGCACACGTAGGGACACAGTGGGGGACTGAGTAAGCAATGATATGATGAATGTGAAAAAGGAGTCAGATGCCACCATCTGCTAACCATATGGCCCCTCTGCACTTACATAAATCTCAACCTTTCCATGATTTCATTTAAAGGCTAATGATTCCAGGTTTTATTGTGAGAGAAAAAAAAAAAAAAAAAAGTTGATGTGTTCATGGCAGTAAAGCACACGTAGGGACACAGTGGGGGACTGAGTAAGCAATGATATGATGAATGTGAAAAAGGAGTCAGATGCCACCATCTGCTAACCATATGGCCCCTCTGCACTTACATAAATCTCAACCTTTCCCAGCGAGACAAGACCACATTTCTGAGGTAATGTTCTCATTGTCTCCCTTATCTTCATGCAAATGTGCAGGCCAGGGGACGCAAGTAATCAAACCCAATTTTGAACCCATGGTTTTTAAACAGTATTGAGACATGGTATTTGTTTGTAAATTGAAATATAGCAATTTGGCATCGTAAATCAATAAACAGAAGCCCGTTAATTAATAGTAGTGAATCTCGTTTCAGAGTCATTTTTTTTAAGTTTGCTTCTGTCGCAGTAACCTGTATATTTTAGCCATTGGTTTCTGTCTGGAAATCTCTGGGACAAGCACTGCTGCGAGACGGTGGTTGATTTAAAGGTTGTTTATAAAACTAACTTCTTCTGTTCTTCTGGTGTGGTCCTTTGGCCCTCAGCTACACAAGTGCCAGTGATTGTGTAAATACAAAGGACACACACATGCACACACTGTTAAAGGTCACTGGTGTTAAGTTAAAGTTACCCGGGGAGCTTTGCAGGGTCTGCCTCCCCGTACACACTTTGACGTACGTATATATGTATCCACATATACACACGCATAGATATATATTTACTTTCCAGCAGCAAAAAAATAGAGGGTGCGTTAAATACAGTCAAGGTCGGTGCCCATTTTTGTCTACAATGATTAAACGAATAAAAAGTTTTGTAGCACAGTGTCATTAAGTTGTGGCAGATAAATACCCCGCAATAAAATGTAATTTCCGGTGTTATGAAATATTTTCCTATCTATAAAATCTTCCTACCCAAATTAATTATGTATGGGTACAAGAAGGATTTCTCAAGTGCACACAGTCTATAACTTTCTGCTACCAGAACGGTATAAAAAAAATCTTGTATTAATTGTTGTTGTCTTCACTGAGAAAATATTTCCAAATCAATTATAGTTGCATTATTGATGATGGAATCCTAGCCATTCTATTGTTCAGTTCTTTTGTTGATATGGGTATGAATCAAGTGGAAGTAATAGACAGATGGGGCCACAGATTATTTCTTTGCGGCCCGGCACCAATTTACCCATGGACCAGCACCGGTCCCCTGCCCACTGGTTGGGCACCACAGCATGCACATGGGCTGCGACAAGGGGTTATCACGTCAAGATAAATTGTGTGTAAATCTAAATAATTTTGGAAATTGTGCCGTTTTACCCACGATTTCCCTCTCCACCACTCCACCCTGCATATGAGTGAACATAAATATGGAGGCGTAAACAGGTGACCAGCAAGGCAGAACTGACAGACCAGACTCATTATGTCTGTCAACATGTTTCCAGCTCAATACACCACGTCATCTTTTCTTTTACGTGTCTGTTTACAGAATGAATGTGTTGTGGGAATTAGATTTTCTGTTGCTGAGCATCATGTTTCATCGTGTGTCCGAAAAAAACTGAGCATCCTAGCATCTCCCACTACCAGCTGTCTTCCTCCTCTACAAATCATAATAATTATTGAAATTATTCAATTAACATTACAAAACATTTTGCAGACACTTTAATCCAAAGCAGTTCTGGCTGAGTCTGATGCGTTGTGTATGATGTACAGTCCGATCAGTCCAATCGCACCCCATCAACGGATCCTACAGTGTGAGGACACCAGTGAGAATATTAATGATAGAATGCTATAATAGCGGAGCCGCCAGGGATAAATCACCACTAACGTTTCCCTTTAAAGCCAATGATCAAGTTTGCCATTCATGCTCTGTGGGGGGAAATAGAGACTTTCCAAGACATGACATCATTTTCACAGAGTGTGGTAGATGACTGAAAACCATTCAGAAAAAAAAAAAAAGAAACACAGCAGCAGACACAGGACTCACACTCTACATGTGGATCTAACTTGATTCTGGTGATCAGCAGAATTGGTGAGCTGGCGGCTTCAAGCCAGGAGATTGGCTCACGAGGCTGGAACACAGTAAGCGACTCGAGGGTCATTAGAAGAAAAGGAAACCAATATATAATCACAGGCTTAGTGAGCGGTCATTGCAGCACATCCTCCATCAGTCCCTCATCATCATACGTCTCCCATAAAAGCCCAAGACAAACAGGCAGCCCTGCACGCGTAGATGAGCTACATGTAGAAGTTTCTAAACATCATCAACAATGGAGAACTACACAGCAACTATCATTACATGGTATTGTTCCCCAAGCAGTGAAAAAGTTCACTTATTAGCATTGAAAAAAAAATTGCTCCGGGATTTACCGACCAGGCAGCTGGTGTTGCTTCAACAACAAAGCATGTCAGGAACCAAAATGCCAAGTAATCCATGATGTTCGGCCGTTGTCTGTCCATGCTAATCCCATGGACCCATGTCCAGACTCTCAACAGAGATTCTATAGAAAAAAGAATTTTCTGAAATCAGATGAGATTTACGGCATTTTATCATCAGGACCGACTGCTCGTGCAGCCAGCAGGTCACATGCTCAGTCAGCAGCTGCAGCCCAGCTGTGACTTCCTGAATCCCAACTATTGATGCTGTTGTCAAGCCCCACTAAACACAGCTGTATTCCTTTTGCTCGCATATAGCGTATGTTGCGGCTTATATTTTCCTTTCTGGGAGAGCCTTCATGTGATCAGAGATTTTTCTTTGACATGGTTTGAACGTTTAAAGTGCTTTAGGTTATACGGAGGGCGTCCACGCCACAGCTGGGGGATTGTTTCACAGGTATGTGTGGATTTGGTATTCTGAGCGTCTGCCTTGTAGCAACGTAGGGATTCTGAGAATTTTACAGAAGTCAAGTCATAAGACTTTGTTATATGATGTGGAGTGATAGATGGCCATGCAGTCCATAAATCTTTCTAGTCTGCATAACACGGAATCAACCAGGCGAGTACTTTAGTAGGGAGCACAAAGACAGCTGCCTTATCAAATTAATTATTAAATTATTGAATCATTAAGATGGAGTTCTCAGAGAGAATTACCATACCTATACAATGTGTCTTCTGTCGACCCCTGCATAAAATTTGTTCATCTTCCGTGTTGATTTTTCTCTCTTCTGCTTCTTTCTTTCATCTCCAGCCAAGTGCTCTTGGAGATGTAAAACATAAAAAATGCAGGAAAGAGAAGAAGAAAGAAAGGACAGTTCTAGAAGGAATATGGCTCGTATTAATCTGGAAATATTGCTTTACCTCATCTGAACTAAATTACGCGTCTGAACTCGCTGTCCTCGGAGAGCAGGCAAAGAGCCACCAGCAGCCCAGATGGGCAAGAACCGGTCGGCTGAATTGTCACCATGACCACAGTGAGCATGTGGACTCCTGATCTGTGGATTTCTGTAGTTGATTTCTTCATGGGACTGATCAAAAGTGTGTTTTTGTTTTTGTTGGGCTAAGATTAAACACATGGGGGCAGCAGATCTGGTGGAGCGTCCAGAAATTACGCTTAATTTGTCACATTTGCATGTGCTGCGCACATGCTTTGTTAACAGACCAAGAGACAGACGCTGATGTGCAAACTGCAGAAGTTGATCATCACTGTAAAAATTTCAACTTTATAATTCATGAAAACCCTTGAACCGTCAATTAGATTTACCACATATGGATGAAATCCATCCAGAATTTTAGCTACAGCGTGCGTTCAAAATGGTGAAGCTGGACCAAGCATGTGGTTTTCTTCATTACTCAGGAGAGATAAGCACATGTTGTGTTTATGACAAATTGACTGATTGAGTGTGGCTGCACTCGATAAATGAAGACACACCACAAACTCAAGGCCCGTGGGCCAACGGTGGCCCACCAAGTCATTTTCTGTGGCCCACGGCGGATTTAAAAGGGTTACTGGGTCGCAAGGGTAGTAGTCTCGGGTACTGACACCCAAATGACATTGCATCACACCCTACATTCCTACATGTGGTGAGCCCACTGGAAGCCAAACACCCTTTGATTAACCCTTTAAATATTTTTTATTACATAGCAATGAAATGTCAATTGGTAATAACCAATTTCAGAAACATGTATTAATGCAAATGTAGTTACATTTATTTTTTTTATTTTTTTTTATGAACAACAATAGTATTGTTGCTTCCCAACAATAGTATTGTTGGGTAGCATGACTTTTTATGCTTACTTTTTTATACTTTTTATTTAATAAAAAAAAAGGAAAGCAAACTAATTGCCATTGTGACATTGTGATTCACACCACTGCACTCAATAAAATGTGACCCCTGGATTTAAGCCATCACCAAAGTGAACATTGGTCAGTTTTGAGCAAGGGGGGAGTTGTGGGGACAGTGCCCTACTATAACACAGTGGTAACTTGGCAGATTGAATTGGAGTGGATTGCAACCTAAAACGACTCCGGAGCCAAGTCTGGTTTCATGACTGCTAGACCACCACTGCCCCATATAAAGAATACATATTATAATATAAAAGAATATAGAAAGAAGCAAGAATATAGAAAAAAGAAAGCTGTAATTTATTTTTAGCTGTAATCTTTTATCCGAAATAATCACAATATACCACATATATAAATGTACCACAGTATAGAATAGTGCACTGAAGAGGTGAGAAAAGTGTGCAGGGGGAGTGGAACGACTGGAGATGAGTCCCAGAAGTTATTTGTGACAAAAGGATTACAGTAAAGTTAAGGGGAAAAGGTATAAGACATAAGAGATATACTGAGACCTCTAATGAGATTTAAGGATCTTGTGTAGGAGGACTTGGAGATGGTTGGTGTCAAAGCAGAGGATGCAGGATATTGGGTACCATGGTGATTTGTTTGGCACCACCTGAAAGAGAGTAATCAAAAACAACATTAGAACACAAGTTTAAGTTTACAAAGAACTGCATTGCATTAGGTTTTTGAGGCAGTTGGTGGCATGTGGTTAAAGAAACGGACTTGAGTCCGCAAGGCCCCTAGTTCGAAACCCCCTACCGCCAAGCTACCTGAGATGCCTGCAGCATGGTATTGTCCCACACCCCACATGCTCCCTGCCCACTATGGTGATGGAGATCCCTAGGAATTAGCAAAGTTCTAAAGTCATCTTCTGTGTGTGTGTTCCTGAGTTTATGAAACTCAGTACTTGAAAAAAAATCAACACTTTACGGACCCTCTTCTATAGATGCAGGTTTTTACAGAAGCTAAGAGATTCCTTCCATTGGGATTGGAGTTCCTGGTCAGTCTCATAGGGTGATGTACATTCACCTGACTTGAAATGACCCTGACTCTGACCCTAGCAACGCATCCCGTGGGAGAGACTGGGATGGACTTGCTCATTGGCGGCAGAGTGGTTTTATACACAGACTGGCATTATCTGCATCTCCTTCTCCAGTGGAAGGAGAGGGCCACTAAATATATGCTGCAAGGTCTTCTCAGGCTCCTCTGGGCTGGGGAGATGCGGCCACTGCTTGGGCCGAAGGCCAATGACATGGTTGCCAACCTCCACAGAAAGTATTTTTAAGGTCAATTACAGGGTACAGTGCCTTTAAATGGTCGACTAGTGTTGAGGAGGCCTCATATTAAGGGTTTATGTGGAGAGGGACCAAAGAAGTCTGCGTTAACTCACCCCGGCACCCATTGTTACCACACACCCGCTGAGACAGTGCTCTCTGGGGGGATTCATGGACATGTGCGAGTGTGTGTGACCTGCAGGAAACTTTGAAAAATGGACAGAAAAAGGACAAAAGCCAATTTATGTCCGGATTGTCCTCAAACAATGGCCCCCATTCTGAAAGGGAGTGGTTTGGTTTATGTGAGAATTTTTGTTCATGGGAACTGTTCTGTTTGTTTGATTGATTACTTTTATTGATCCATGTTTTTTTCTGCACAACACGTGGTCTCTAAAAGGGAACAAAGTTCTGAATGTAGAACATTTGAAACCCAAACACCATATTCTTTGCTCCTTAAGTTTGTAATCCAGTCCTATAGTCCATTCAGGACTGTAATACCAGTACGGGTGGTACGATTATGAATTACTGACGTGGGCCAAAAATATTTTCTCCCTTTAACTAAACATTTTAACCAACCTCTTCCTTTCCTTTCCCAGGCAGAAACCAGAACCAACCAAATGGGTGTTTTCTAAAATTAGTCTGGTGCACAATTAATTTGTACTTGGGGAAAGAAGTTGCAATTTTCGAGTGTGCAGGTTTTATAACTCGCCTTAATTCAAATAAATGAACTTCTGTAATTGCCTTTAATCAAACGCACTCTTTATCTGCGGCGCTCTGCTAACGCTCTACGGAGACACCGCAAACCTTAACCCCCCCTTCCTCCCAGATGTCCCGACCTTCCTTTTCCTAACAGCTGCCTTTCCCTGTAATTCTCGCCCCCTCATACACTAATACAGCACTGGGACACACACTGAGAGTATCATTTTTTTTCTTTTTTTTTTCCAGATCAAGACAACACTGATTTTAACACTTTCTATCATGGATGTATTTGACTGCAGATGAAGTTGAAGTATACCCTATCTATAAAATAGTGAAGCCAAAAAAGAAAACATTGGTCGTTCTTCTTCATTAATTGTGAATAACGCAGAAGTTCGACTCTACACATGGGGGCTGCCCCTATATTTCTGCAGGGTAGGTCTTAAGCTGAACCCCAATATTGTTTCATCTCACTCTTATGTCTCCAAACTAATTAATGGAGTTGTCATTATTCAGCCAATGGAGTCGCTAAATAATGACAACAGTCCATCAACATGGTTTTACTTCACGTTACTGATGTAGTTTTCTTAAGTTGACCAAAAGGATTTTATTGGCTTCTTTTATGAAAGCAGTGGGCTAAGTGGTTAAGGAACCAACCTTGGGTCCAAAGGGTTCCAAGTTCAAATCCACTAGCTGCCAGCTACCACTGAGGTGCATTGAGCATCGCAGCTCCCTGTCTTCTCGAATTAAGATTAAATTCTTTTTTTTGTCATTTTGACGTTGTGATTCAAACCACAGCGCACAACAAAATTTGGCCTCTGCATTTAACCCATCATCAAAGTGAGCAGTGGGCAGCTAATGAGCGCCCTGGGAGCAGTGCATAGGGACGATACCATGCTCAGGGTATCTCAGCGTTAACTTGGCGGTAGGGGGATTCGAACCGGGGACCTTGCGGACCCAAGTCCGCTTCCTTAACCACTAGGCCACTGCCCTGCCTAAATGTATGCGCCGCCCGGGAATCGAACCCGGGTCGCAAGAATGGGAATCTCGCATGATACCACTACACCAGCGGCGCGTTCCGCCCACTGTTGACTTCGGTCAGACCTGGGCAATTATTATGTCTCGCAAGCCATAGGTGGTGCTAAAATCTGAGTAATGGCCCAGTTCAGGATCAGAAAGATTGAGTATTTGCGTAAACTAAGAATGATGAGTAAAGTATTGAATGGAGGCGAACTGCTTTAAGCCCCTAGAGACCATCTATTGGGGAAATGCTGGCTTTACAGGAAAAAGGTAGAAAGATAAAGGTAATATAAATCAACAGCAGGCTGAATTAAGACGGCAAACGGGCTGCATCCGGCCCCCGGGCCTTAGTTTGCCCAGGTCTGACTTTGGTGATAGGTTTATTATAGATGGCATGTTTGGTGGTGTGTATCAAGAAGAGGAGTTTGCTTCCCTTTTCCTTCCTCCTAAGCAGTGCTTTATACCGGAATGGAATTAGTTGAAGAAAAGAATAACAAAAAACTAATGCCAGTTATGCTAAAATATTAACAAAGGCATTACGGAAGGCTATTCCAACATGTAAATTGTTGGTCAGTCGGGTTACCACAAACACATTGATTTATTTTTATTATATCTGGCCTAATCTGACAATCAGTCCCAGTATATATATTTTTCTTGTGTCCACTTTGTTTCACCAGGATTTAATCTCACCGTCAGGGTTTAAAGATGAAGTACCAGCACTTTTTAAAGACACAGAGGAATAATAAACACCAAGTACGAAACGTTCTTTGTCGTTAGTGGGCTTATCTTAATCCTCAACTCCTACACAAACATAACAAGCTCTAGTCTCTCTCCTCGTAGGCCACACACACACTGCTCCCCGCAGCTGACCAGCACTTAATATAAATGAACGTCCAGTCGGATGATTTTTGGTCCTTTTCATGATTCATTCCAACGAGACTTCAGCTGGCCATAAATACAGGTCTGTCAGAATGTGTTTTCACCCCACAGAGCGGGGAGTGGTGCGAGGTACAGTAGACACCATTCACCTCTCTCTGTGTGCTCGGAGGGGTGGGGGGGGCACATGGGAATGTTGGTGGCGATGGTCTCTGCGAAGAGTGATGGGACAAAGTGAGGGAAGGGATTGAAAGACCTGTTTGTGCAGATGAGGGCCAGGCATCGGCGTATTTGCTTTAGTGTGGCTCAGCTTAAGTTCAATAGCAGCTCTATCCACCGCTCTCCTCTGTTTGAAACCTGGGCTTTTAATCAGATGCAAAAAAAAAACGCAGCTGATGCCTGACTGAGTCACTTGTTATCACCATGTTGGAGCTTAAAATACATTTTTCTCTCAGTTTCCCTTAATTACCGCTTGGACCCAAGCAGCAGTCGAATGAAATACACTGGATAATGTTGTTTTTTTTTTTTTTTACTATGTGAATATTAGTAAATGCTGATACTCAAGAGGTGCTTAGGTTTAAAAAAGAAACATTTCAAGAAGGTTAATTGGAATCAGCCAAATGACAGATGACAGTTTTTATGTAAGGGTAGGATTTATAATGTGTATCTATCTCTTTTTGGAGCAATGTCAAGAAATTGGTGTGGGATCATTTTGCAAACGATAAGGTTGTGGATGATAGAGATGAAACTATGGAGAAGAGACTCCATGTAAATAATGGTTTTATTACCCTTATCTCATTGTTATCAAATGTTTCAGTACAGCAAAATATTTACACCACAAATCACTTCAGTGTGCTTGCATAAAGTAATGTGTGTATTTTCCCAGGAGCAAACTGTGTCATTAATACTAGCACACAAGAAATATAACCATATCTCTATCTGATATTGTGCTTTACGGCACTTGGTTTTGCTCAAGAGCTCTACTTCCTGTCAAGTTCTATCTCCCCAGACTGTCCACGAGGATGATTTATTTCCTTTCAGAATTGTCTCTGCCGTCTTTAAACCCTTCAGGCCCTCTGACATCCTCAACCTCCAAGCCTGATGGTGCTCTGGGAACATCATCACTCCTAGTCCACAAGGCAGGGAGAGTACACATCGCCATGCTGCTAAGTCTACACTGACTGGGGTGCCCCATGTTTGCCCGGGGGTAGAGCATGTATTCATGGCTGCCGAATCTCTGGGTAAGAAATGGCACACCTTGGTGTGATGGGATCTGCCCGCTACTGTTCATGGTTACTATAGGTGCGAAATTCCCAATGCTGAGATAGGCCACTCAACCCAGGAGCTTCAGAACCTCAAAGTTGACGAATCAGGAGTTGGTAACGGACGTGTGGTCTACCACCTCCGTATCTGAGCTAAAAGTACTCGAAAAGTACACGCCACAACACTGCGCCATCGCAAGCTTTCGTATTCGTATTTTTAAAACTCTGTATTTTCCGGTTATAAAGTCGTAACATAATTGTTTTTATTGGACATTTCAGGTGTAAAGGACCGAATGAGTCACGGAATAATGTCACCATACATGGTCAGAGCCTACACTCACTGACCTTAATTGACAGTTAGAGAAGAGTTAGTATTGGTGGCAATGGAAAGGCCTTTCATTGGGGCCCTGGGTGTGTCACCAAAGTAACCTGGAGTATCCCTGCTGCTGCACATCCTGCTGCTGCAGCAGTTGTGGCAAAGTCTTGGAAATAAAATGGCACTTTTCGTACTACAAAAGTACTGATACAACTCTTGGTGGTGGTTATGTATTGAGGAGGAATCGAAGCTTGATCTTCAGTAGCAGCTCGTGTCAACTCTTGTAAAGAAATAGACCTGGTTAAACACAGCATGACTGTGCGCTTCAACATGCAGCCGCCGCTGTGGCACGCAGCCAGGCCGCGGCATTTGACCCGACTGTCTTCCTGCTGAGGCTATTCTTGTTCGTCCCTTTTTCTTTGAAGTAAAAACAAAATTACTAAATCCTGGACCTCTGTGAGGAAGAAAGGCTACTGTGCGGAGTGTTCTTCTTACCCAACTTTTCCCATGGCTATATTTGGCTTCAGGAAAATGCATATAAAGTCTGAACTGTGCAGTGGGTTCATACAGGTCTTTTATTTTAACATACATTATTTTTTTATTGGCTTTTTTTTTTTTTGAGCCAGGTGTTGATTTCAAGGACGGGCTTGGAAACTGGGATATTAAAGCATTTATTGGGGTTGACATTAGTGAGTCAGACTCTGCTTGAGAAAAATGGATGTGATTTAAACACCTTAGAGGGTAAATGGTTTAGGGGGGAAAATTAAGTTGTGCTGTGATGCCTTGAATGAACCAGAAGTATGTGTTTAGACTAGCATAATAGAAGTCATTGAAGTCTAGATATGTATGTATATGCCCATGGGCTAGGCTTAAGCATTCTCCATATTCACTGTGCAAGTTGCTCTTTGTCCTATATGTCTTGGTTTTGAATTTTTCTCTTAGTTTCCCCTTGCTCAGGTTGGTACTTTATTTAAGACAAATTTTAATATAGATTCTCTGAAAATGTAGTTTTTCTTGGACGTCTATAGAACTTTTTTCTAAAATGTTAATTATTTTCTCGCGTCTGAGACCATTGCCCTCCCAGACACGTTTCATGTCTGGGACTTGAATAAAAGGGTCAAGGTGAGACACTTTGGCTTTGCTTGGAGCCCATACGGTGAACCTCCTGTGGGACCAGAATTTTTTTTTTTTTTTTTTTTCAAGCAAACTCCTTGTCATTGTGACATTGTGATTCACACCACTGCACACAATAAAATGTAATTTTTTTTAGAGCGCCCTGGGAGCTGTGGTTCTAATGTGGCATTAAGGATCTAACAATGATGAAAAAGTCAGATGCTAATGTGGGGTCGTCAGTTATTGGCGTAGTTATTGTACTTACCTGGTTCATTGGTAGTGTTGGGCAAGTTACTTTAAAAAAGTAACTTATTACTTTACTAGTTACTGTTTTGAAAAAGTAACTAGTTACATTACTAGTTACTAAATTATGAAAGTAACTAATAACTAGTTACTTTACTTTAAACAATAATAATAATAAAAACACATTAAAACATTTTGTGTTGCGTTCTGTAGCTACTATCATAATGAAATGTAGTGGTACGATAAAAAAAAAATAGATGTTTAGACATTTTGATTTATTGTTACCTCAACTTGCCACCTGTGTGAGACTGTTTACTTCCCCATAAGGCAAGAAGACCCGCCCAGGTGTCTTTCTGATTGGCTTAGCCTGAAATGTTAACTTATGTCAACAAATCATCACTCATGGGAGAAAATGTCCATTTGGACCACAGATAGTAACGAGTAACAAGCCCCTTTTCACCACAGTAACAGTAATTGCGTTACTGAAACGGAAAGGTAGCGTGTTACGTTATTAGTTACCGAGAAGAGTAGTTTCGTCACGTTACAAGTAACACGTTAGTCCAGGGATTCTTAACCTTTTTGGCACCGAGGCCCAATTTTTTCAGTGTCAAGTGACCTGGGGCCCTTAATAATAGCAGTTCAAATTTTTCACGGCCCTATAGGGGGCGCTTGCGGCCCAACTTTGGGCCGGGGCCCAATGGTTCAGAATCCCTGCGTTAGTCCCAACACTGTTCATTGGGGCTGGTGGCTGCCATGTCTACCTTCATAATTTAAATCCATGAATTGCAAGAGCACCACTGAGGTGATCTGAGCTTGGCACTGTGTCACTGCTCCCCAGGTGCTCAAGCTGCCCACTGTTCACTTTGGTGAGAGTACTGTGGACCCGTTTGCACAGATCGGCCTGAGATGTGGTGTTTAAATACAACTGAATAAAATGATAAACCTGGATAAAATTAGGTAATTTTAATAAATAATATCAATCCACTATGTATGCAACCTTAATAGCTTCATCGATCATAACACTGTGGTTGTCTTTTGATTCAGAAGTTTGGAGAAGCAGTTTTCCAAAGTCTTCATTGCCTTTTTAGAGACGGTGCAGGCTGCATCCTTAGGAACAACCTATGGGAATAAACCTATATTTCAGTATGGACTCCTAGCGTTGTCTGTCAATTATTGTCTTTGCTGTCTCGCCCTGCGCTAAAAACCATTCTAAAGACATGTATGTTCTTCATATAGATGTGCCATACAGAGATAATATAGTAAATTGTAAAAGTAAAACATAATTCAGCATCAGTTAATAAAGTTAAAGTGAAATCATCTAAGTTTTAGCCTGGTCAGTGCCTGGTCAGTGTCCCAGGGATTGGGGACCACTGCATTAAACCATTAAACTTGTTTCATTTTAAATGTGAGGACATCTGACATTTTCTGACCACTTTGTGGAAAGCAGATCTGTACGCACCAAGGTCATGTGGTATTCACATTATTCTGTCTACATTTGTTTGGAATGGAGTCTGTTTACAGTGACAGGATCCAACAGGAATAATGAACATCTGCTACTTTAAATCTGTCCAGTGACGTGATGCATGATGAGTGCGCTGCGCTAAATTTTATAGCTTATTATAACACAAATGTGAGGGGAATTGGTTTTGAAACGAATAGGTTCTATACAGACGTATAATTTTGCATGCTCAATATGCACAGATATGAAGCTGGAGGAGGGGAGAGGAGTAGTGTTGCTGTCCAGCTGTTTCATAACTGTAACTACAGCACAGCTCATTTCAGCCCCTAGTGGTTGGATGGAATATTGTTTCTTTTAAGGAGCTTTAAGGAACGTATTTCTACTTATTTGACATATTTCTAAATGAAAACAACAAAGTGTGACATCTGACAGATTGCTGATGTTTTTTTCTACTTTATAATGACATTTGAGTTGATTAGTTTAGCTATTTCTATTTAGTAAAATAGCTCGGCTTTCATTAAGGGTTCTTTCCTTCTCTTCACTTTTGAAGGATTAATGTTTATTCGCGTGTGAATTAATTATTTTTTCCTCTTTCCTAGTCATGTTTCCACCAGCCGGTCACGGCAGTTTCAACCTTGAACCACAGGCCTGGTCTTCTTCCACTCACACTGAAGGCTGCCTATATAACCTTTGATTGCTGTTTTGTGGACTTTGTGTAAATTTGACACAAATGTGCCACAGAGAGGGTCTGTTTAGGTGTTAATGCCACTCTTTCCTGCTCACCCCTGGGTTCTAATAAGAACTACTTTAGCTGTACTGTTGCAGGCATATTGAATTATCATACTGTTTTCTTTTTTATTTAATAGCTAAGTTTAGTTTTTAAGACATTTATAAGGGGATTGAATGCAGTGACTTTTTTTATTTTTTTGCCAAAAACATACTAATGCTCTGACTTCCTACTGAGCCAGTGACTTTAAAGTGACAAAATCTCTTAAGACAGTTTGTTTGATAAACTTTTTTCCTTCCTGACAGTATTTCCATTACTTCTCATCCAAGACAGACTCTCAAACTTGGTATAACTGAGATTGTGTGCAGTAGCTGGAGGGGCAGGGTGTGCAGCTTTGCCTTGGTTTGAGTGTACACAGCCCTACATAATTACAGACAGTAAACAGCTAGTGCTTTTAGGTCTGGATGATGAGTAGAGAGTTAACTTTGGTTTAAAAAAAAAAAAAAAAAGAAAGAAAAAAATGAGAGGAAGAGACTGACTCACCAAGAATGGACAAAAAGTGTCATCCTTACTCCGGCATTTGATGATGGAAGTAGTTAGCAGAGAGTTGATGAGACTGGGAGACAGGTTTATGAAAACACTAACATGCAGAGGCAGACACTGACCCCACCCCAAAAATAAAGCACACACACACACACGCAGAGCCGTAGACTTAGACGCACATTCTTTTGATGTGCATTTCTTACATCAAGTCTTAATAACTACTTTGAGAAACCTCTATTTAAAAGTCTCTCTTTATACATCTTTTTACCGTCAATCTGTCACATTGACACTTTCTCAGAGTGACTTTTCTTCTTGCGACTCCCTATCCTTCTCACATCACCTACACGTGTGATGTGTACGATCTCCTCCACTTGTTAAACGTTAGCCTGAAGCAAATAAGTTATATTTGACACCAAAAACAAACAACATTTAATGAATTGGAACCACATCCGACGTGCCGGCTCTGTGACTCTCCATCTCTGTCGTTATGTTTCTTGACCCTCTTTCTCTCTCTATCACTGTCTTTCAACCTCTCTCACTCACTCTCTCTCCTTTTTCTCTGTGCACTGCACAAGGCTGGCAGGCTGCAAGATGGGAGGTTTTCTTTGGCGGTCTGCTCCCCCTTTCTTGGTCGGGACAGGCCCTGGAGCGTGCTACTGGCTGGGAAGGAGGAAGGGTGTGGGTGGGAGGAAAGCTTGGGAGGAGGGAGACTGAAATGGTGGAGGCGTGGTTTTGCAGCTGGTAATGAAGTCCTCTCTTTTCATCCTCAGAAGGCAGAGTGTGACAGAACGAGCCCAGGATCTGCGTGGCTTCACTGCTTTATTTGCCTGTAAAGTGTGCCGAGTTCTGCTCCGTGCTCTGCTTCCTGTGTGACTCAGAGCCCGCCTCCCACAGCTGAGAGATTCAAAGAGATTAGGACTTGAGAGGCTGCTACAATTATGAGGCGTTCTCTGGTACTGACTCCACAGCGCTGTTCTTGAGGTAAAAACTTTAAATTGTCTCCTGCATGTGTGATGGTGGTGCTTCTCCTGCCTGACTTTCTCCTACTGTCTCCTTCTGTCTCTGCTGGTTATTGTGGTTGTGGTTATAAGTGTGAAGGGGTTGTCAGGTCTAGGGCCCTCCCACTTTGAGTGTGTGTGTGTGTGTGTGTCTGTTTGTGTGTGTGCACATGTATAAGCATGCATAGGCAGATGTGACTATACACAATAATGTCAATAAAAGGATGCCGAGATAGTTGCGCTGTGAGACTAGTGTACTGGATCCAGTCGACATGGAGTTGATCCAGTGTGGTTCACAGAAAACTATTTGAGAAGATGGATAATCTCTGTGCAGCAGAAGTGCCCAGAATCCAGTCTGCAAACTTCTGCAAAAGCATTTGAAATGGTGAATATCAGTGTTCATGCTGCTGCAAAAGCCTGATACCTTTATTATATTGGCATTTTAATGAATTACACTGTCATTGTAACATTATAGTTTCACTTTTGCAATCAACAAAAGCTATAGGTTAAATATATAATCCCATATGTTGGTCTGGTGTTGTGTACTGTAGAGTCTGGCGGTGATGTCATCCTCTTATAACTATTTTATATGTGACATTTTAAACAAAGAATAACGTCACTTACAGTTGAAAGTGTGGAGCCAGTTTGTTCTTTGTCCATGATCCTGTGGACCAGTTCAACATGTTGGATTTACACCAGTATTGTTTACTTTGGTTCAGCGTATCAAAAACTTTCCCTCCAGTGTTTGTTTTCATTCTTTGCTATCAGCCAACCAGTGGGATACACTGTTCTGGCCTTTGGGTGCAAAGTCATTGCTAGTGTTGTGTTAAGTGTGGGCATGTGTTAAGTTGTTAGTTTTCCCTGTTGATAGTTTGATTGATGTAGCAGACACATAGGCCTCGGGACTGTTAACAAGGAGACTCAGACCAGTCTAGTGACACCAGACTTTGAAGTGACTCCATCTCATCTTTCCTTCCCCACGCTGCGCAACTTAGAGTCACACACTTCCATGCACACTCCTTAAGGAAATCTATTCATCTGTGTAGTTTCACTCATTGCTTTTTCTGTTTGCCTTTCACTTCGTGAGGTTCTAGCAATGAGGTCTGAGGCCTTCAGTCCCATCGATGCCCCTCCACGCTGTATTTCCATCACGTTTTTTTTTGCGGTTATACTCGCACACCTTCATTCTGACACACTTCTAGCGAGTGAGTCTGTTCGATCCTTCCACTTAAAAAAAAAATAAAAAAAAAAATACTTTCCATTAGTTTATACTGGGCCCTGAGAATTTTTGTTTCCCAAATGAATAGTGTACAGGAGCCTGACTTGATTGAAAAAACACGAGCCTGGTTTGCCATGAAGGAGACAGTTCTTGTGTCACTGTTGAACTGTGCGAATGTACTTTCCAGAACTGGTGAGGAGGAGAAGGAGAGAATGAGGAAAATATCGAAAGAAAAAAATAAAAGAAGCATAACCTGAGGGAATCAAAACGCAGCCATTCAAAATAACTCTCTGGGAACTGTGGAATTATTGAGGAGCGAATGACAACAAATAAACTCTTAAGTAATCGAGGATTCCTGGCCCGGGAAGATTGCAGTGCTTAATGGAAACAACAAGATTAGTCTGGTCTGTCAATTGGGCTGATGCAGGGTTTGCCAGACTTTGGGGAACGATGGCGAACCAGGTTGATCGACGTCATTGGGAAATCATTGACCACTGGTATCTGAACAACTTTGTGTCAAGTTTTAATCAGCAAAAAATGACCTTGAATTTAATTGGCTAATGGGTATGAGGGGTATATGCTTGCAGTGCAATGTGATCATGTGACAGTTTAACAGCCATTATGCCTAAATAAGCAACGTCAGAGGCCACAGTAAAACCTGCTTTATTACAGGGTAGATGGTTTTCACAGCAGGGAGTTATCATATAACATCAAACTCCTATGGAGTCCTCAGCTGTGGGAGCATTTGCATCATAACGAGACCACCAGCAGGCACAGGAAAATATCCTTTCTGTTGAGGAAATTCCCCAGTGAGCAATCCTTTCCATATTCTATCTGTATTTGCCTTGTTAGATTTTTATTGTGTCTGCTGCCTCCCCTCATCTGTCTCACTGCACCCCATGCAGTCTCTGCCCCACCCTCCGTGCTGTCTTTGTGTGTCATGTTTGTGTAGCAACTCCATATGGTGTAGATTGAGACCCTGTCATTGCTTCAGATGGTACATTTGTCACACACATGTTTGCCAGCAGCTGCTGTTGCTAGGGCTCTGAGGGCCACAGAACTAAGCATCTTCTGTTGACTTGCTCGGTGCGGCGCTCATTTGTTTGTTGGGCCTGCGTGAACTCTGACACGGCCGCTACCTTCAGCCTCTCACGCTGACCGGTAATGTGACTCCGGCTTTCGCGGCCACACGGAACTTTCTCCTGTCGACCACTGACTTCCTCGTGAGTGATTGCAGCAGGGAGAAATATGAGAACACTTGCAACAGTAAGTCTCAGTGTAAACAATTCCTCCGAGCAAACAGTCAGTGAGATCCTGTGATGACGACGACATCTAGGTGGAGTTGCCTCACAAGCTGCGCGCAATGTGCTGGATGAGGAGAAAGATGAACCTGGAATTTGTGAAACAAAAGTCCATTTACTCGTAATTTCTCAGAACCCTTCTCTTATAAATGCATTTGCAAAACTAAGAAATCCTGCCTTCTATACTGTCTTGCATAGATTTCAAATGTTTGCGTAGGAAATTGCATAAAGGATGTAATAAGAACTTTGAAGTAAGTTTAACTGGTGTTTAGTGGCTACTGTCATATACCGCATCCATGGCTTGGCATACAGTACTAACAGTACCCATCATTCTTTGCATCTAGACGTCACCGTATTCCCTGCGGGGCCGGGAGAAATGCCTGTGTGATGTGGCCTGTGGGATTGCCTCTGTTATCAAACCTGTGCTTTTCGAATCAGAGCAAAAAATGTGGGTCAGGCAAAAAAAAAGAAAAGAAAAAGAGTTTGTGCATGAATATACTAAATTTACAGTCATGGAAAAATGATTAGACCACCCTGCTGTTTTCCCTACACTATCTTGGTCGTTTTAATGCCTGGTACCATCAAAGGTGCATTTGTTTGGGCAAATAAAACGATCAGTTCTCACATCAATAGCTACAGTGTTGTACTGCCAAACACAGTGCCTTGAGGCATTCCGTGCATTTTGTGCTCAGGTAATACTTTTAGCAGATATTTAAGTCTGAATCACAATCATTATCCAGTATTATTATATTATCACAATTTAAAATTGTTAGACACAATTTCTTGCACTCATTTGTGACCTCACCCAGTCATCGTCCCCATCTTGATGCCTGCTGTCTCTTAAATGTAATAATATAGGTCATGTAGCTCCTCAGGGACATTGTTAGAAGTGTATTCTGACTATGTGTACTGGAATAAATGCCTGTCTCAAACAACTTTAAGGAGAGTTTTAAAAGATGATGTATCGCATTTTATCAGCAGTGTCTTCCTCCATCCCCTCCTGGTGCTGTCTCCAGTCAGGCGCACTCCCACTGACCACCTACAGTTGCTGGCCCACCCCTAGAACAGGTCCTGTAAACAGGGTTTGATGGCTGACATGAAGAGAATGAGTAGATTAAATAAAATGCCATCCTTTTTTATTATTATTTTAGATACATTTTTACATCTTTCACCTTGCTCGTTATCTTAAGGTAGATTTAATTATTTTCACAAGAACCTTTTTTCTTCGAGGTTGTCTGTAGAAATTCTTCTTGAGTCCTGACTCAAGTCCACCTGCAGACTGCAAAGTCTTATTTAACATTTTTTTTTCTTTTTTTTCACATTCCTGTGTGTCTGCTGGTGAAATTGTTGGTGTTTAGGGTGTGTGATAAACTGTCCACAGAGGTGTTGTTTATTTACTGGACGCTGCATGCAAATGGCAGGGGATACTTGGGAGTTTTTTTTTTTGTGCATGTGTGTGTGTGTATGTCTGTATTTTTTACGCCTCGCTTCTGTGTTCCTTCCCCTGTTTAAGCGCAGACTGAGTTGCTCTGATTGCCTCTGACAGTGACAACAAGAACAGACTGCCTGAGATTTTCTAAAGCCCTCCTGCCGACGCTGAAGTAAAGCGAGCCAAGCTAAACATGATTTTCCATTTCTTTCTCATTTTTGTACAAGGCTGTTAGGCCCATTTTTTTTTTTTTTTGCAAAATCTCAATTTGATGCATTTGATGTAGTGGGAGGTACAGCAGTATCTTGTAAAAGTATCACGTCGATTACTTCTTCCTGGTACTCTGATCTAGGCTGATAACCTTAAGGCACGGAGTGGATTTCAGCTCAGGCACAACCCTTCATTTCGGAGCCAAGAGATAAATCCTTAAAGGATTGTTGTGTCTTTTGTGCTCTAAACCTCTTCCACCACATTTCTGTTCCTCTCCTCTCACTGATGCGTTGTGCTGCAGATGTGGCATTGTTTAGACACATTTGTTTTGGGCCTGGGCCAGTGGACCAGCACAGGGTGTGATGTCATGCTCTATTTAAAGGGGAAGCCATGTGAACTGGGTGAGAAGACGTGTGCTGCGGTCTGACTTCAAAAGGTTGCGCCGAGGACTACTGATGACTGTCGTCCATGGCACAGCAATCTGTGCCATGGATAGATGACCACATTATTTTTAAGTGTTGACAGACATGTCCTTTTTCAGGTTCACGCAGGAGGCAGCGCCAAGCCGCAGAGATTGACTGTGTAATTATTCTACAACCTTTTCAGTTATCAATCTAAATCAGGGGGACTTTAATTCTTTTGTTCATATGAAACCTGATATTGGGGTTGAAGGAAAAACATTAATATATCGCATACGTCTGACTCTGTCAGTTCAGGTCACATGTTCCTCTTATTAGACCTGTCAGTCTGTAAATCTGACACGTTTTGCTATTGAGAAATGTGTAATTACTATATGGGGTATTCTCCGTGGATATAAATACAGAGGAGTTAGGTGGGGTTTCCTCCTAACAGGGATCAGGGGGCTTTTTTTTTTCTCAATGACTGAGCTTATTGTGTCGTCTCAATGAAATCCTCCAGCCCACCAGAGAGTCAGCAGCAGCTGACTATCAGGCTCCACTGTAAGATTCCCCACTAAGGCTCTGCCTTCAGCACTGTTTGGCCTTCAAACACACATGTATTTGCCAAGTTCTCTCTAGTGCCTCTGGTTCAAACAGATATACCCACCAATCTCTGTCACCTTAAATATTTCTAGTGCAACTGGGTAATTGTTAGAAGGTTATTTATCACCGCCGATCAACGTCACAGGCGCATGTCGTTTGCTCATGGAGTCCACAGTGGCTTTGTCGCTCTCTGGGAGTTGATGGATGGTACGATGCAGCAAGTGTCAGCAGACATTAGAGGCGTATCCGTGTACTTTTGTTCCAAAATCCCACCACCAGGAAGTCCTGGATAATATTATTCCCAGACAGTTGTTGTTTCAACGTGAACTTCTGGTGACCCATCTGACAATGAGCATTATTTATATCCTGGCATTTTGTGCTTTGGACCATAGGCAATGTCTCTGTCCTGAGGGTGGACTCCAGTGTTCACCTCCTGGGTGAGATTGAATCCTATTTACGGCAGTTAGTGTCTTCCAGTGGAATCACTACCTGGAGACATGGCAATGACAGGGTTTTTTAGCATATTATGTATTGGACAACTAGTAGTGGTGCCTTGGTCCATGGCAGGGATCTCAAAGGGTTCCTGCTCTGGCTGAAGGTATTCATTCCAACCTATCCAGAGTCTGGAGACTTGGACCACTTTATTATAAGAACCAGGCCTGCTGAGCTGCTGCTCGGTTTGAACAAATACCTGCAACCACTGTGGTGCTTGAGACCTTTTGCCTAGAGTTAATGTCTCTGTCATTGGTGTTGAACTCTAGGGTTGACCTTTTGGGCAAGATCGAAATCCTGTTTGGCCAGTTGACACCTTTCAGTGGGCTCAGCAACTGCAGGAATGTTCATGACGAGCTGCTTATTATCGATGGATAACTTTTGGCACATCATGTCCTGGACCAGCAGTGGTGGAGCTTTGGTCCAATGCAGGGACTTGTGTGGCGGCAGGTTTTCATTCCAACCAATCAGGAGCAAACTGACTAACCAATTAACAGTCTGAAGGAGTAGTTGATTAAAAGAACCAGGCTAGCTATGTTACTGCTTGGTAAGAACATATACCTGCTGCTGCCACTGTGGTGTTTGAGATCTCTGTCCTAGTGGCAATGTCTCTGTCTCT
The DNA here is from genome assembly GCA_016785265.1 of Paraplagusia blochii. Lineage (NCBI taxonomy): Eukaryota > Metazoa > Chordata > Actinopteri > Pleuronectiformes > Cynoglossidae > Paraplagusia > Paraplagusia blochii. The sequence continues at coordinate 41,414 of JAFBJS010004964.1, forward strand.
GTCATTGAAACTCTAGGCTTCACCTATCGTGCAAGATTGAATCCTGGTTACAGCTGTTGGTGCCTTTGATATTTTAAATTATTAGCACGTAACCAGTGAAGTGAAGGCCTGAAAAATTCAAAAAGGATGTGCATTTGTTCTCTCCTTGGTGTTGGGCCAAAGCGTTTGTACTGTGAGGATTCCACAAGGCTCCGTTCCAAATGAGTTGGCGAAGACGCCCGAGTTTTCCCACTTGTGCAGCACACATATAATTCAGCCTGTATATTTTGAGAGAAGTTATATATAAAGGCAGATGTTTTTGACACAAGCTGTGGGTCTCTGTGGGACTCAGTCTCTCTCTGCCTGAGTATAAAGTTCACTACAGTACAACGTGACTGTGGTCAACATCAAAGCCCGGGACGCAGACATCGCATGTGCAGACTTACAAACATACTTTCGGATAATTTATGTTTACTTCCATATAAGAACGTAAACAATACCGATAAAAATTCAGGACCATCTCCCGAGCATGTGTCCTTTCTCACCAGCGCTTGCACACAAACATCTCATTCACACAAACTGTTTTTCTGGCTGCTGTCCAATGCAGTTTCCTTAATCCCCCAGGCTGTGTGCCTTAAGTATTACACATAGTGAAAGCATAACAGTTTAGCCTTCAGGTCAGAAAGTCAAGCACATCTAGGTGATCAGTGCTTCCGCTTCACAATCTGTTTATGACTTGTGTTTACACACCATGCATTCTGTCAGACAACTGTGTACACCCCACACCCTGTGTCAAGCCCAAACAGCTGGCATGACCAAACATTGACAGTCTGTTTTAGCGAAAATGGGAGGGTATGCACATTTTTTGTTATCTCTCCAGGAGAGTAAACACCGACCTTGTCAGGACCAGTGGACCCTCGCGATGTCTAACGCTAAATCCTTTTGAAGCAAAACCAGATATTCAAGATACCGGTTAAGTGTCGAGATAAGATATGAAAAAGTTGGGATAAGAGTAGTTTTGAACACTGGTTGGTTTTAGTTGAAATCAAGTTCCAGATGCCGAATGCTGATGCCAAAGTACACAACTAAGGATCATCAAAAAGGAACATGGTGGGTTAAGCTAACCGCAAACAGTTTAGCGCAAAAAGTCCTGTCCATTCTCTATGGTGAAGCAAAACCAGATATTTAAGATACCAGTTGTTACAAATGTTGAGATATGATATGAAAAAGTTGGGATAGGAGTAGTTTTGAACACTGGTTGGTTGGGTTTGAAATCAAGTTCCAGATGCCGAGGTTCATCAAAAAGTAACATGTTGGGTTAAGCTTACCGCAAACAGTTTAGCGCAAAATGTCCTGTCCATTCTCTATGGTGAAGCAAAACCAGATATTTAAGATACCAATAGGAGTAGTTTTGAACAGTGGTTGGTTTTGGTTGAAATCAAGTTCCAGATGCCGAATGCTGATGCCAAAGTACACAACTAAGGATCATCAAAAAGGAACATGGTGGGTTAAGCTAACCGCAAACAGTTTAGCGCAAAAAGTCCTGTCCATTCTCTATGGTGAAGCAAAACCAGATATTTAAGATACCAGTTGTTACAAATGTTGAGATATGATATGAAAAAGTTGGGATAGGAGTAGTTTTGAACACTGGTTGGTTTTAGTTGAAATCAAGTTCCAGATGCCGAGGTTCATCAAAAAGGGTTCGCCTTTAACACGTTGGGTTAAGCTTACCGCAAACAGTATCGCAAAAAAACCTGTTCATTCTCCATGGTGAAGCAAAACCAGATATTTAAGATACCAGTTGTTACAAGTGTCGAGATAAGATATGAAAAAGTTGGGATAGAAGTAGTTTTGAACACTGGTTGGTTGGGTTTGAATTCCAAGTTCCAGATGCCGAGGTTCATCAAAAAGTAACATGTTGGGTTAAGCTTACCGCAAACAGTTTAGCGCAAAATGTCCTGTCCTCTACGGTGAAGCAAAACCAGATATTTAAGATACCAGTTGTTACAAGTGTTGAGATAAGATATGAAAAAGTTGGGATAGAAGTTGTTTTGAACACTAGTTGGTTTTGGTTGAAGTTCGAGATGCCGATGCCGAAGTACACAACTCAAGTTCATCAGAAAGGAACAAGTTGGGTTAAGCTTATCACAAACAGTTTGTCGCAATAAAGATATTTAAAACACCGGTTGGGTGTAAGGATAGGATATGTTTCGAGTTTCACACTCGCCACTCAACACTTGTTGGATTTGTTTGAAACCAAGTTCCAGATGCCCAATGCCGATGCCCAAGTACACAACTAAGGTTCATCAAAAAGGAACAAGTTGGGTTAAGCTTACCGCAAACAGTTTAGCGCAAAAGTCCTTTCCATTCTCGATAGCGGAGCAAAACCAGATATTTAAGATACCAGTTGTTACATGTGTCAAGACAAGATATGAAAAAGTTGGAATAGAACTAACACTGGTTAGTTTTAGTTGAAATCAAGTTCTAGACGCCGATGCCGAAGTACACAACTCAAGTTCATCAGAAAGGAACAAGTTGGGTTAAGCTTATCACAAACAGTTTGTCGCAAAAAAGATATTCAAAATACAGGTTGGGTGTAAGGATAGGATATGTTTCACACTCGACACTCAACACTCATTGGTTTTGGTTGAAATCAAGTTCCAGATGCCCTTAAGACAGTGCTTCCCAACTCTTTTCTCTTACGCCCCCCCCCCTAGCAAGAAGAAAAAAATTCCACCACCCACTCTCCGTGCAACTATAAATAATATAATTTGTCTATAAAATAGTTCTAGGTACACCTCTGCATAACATCGTATCCTTGTTATCATAAATAAAACCAAAAGAAAGAGATATAGTTCAACTTACGAGGGTGTGCAATTACACTTTATTGTAGTACGGCGGAATAAAAGCATGTTCCCCAGGGTCACACGCGCCCACCCTCAGCATCGCACCGCACCCCCCCAGGGGGGCTCGCCCCACACCTTGAGAAGCACTGCCTTAAGATAACCTCCATAAGATAACTGCAATTGTGTGAAAGTGTGAGAAAGAAAAAGGACGGATGAGCTCGGGGTTAATACTCGGTTCCAGTCTTGAGCTGTGGTATGGGGTACGGCAAAGGTTACAGTTGTGGTGATTAGCGTTTGGCCCAGAGCCCTGGCAGTCTACTGTCACATGTGTGCTACACACAAAAGTAGAGTGTAACAGTATGTTTGTGCGTGTTTTTGAACTCTCTCAACTTTTGGACTCTTTAGCTGCCACCCACACACTAAACTGAAGTATGCAATCGCGCACAATTCCAACCAGACTGGATTGGACTTATTAATAGTTGGCAGAGTGATAATGTGATCAATCGATGATTGATTATGTCAGAAGCCTTGTTCCTCTTGAGTCTTTTCTTCCTACTTTTCTTGCACATCTGTCAGTTTCACAGCCCAAAATGTGAGTGGAACTACACATGTGTTGGAGTGCAGTGACAGACGTACAAATAAAGGAAAAAATGTGACATAATTGAATAATGAACACCTACATTTGTAGATCTAAAACAGGTGGCTGGACTCCGGGTATGGAAACTGCAGATGAGTCATGTGTCTTGCTGGGTTTGTCTTGATTAGTTTCAGTTACATTCTCTGCAAGATGGTCTCCGTGTTTATGCAAGGAAGGCTGTAAGGTTGACCTTATTATCGTTTCATCTCCTGTCCTGTCCATCCCGTATGGTGAGGCATTTTCAGCAGAGCTAGCTTCTTCAGGGTGTGATGAGGTTTTGGTTTGAAGCAGTAGCACGGTTCAACACTTTTGATCAGTAGCTGATTGATGAGAATTAACCGTAACCCTCTATGGTTTTATTAACTTTACTGATACAGAGGAATCCACCCTGTAGTCTTCTACAGTGGACCAAAAGGATTCTAAATGTGTTTTATGTTTTAATTCTTACATTGTTGATAGGCCCTGCTGCCCGAAATTCACAATTTTCTCTGGCTTAGTGACAAAAGCATCAATTGTTTTTATATTTTGTAATAAAGAGCGCAAAAACTTTTTCAGTTGAACATTTCATTTATCCAATTTCTTTTCATTTCATAATGCCTTTTGATTGAAATGGAAATGTTTCCATAAATCATGGAATTCCAATTGTTGTTGTTAATGCATCGGGCTTTAACAATTGAATTAAAAAAAGAAAAAAAAAAAAAAAAATCTATTTGAGCAAGGGAAGAATTAAAATCTCCTCAGATCTGTCACGCGTACACCATATATCAGATGTCTCACTTCATTTCCAATTAATGTCCATTCACCAAAAGGAAAACTATCAGATATTTGCTTCTATTTTAACGTCCTCTCGCGGTTTGTTATGACTATCTGTCAACTGGAGCTGAAGCTGCCCACCCTTCCATATTTTATATCTCATTTCTGTGTTAGCATCAAGGCCTAAAAACTACCAATGAGAAGTAAGATTTGTTATATGAACCATGTGTGACTGCTGACACAGATGGGAGAGTTTAACACAGCGGGGATCTGGAGGAGCACAGCGTCATCTGCCAGTCTTTTCACTCTCATCTGCTCTTGGAGTTAAGATTGACAGCTGGTGTGATACAATCAGCCCTGAAACAATACAGGGGCTTAACATAAATACAGACGCCGGGAGTATGTGTTTTTAAACTCCATGTACCATATTCCAGATCCCTGTCATGTTGCATCAATCTGCAGTGACACACAAGCTGCACTGGTGGCAGTATTGTAGCTCCAGTAGGAGTGATTCAAGTTGTGCATGTGCCGCAGTTTGTGTGGCCGCACTTTCCTGGCAAAAGTGAGTTGCCCGCAGTGGTGTGATATCTACAGACAGATATCTGTTGCTGAGAAGTGGCAGCGGTAGCAGTTATACATTTATGTGCAACCACTAGGGTACCTTTTTCTGGCTCCCACTGGGCTGGATAAAAAAAAAAAAAAAAAAGGCCCCCCTACTGGGGCGGTTTCTCTGCAAGAGAAAACCCTAATTTTCTTTTTATATCTGAGTTGTTTTTGTAAAATATGGTCAACGCCCTTCACCTTCTGTTTGAGATTATGACATTAAATCACAATTTTGCAAACAGATGTAAATAACGCACCCTATCGTCTCAACAGTTTGGTGTTCACTCGGCAAAATGTAATTTAATTGCTTTTTTTTTACATAATAATCTGTGAAATTGTGATTGTTTTTTTACTGGGAAGTCTAGAAATGAAGATCTAAAAAAGGTATGATTTTTTTAGAGACCACTCCTTTTGGTTGATGAAGAAGGGTTTTCTTTTCAGCGGTTGGATCCATGTCTGTTATGCAATACGTTGTCTGTTTGAAACATGAAGATTTTTTTTGAGAGCGGTCTACGGTGTGAAACCAGTGCTGATTGAGTCAAAACCTAAAAGTAAATGATTGTCTTTAACTGGATCTAGTGCAGCAATAGACTAACTTAGGCCTGGTGGCCCATTCAGTTTTGTGATCTTGCCCAATGGTCCAGAATGCCCACATTTTTACGATAGATGGCATTAATTGGGCAGTTGGTGGCCTGGTGGTGAAGAAAAAGGACTTGGGTTTGAATCCCCCCACTGCTGAGATACCCTGAGCATGGTATGGGCAGAGGAAAAATTTCCCAAAAAAAAAAAAAAACATGGGATGAACAACAATATCCTTCATCCTTGAGTAAGGTTTTTAGGCACCCATTGTGGCCTAAGAGTCAAAGATTTACCATCACCAGATCTTGGGTGTACATTTCACACATGTTTTAGTGCAGCATTGTCTGATGCTGATGGTTTAGGAAGCAGACATGGGTCCAGAAGATAGCTGGTTGAAATCTACCAGTGGTCAAGTTAACTAAGCATGGGACGATGTGCCTGAACTTCCCACTGCTCATTATGAAAATTATTTAAATGCAGAGCTGTCTCACAAAACAAAACAAACCAAAAAAAACACTTGGACATAAAGCTTTGCCCCATGAGTTAAATGAAACACCAAAACCAAAAGAAAAGAAAAATTACCAAGTGATCCATTAACAGTGACCATGGCATGAACAGCAGTTTTTGCATCATCATCATTGTTACTGCTGTGAGACGTCATGTCACACCAACTGCATTAATGTAGGACATTCTTTCCCAAAGACTGGGTCACAACACTCAGGTAGATCGAAAGAGATTTTATTGGATCATCTCATGTTTCCTGGGAGTTCACAGTTAATATTGCCAGTTAGCTACTGTTTAAACCTGTGATACTAGCCGCCCGGGTCTCGGTCTGCAATAAAAAAATCCCCGTTAATGTCCAATAATGATCACTGATTTATGTATAATGTCTTTTGACTTGTGTTACGAAAGTTTATAAAGACTTTTAAATATGATTCGTTCCCAGAAAAAAAAGTTTAGGAAACACTGCTCTGAGAATAACCCTGAGGAACTCCACTTATCTGTGTGTAGGCATAAAGGTGAGAGTGAAAAAAAATGAAGACATTCTAGACTTTATTTAATATATTCTTTTTTTGGATTCCCATGATTCAAACTTTATTCTGTGTGCCTGTGTTCTATCAATGTGTTGCACTCCGAAAACCTCAGCATTATTTCTTTTTCATTAGTGCAGACGCTAACTTACTGTGACTTCTGAGTGCCAGTCATTGTGCAAAAGAAACGATGCCTAGTGGGAGAATATTTCTGCTTTGAGCTAAACAAGAATGCTTTCTGCTCGAGGCACAGCTCCAGGTATGCTAACAACATAAGTGCTGTGTGGCAGTGGAGAAGAAATGCACTTTTTTTTTTTTTTTCAGATTTCTTCCAACAATGGATGTCCTAATGTGAGGATCATTCCCTTGACAAAACCTGCTTTGCTTTAAAAAAGTTTTCATTTTTAGAACCTTAAATAAACCCCAAGGTGTGTAGTTATCCTGAGCACAGAGGACCGTACTGGACAGACAACTCATTTTCTGTTTTCACTCTCCTTCTGCCACTCTGTCTCCAGACATAAACAGACAGTACAGTCTCTCTTGTCTGTGAGTGATGCAGTTGGAAAAGTCACCTCTGTCCAGTCTTCAGCGTCACAGCTCTGTGAGATGCTGGGCTTGCCCCTGTTTTCCGGGAACATATTTGTAGTAGAATGACAGAGGAGGGCAACAGAGGCAAAGAGGGCAGACAGACTGGAAGAATGACTATCAGGCCCCCCCCCCACACCAGTAAATGCTGTGTCTGATCCCAGTCACTCTCCGGCTCCTCTCATTCCCATTTGCCTATGTAATAACACGCTTGCTGCAGTAGTTCTGTTTCATGGAAGAAATTCACCATAATTGCTGATATTGTGTTTTCCAGTGGGCACTGTGTGAGTGCGATGAGGGATAAGACATAGTTGTGTTGGCAGTGTGTTGGCGAAACACTTAATATATGTATTTGTTGTGGAGGGGAGTTGCGTACTCCTCAGTCCAGCACCATGTGTTTTTCATGAAGTAACATATAGATATTTTTTACGTGTGAACGGAATTCAGCCGTAATGAGTTTCCTGTCTGCGACGGCACTTCTGAAAGAGTCAATAAAATAAAAAAAAAGAAGAAGATGCGGTGATGTGGTTTGCTGTGCTGTTATTGAAGTGTTATGTAATTACACTAAACCCCCCCTCCCTTTGGTGTTCACTTTATCGTGTTGTCTCTTCATTTTCATTTTCACAGCAGTGTGCTCATCTGTGTGGTTTCTTCTGGCTCAGTTTTCGGAAAAGATTTAAGAGATGAATGTGGGTTAATAGAGTCTTAATCAGACAAGTGTTGAACTACAACTTTTTTTTTTTTTTTTTCACTTTTACAAGCTAAAATACATTAGCTGGTAAAACAGGAGATTGTCAAAAATCGTAAACTTCACCACCACCATCCTGGGCTTACAACCCACAGGAAGGCTGACAGTATAGTGCAGTGGGATTTGGGTTTCAGTTGTGGAGACTGCTCAGGTAGGGAATGAAGATGATGCATATTCTCACTCCCACTACTTCCGAACCGTCCGTAAATGTCCATGATATCTAGTTGAACAATCTCGGAACTATCTGGACTTCTTGCTGCTTCTCCATTTCCTTCCAGTACGGGGGCCTGGTGACCGCAGTGTGATGGAGGGCATTGTAAACACTTTACCAGAAGCTATGATACTTTATCCAGTGTGTTCAAGTCATGAAGAACGATAAGTGAATTTTAATGGAAGACTTCCTGGTGGATCGCTGCGAGGCAAGAACCTGGGTAATATTACCCGCTCCTTCCAGAGGGCAAATCAAGGGTGAAGGAAAAATGACAATGCGTAAAAAAAAAAAACACAGTCAGGAAAAATAACATTAGTGATTCAACTCGAAACACCCCCATGGGTCAGATAGTAAAAAGTCGTAAAAATCCAAAGAGCCGTGTCTCCTCGCTCCGCTTCCTCTGTGCTTCCTACAGTACTTGCTCATTACCCTTAAATATTGGACTAACAATAAACAATAACTCCCAATAATCCTTAAAGGATTCATATACTTTATGGAAATAAAAAAAACATATATAATATAGTGTTTTATGCTGACTGACTGGGTGGAAACAGACGCCGTGTGTGAAAGCAGCATTTACTGGTGCGAGGGAAAAGGTTATGTGAGGATAAGTACACTGAGGATGAAACGGTCATGGGCTTTTTTTTTTTTCTGCTGCTGCAGATGTGTGTTCTCTGACAACTTTTTTTTTTTTTTTTTTTTAATATTCCTTGATTTGTGTCAGGAGCTGAGACTCACCCTTTTCATGCTGTGGAGACAGGACAAAACAGCTCCCCCAGGCTGAGGAAGGAGTTTAGTCTGTCAAATGATGTCAGTGTTTGGAGGGGATGACTGTGCTGGTGCTGGGGGAGTTTGATGAGTTTGCGAGAGGGCAAGAGAAGAGGACGTATGGGGGAGGTAACATGAGATCCCCCACAGAGATGCTAAACTCTTTTACAGACTGAAGCCGAGGAAAGAGAAGTCTTCAGAAGAACGGCGAGAAAAAAAAAAACTTTCCACTTTTTTAATCTATGTGCAATCTAAAAATAACCTTTCCCTCAATGTGCTCTGCCCAGTGGGGCTGGCTTGTTAAAGGAGTCTGTCTCCAAAGGGAGGTAGAAGAGAGTCAAAGTGCTGGAGAGAACCAAACAAAAAGAAGAAAACAGGGAGGGATTGCGACGGAAAATGGAGCATGTGTGGGAGGGTAGTTTCTTAACTAAAAGCAAAGAAGGGGAAAGGAGGAAGTGTGCGGAGAAAGATCTGAGACGGATTACTCTCTGAGACTGGTGAGAAGCAGTCAGTGAGGTTTCTGAGACGTCTGGGTTGGTCATACCTCTCCACTGACAGCTGGTTTCTTGCATTTTTATAGTCGACTGGCCAGGTTCAAACCAGTGCCATTCCACACCTTTTTGGCCTGGAGTCTTCTGTGAGTCTTGGTGCTGCAGCAAAAAAACACCTCAGGCTTGGAAAATATGGAATAACAGATGAACTTTTACAGGGCCCTGTGGCACTGGCCCTTCTTTAAGAAGTTCACCACATAAGCAGTGAATCACACCCTCCACACACTCACTGATTCTTCAAATGCTTCTCTGCTCTCCAGTCTGAGAGTCTGACTCACAGCCTGCTACTGTACCGTCTGCCTGGTGTTTTATCCTGGTCTTTGTTAGTGTTAGATTCTCCTTTTTTCCCCAGACTTACAGGAAAATGAATGGAACGGGACAATGTTGGTTTGTTTTCAGTAGGCACTGGGGTTTGGCGAATAGCTCCGAAGGCGCGCACACACACACAAGAGTATTTAAGTAAGGAGGCAAATGTGTCTAAAAATAAAATTCCCTTTGGGTAAAGGTCTAGGATACCAGTTTCGGAAAATCAAATGATTTTTGGCAGGTTTGTTTTCCAATAGATATTTCTCCCTGGGGTCATGAGACCACTGTAATTTTCAAATACTAATGTCCTTGTGGTCTTTTCAACAGAAAGTCATATACAGAGCATCCTCTCTCGAATTATGTTGGAACTCACTGCACACAGGGGTAACATGTAGAACAGTGGTTGGGGACCGGTACCGATCCATGCATGAATTGGTGCCGAGCCGCAGAGAAATAATGTTTCCTTTTGGCCCCATCTGGCTATTACTTCCACTTGATCCATATACACATCAATAAAAGAACTGAACAATAGAATGGCTAGGATTCCATCATCAATAATGCAACTATATTTGATTAGGAAATATTTTCTCAGTGAAGACATTGATACAGGACCTTTTATACCGGTGTGGTAGGAGAAAATCATAGGCTGTGTGCACATGGGAAACCCATGCACAGTTAATTCGGGTAGGAAGAATTTATAGGTAGGAAAATATTTCAATACACCAGGAATGTACTTTTAATAAGGGGTATTTATCTGCCAAAACGTAACGACTGGTCTGTGATAGTCATTTAACCAGTTTGTGGCGTCAAAAGGTTGGGGGACACTGATGTAGGATCTAGAAACATCTGAAGAGTCTGACTTCTACCTGGGAGCCATAATAAAGAACAGAAAATGCCCCCCCCAAAAAAAAATTGCATACAACCACCAAGTGTAAACAAAGCTGCCTCTGTATATAGAGCCATGATGTGTTTGTCCACTCTGCCAAAAACAGTTCCTATGCGAAGTTTGTTTTAACGCCGTACATCGAAATGTTGGAGCAAGATGTTTATCTGATAAATTTATAGAAGATGACGTTGAAGATGACACAACACACACGGGGACGCTCCTATGAGCAGTGTGATTTGGGCGGCAGTCGTGGAGACCCAGTAACAGAGAAGAGGTTGAACCTGATAAGCAATTACACTCTATTACATCTTAAACATGTACACAGGGGACATAAAATAAACCATGCCTCCAAATACGTCATGACAGTTATCTATTTCAGGAATGAGTGCTATGTTTGGTTTTATTATCTTCATTTGATGCTTGACTCAATTATTTCAGTGCAGAAGAATGTGCAGTGGAGAACGGTGTATCCCAAGTACGCACATTGTTGATGAAATGAAAGCTGTAGGTCAAAGCAGGTCCTACAGTCAACCAACGGAACTGCACGTGTGTTACTCACAATCTGAAGGGATAGTGATTGGTGTTGCTTTTTAGTAGAAGATCCAGACATTCCCACACTGCTGACTCATAGGTTTGTACAATTCAAATGCAAACAAAGATATTTCCATGACTAATGTCGAGTCCCTCAGGCTTTTAACACTAATTTGTGCTATTAGAAGTAATCCTGGGACTTAATGACTTCAAAAGCGAGATTGATAGTGTGTACAATCTCCAGTCTCTTCAGAAAATTTAGTGATCAGTTGTTCATTTCTGCTGTTATGAACTCTTAAACAATTTTTTTTCTTCAAAAAAATTAAAAAAAAACATAGTAATTCCTTAATATTAACATCGATCAATGCACCTTATGACAAATATAAAAGAGCTTATGTATCTCATATAATAACTCCTCCAACTTGGTACATGTAATTTTTTACACATTTGCTTGATTCTGTATTTTAGTTTATTTAATTATCTTTTTTTTTTTTATGGTTGGCTCTAGTTCATGAAGGGCCTTTTGTTGCCAGAGAGATACTGACGGTGCCAACACAAACAGCTTCCCATGTATTTCTGGCGGAGCAAAATTAAACAAGGGCAAATGTGTGAAAGGCAGACCACAGCCCAAACTAGCAGTTCTTCTGCCATAAAAAAAAAAAAAAAAAAACCCACAGTAAGACAACAATGACAGCTGAAAGGTTAAAGACACAGGGTTGTCCAGCCTGTCCCTCTGCTGCAGACTTTTTATGGCCTGTGACAGGGCTTCCGACCAAATGGTTTATTCATCAGCTGCTCATGGGTGCCGCACCAGAATATACAGTACACGTTTGGGATTTGACTCTTTAATCTTAACTTATTTTTTATTCAAATTTAAAGCAATTCATCTGAAGGCAGAGACGCTCTAATGAGGAAAATGAATGACTGGATACCAGTTCTGTTATTAATTGTGAGCTTCCAACTTCCCAGCAATGTGAGACACACAATTAATTATTGAAAAAGAAAAAGACAAAGGCACAAGTTCACAATTCAGAAGCTTAATCAGGAATGTCTTACATCCTGATTTATTCTGAGTCCTTATTACACAGGCTATTATGGCATCTTAGTCTTTGGGGAATCACATATTTTATTCTGGCACCTTTCTTTGTCTGTCATTATCAGTTTAATAGACAAACGTTTGTTTAATGCCTTCCAAGTGTTGCTGCGTGTCTGATTTGTCATCATATATTTGTTGTCTCACGTCCTGCGGGTAAAAAAAATCACTTGGCTGAGGCTAGGATGAAATACAGGCCCATTAAATTATATGTGATTGTTAGACTTTTTTTTTTTAACACAGGCATGTGCTGTTCTGTCTATGTCTTTGACTGGTTCTCACTCTCTGTCTGTCTCCACCTTCCTTCCCCATTTTTTTTTTTTCATACACATGACACATATGCAAACACACACACGCACTTTTGGGGCATGAATGCTTGGGTGCATTGGAAGGTCAAAAAGAGATCAATGGTAGCTGTTCATGCATAGTTTGTGAGGAAGTAGACTGTTAGTGAGAACAGTCTGGATTTGCTGCCTTTTCCAACGCAGGGAAATAAAGAGTTTAAACAGATCGAGTTGAAAAACAGCTGTAAAAATAGTAAGGATGAGGAAAGTATGCTTCTTCTGAGACAAGGCTGCGTTTCTCCATCTTTCGTGCATTGTGTAGGTACACTTTGAAAAGGCTCAAAGGCCTGATAAACACGCAAGTGTGCGTGGACGACGAAATGGATAAAATGAAGATGGAAGAGAGATGGAATTTGCTTTGTTTTGATCAAGTTTTTATTTTTTTGATTAAGTAACGGTGATTGAAACAGGGTGCATCGATGGATAATTTGGATTTTTTGGAATATTTGCATTTATCCTTTAGTTTGATCATGTTAGTTATGGGGGTCAAAGAAAGGAAGGCCGAAGAGGAGATTTATGGATGCAGTGAGGGAGGACATGGAGGTGGTTGGAGTTAGAGTTGAGGATACGGAGGACAGGGGGAGGTGGAAATTGTTGACTTGCTGTGTCAACCCCTGATAAAAGGGGAAAAGCCGAAAGGAAAAGAAAGAAAATGTAATTTAAAGGGTCTTGGCTACTGACTCAGCTTTGTTGTACAGTGTTGTGACTTGCTTGTGTCAGGAACTGAAGCATTTGTCATAATAAATTTTGCCAAAGCCTTTTCTTTTTCGCCCAGAGGCAGTGTCTCTGTCTATGGTGTGACACACCAGGGTTCACCTCCTGGGCAAGATCAAATCCCGATTAGGGCGGTTGGCTTACACTGGGCTCACCACCTGCAGGAAGGTGTAGTGTGATATGTGGTTGGGGCGGTAGTCGGGAAGACTTTCTGCCGCCGCAGATAAGTGGGTGAAATTAGAGGGCTGCTGATGTCCAAATGATATTCATTCATCTTCGTCCTCTTGTACGTTACCGGGGTTACAGGGGCTGCAGTCTCCAACACTGCCACCTAAATCACACTGCACCATACTGTGAACCTTCCCGTTGGTGGTGAGCCCACTAGAAGTTATGTGGGCCTAGACCAGTGCTTCTCAAATAGTGGGGCGGGGCTTTTTACTCCAATAAAGTGTAATTGCACATCCACTCCAGTAGGTGGCAGTGGTGCTCCCATTGTGCGTAGCGAGTTGAACTATATCTCTTTCTTTTTGTTTCCTTAATGTTAACAAGGAGGCATAGGCATAGCCACGGGTGAGACCGGGTGGGCCTGGGCCCGCCCACTTGTCAGTCAGGCCCGCCACATCCAATGAGAGGGCTGACCAAGTCAGGCCAAGCATGTGAAATCTGTGTACGCTGTTGTGGCGCTTGCAATGTCATAATGAGGGATGATGTTCTTTATCAAACTTAGGCTATAACACTTTGGGGTTGGGCCCCCCTGATTTTTTGGGGGCCCACCCATTTATGGGTTCTGGCTACGCCCCTGTGCAGAGGTGTATCTATAACTATTTTATTGACAAATGCTATTATTTATAGTTGTGGTGGAGAGTGGGTGGTGGGGTGGGGGCGCGAATTGTTTTCTTCTTGCTGGGGGGGGGGCATAACAGAAAATAATTGAGAAGCACTGGCCAAAACGGTGCTGTGCAAGTCCTCCTTATCTACCACTAGGCCACCACTGCTGCATTCAAATTATACTTTATATTTATAATAACAATATGTTTCTGACTTTTGCCTGCAATGCCTAAATTTCTCCAATAGGGGATGTAATAAAAAGGCTAAAAGCATTTTACCTTTTTGCATAACTTTTATATGTTACTTATCTTACGCTCCGTCCATCTGCTTCTGATCCAGTTTTAGGAACAACACAGAGCTGTGAGTCAAATAGCTCACCCAGGCCTGCTTTAGGTCCTGTTGTCACTTTGCTGTTGAGCAGCCATTTTTTTAGAGTCAACTGAAAACTCTGTGCCACCTTTCTGCTAGTTGCTAACCTAAAAGCTCCTTATGTGTATGTGGGCGACGCACAGAAGCCACTCAGTGAGCCTGTGCACCCCTGAGGGGAAAAAGATGGGTCCTGCCAGGGACCTTTGGTTTGTTCCCCTACCTCGAGTCGACCACTGACCTATAAATAAGGTCCCCTGTTCAGTTTGGCAGAGTGGAGGAGAATTTACTGTAGAGGAGATTTGTTTTACAGCGACTGAATTTGTTGATCAAGTAGAGATTAGACTTGTAAACACAGGTTTAATTCCGTTCCACCGCAGCGTCTTAATGGAGCTCAATCAGTATTGGCAGCGTTGTTTCTGACAGGCTGTAAAGATTCAGTTTAACGGGAGAGAGCATGTAGCTTCTCATTTGCGCAGGTGTTGACAGAGCTAATAATCCTGCAGAAGCCTATCCTGCCACGTGAAACACGGCCACTGTTGTACGAGCCGGCAGAGATCCCACCGAAATCAGTGGACGCGCTGTCTAGTTTAGCATGATCAATACTGGTGCTATGCAAGGTTGGGACAGCAACTGGATCAGTGCTGGTTCTGTTCTAGCCACCATGGGCCACTCTCTCTGTGGCTGAGCTGTGGCTCTATGAAAGGCTTCTTGCAGTGGCTGTACAGAGCATCATTCTTCTCACCTTCTTCTGAGGCGGACATCCAAGGGGGAAGCCCAGGGAGCCGGCAGACGGAATGTTTTTTTATCCCCCTGGAAGGAACGGACATATCAGGAAGTGTTTTAATGCATGCAAGGTTAAAAAAAAAAAAAAAAAAAAAAGAGGTCTAGTGACCAGTTGTTAAAAAACGTAAAAGGACACTAGTGAAAACTGTCAGTGACTCAGGCACTTGTCCATAATATGTAGAAGAGAAGCAGAAACATCAATCCCAGTGACAGCCTCATCATTAATACTGAGAGTGTGTTTGTTTTAATCCTTATTTGCCTGTTCTATCATTTCCCCAGGAATTTTAATACTCTTGTCCCCGGGCCCACGTTGGAGCCCCATATGAATAGTCCTACTTGGTAAGAGTCTGGTTGTCTCAACATTGCCAGGACCAGACGGCACAAAGTAGACATTTTTGGAATGTCTACAACCTAACCCACCTGTGCCCCTATCAGAGATTTATTGAACCCTTTTTTCAATAAGAATTTGATTTGACAGTTTCATGTCCTTTGCGAGAAATTATTTGAACAAATAATACGTTGTAAATATCTCAACTCGAGATGTCTTCATCCAACATTTTCATACCTGAAGAGCAACCAGTGCAATTTCTTCTTTTCTCCTCCAGATGTTGCTAAGGTGATAGTGTTGTCTTTAACCCTTGTAAGTGTTTTTATTGACGTGTGATCCTGATATTCTGACAGTCGGAATCTATTCTATACTGGTTTTAGTTGCAGAGACTTTATTTTCAGTTTGATTTACTGTATTGCCCTACTGGGAATTAAATCCTTAATAGTCTCTGCTGTGAGATATTATCACTTGGCTTTTATCACATTTTGAACCTCAGTCAAGAATGGGGGTCAAAGATAGTTGCAGTTCTTTGGCTGAAGGTGGTGTTTCTACTTCTATGTCCTGGCTTCACTGGAGATCTCCAAGACAAATGGGACTAAAAACATTTCGCATTTTACTTGCATCATCCTTTTTGGCCTGTGATTTGTCAAGTAGTGTCATATTTCTGTTAACCTTCCATCCACAGGTTACCCAGTTCATATTGTTTCTTCATACCGTCCTGCCTTGGTCCTTTATATTTTCCTCGCACACAGAAGACCAAGTGCTTCCACATGTCAGATTTGAAAACTGCTTCAACCTCCTCATCCATTTTACAAGGCCTTCACCCATTCAATCGTGCTTAGGTGGTTCATCTGTTTTCCTAAACTAAGTCTCTCTGAGGACCACTTCCTGGGCTGTCGTCATCCTGACAAAATACTGGTAACATCAAAGTTCTTTCCCCGTGTTTAGGTTTAGCTTCTGTGCAATGGCAATTTTTTTCCACCGCTGCTGACGGATGAACCCATCTGACCCATTCTGACTTTTGCTCCGCTTGACCCTTTATCACGGACCCTTTAGTGTTTTCTTCAGCAGTTATGTAAGGAGAAAGATGTGCGAGGTGTGACGGCCGCCGACAGACATCGTACAAATACTTGACACCAGGATGTTTCACCTTCACAGTCTTAAAGGCCGCTGACATTTATCTGACAGGCAGCCACTAAAGAGAAAAAGCAAAAAAAATAGCCATTAATCATATCGTCTATGGGACTATTGCCAATTTAGAACAAAGTAAGGTTGCTATAGAACGGTAGGTAATAAGTTTTGGGATGAATAAGGTCCTTTGCTCTGTGCCTGTATGGACTGAACCTCTCTGTGCCTTTTTCAGCCCTGGCACACTAGGTAGCCTGTGAGGAATGGGTCGGAAGCAGGAAGTGGTTGTGTAAGATGATCTGCAGATTCTGCACAGAGCCCCTTTTCAACTGCAGACCCCTCAGTCCTATTCTGCACGGCGACACATCGCGTAGTCGTCCCGGTGCAATCGCAGTGTGACACAAGCCACGCCCAGCAAAGACCAACGGAGACGAGGACAGAGAGACACTGAGAGAATGAGGGCAAGAGGTGGAAAGACGAGAGTAGAAGATAAAAAGGGGTCAGAGACGGACAAAAATTAAAAGCATGTGGTTCTGCTGCTCTACCCATTGATCAGATATATGGGTTTGCAAATACCTGAGACCTCCAGGACAATATTTTAATTTCACGAATAAAACTCTTTATAAAGTTGCTTTTCAAAATAAATGATCTAGTAATGGACCAAGACCAGTGTTGAGCAAACAATATTTTGTCTCATAGGCAACAAGTGGTCCAAGTTAGGAGCAGAGAGAGTGTTTATGTCAACAAGGATAAATGACATGTAAGTCATGAATAACAGCTAAAATGCTAAAATGCAGGGAAAAAGTGGAAATATACGCACAATATAAAGCAATTATGTATTTTGGTCAAGTTTGGCGGGCAGGATTACACAGCTACACAGGACAGAACTGGTCCCCGGGCCTCAGTTTGCCCATGCATGACCCAAACCTAAGCCATAAACACAATTACAGTAGTGATGTTGTTGGGTCAGGCAGCAGCAAAGTCCACAAATCTGTTCTCTGGTTTGATGTAAATCGGTCTTCATCACCCGGAGCTCAGGGACCTGGAATATGTCTCCCCTCTGCGTGACTTCCTCTCGTCTTCCTCCTATTTCCTCCCGTCTGTGACTTCTGAATTTTTCACACAACATTACGATTGTAGCTCGCCACACGTTACTGTATCTGCTTTCGGATCCTGCGAGTGCCCAAGGTAAAACCCACAACCATGACCACCAACCCACCCACCGAACGCCCTGATAGGTATGTATACAGTCATGGACCACTCTTTCTTTAATTTCTTGTCCATTTAAAAGTCTGCTTCCACTTAACCTACATTAATCTGGATAAATATAATAACAACAAAAAAGGCTCATAATAAGGTTTAATTTCAGAGCTGATTTCTGGCCATTTTGCATGGTTTTATTGACAGTGACAAAAATCACTTCCGTTCCTACATCACTAGCGATAACATTGTACTGACAAATACAGTGCTGTTAGTGTTTTGTGTTCATTGTTTCCACCAGGTGATAAACCTTTAGTGGAACAAGGCATTAAGATGAACAAGGAATTGAAGAAAACAGCAGAGTGGTCTAATCATTTTTTCCATTTTTTCCATGACATATATATATGTATATATGTATATGTATATATATATATATATATATATATATATGTATGTATAGATAGATAGATAGTTTTTGCAGCTGCTAAATAGAAGTGCCCTTTTCTCCAGCAAAGATGGCCCGTTGACAAAACACTGGGCAGGAATTCCAGGCACTCGACCCAATCCATCATTTTGCTTTAATTATCTTGGCTATTTCCAAACTATTAACATAAAGTGGTTTTCACCAGGATAAGTAGCACTTCATCTCCATCTTGCTCTAAATAAACAAACAGTTAGAGGATAAAGTTAGATTCCTGCAGGAACAGCACTAAACGACAGCCTGGCTTAGCTTGATGCAGGATGAATGAGCCTTTTGTTTGAATTGCATTCTTTGTTATCGTTACCAAGGGCGACTGTAGGTACAACTGCAAGCTGACGAGTGTCCACCCTCGGACACAAACAATAATCGATGAGTTGGAATCCAATGATGTCAAATGCCTGAGCCTTTTCAGATTTACTAAGTAATAATCGGAAATCGGGGCAGTGGTGGCCTAGTGGTTAAGGAACCCAACTGGGATCCGCAGGGTCCCAAGTTCGACTCCACCAACTGCCAGGGTATGACTGAGCATGGCACCGTCCCCACTCACAGCCCCCTGGACGCTCAAAGCTGCCAACTGTTCACTTTGGTCATTGGCAAAATGCACAGGAGACATTTCGTTGTCACAACGACAAGAAGTTCCCTTTTCTTTTTTGCTTAAACAGTTTTGTTTTTTTTGTTTTTTTTTCACATGGTTTTATTGTGATGGAGATTAAAGCGTGATCAAATGGACTGGTCAAAACATTTAGCTCCAGTGAGACTTTGAAGGACTCGCCAGACTGGGAAAACCTCTTAGAACCAAGACAGACTCAGACGCACTGAACCAGCCCACATTCCCACCGCAACACTAATAAAAGCATGCAGAGCACTGGTAGTATTCCTCATCTTCCACTCAACTCCTGCTGTTTTGTCACTGCCTATATTCTCAAACACTATGTCACTAGCTTTCCAGAAGTGCCCGTGACATAATTAGGTCATTTGGACATTTCCTCGGACTATTTAAAGGCAGAATGAATTTGGAAAATACTGGAACTGACTCACGCACACTGCGTCTGGAATTCCCTCTTTACATTTGGCCGGAGAAGTACTGATTCTGGACCAGGTGGAAATGTTACAGAGGAACAAAGAAGGAGAAAAATATATCACTTTTTTCTTCTTAATCTATAGTTTTCAATTTCCTCCACCACACAAACCAGAACACCATGATAGAGAGAGTCGGCAACAATACATTCTTAGTGACTTAAGAGTACATTTTTTTGAGTTAAACTTCTGGCAGCTCATCATTACCCGTCAATCATGGATTTTCCTTCCAAGCCTTCATCAAGAATCCTTTCTCAAATATTTAGTTTCCTCTCAGCACCATTCCCCCAGTTACCCCTAAGTTCCTGTGACATAATGCCAGACTCGGAGAGAATTGCTTTCATGTGCTGTTGGGTTGAGGAAAAAAAAAGGGAGGGGAAAATAAAGAAATATAGACGGTATTAATGACAGAGTGGGGCAAACTTGTCTAGAATCAAAATGGTCCATCTTTCATTTTGGTTGTAGACACAGACACGGCCACTGAAATGCAGATGATGTATTTCTAACCTGCTATTTTCTCCATCTCATTTGGTTTTCTGCATCAGCCTTTTTGTGGGTCTCACTTAACATTCTGTAACCTGTTCCAAAAAGGAGAGGAAATGATTCACTTCCTGCACTTTTCATCCCCTTTTCTTTGATGAAAATATGTTTGTGTCAGTCTGTGAAACCCGGCGAGACATCCTAATTAAATTTCTCTAAAGCACCTTGATTCATTTACCGGCGGCAAGAAAAGTAACAATAGTACAAGTGCGTCTGTCAAAGAGTGTGCGCCGGGATTATAAATAAACGCTCCCGCAGACTTGCACGGAATAGCACATATATGTAATTAGACTCAGTCAAGCGCACTAATGTGTTCTCACTTATTGCGCTGCATTTAAATGCTCTCTCTGAGCGCAAGACGTGAACTTGGAACCGAGGTTAGCTCACAGGTGTGGCTTTTGTTTTACAGGGAAAGAGTTTCTCTTTTTAACAACAGTCAAATTGTTTCATTTGGCAGTGATGCTCAGAGCGTTCAAGCATCCCTTTCAAGCCCTTCCCAGGTCATCTGTTTGAAAAAAAAAAAAAAAAAGTTAACTTTTTGGCCTTGACTTTTAAAATGCTTAGAGAAACCAATAATCAGAGAAGCGACTAGTCTTAAAAGAAACAACCTTTAACTGAAGGTGAAAGGTTTTGTTTGTGTCCTGAAGGGACACTTATACTAAACTAACCTTCATCCGATTTTCTTTAAAGAACCTCACACACTCCCAAACTGACAGAGTTAAGAGCGCTTGTTACTTCACCTTAAAGACATAACAAGAACTCTTGAAAATAAAATGCAGCTTTGCGTAAGTTACGTTGAAATATTCTCTTGAGTTAGATACTTACGGGGTGAATTTGGCCTAGTGGTTAAGGAAGCGGACTTGGGTTTGAATCCCCCTACTGCCAAGTTACTGCTGAGGTGCACTGAGCATGGTATCGCCCCCACAACCTCCCCCGGCGCTCAAAATGATGGGTTGAATGCAGACGCCAAATTCCGTTGTGCGCTGTGGCAGTGGTGGCCTAGTGGTTAAGGAATCTGACTGGGTTCCAGGTTCAAATCCACCAACTGCCAGGTTATTGCTGATCTTCACCGAGCATGGCACCGTCCCCACTAACTGCTCCCCAGACACTCAGGGCTGCCCACTGTCCACTTTGGCGATGGGTTAAATCATGTTTTGTTTGTTGTGTGCAGTGGTGTGGATCACAACG
>JAFBJS010004964.1:65000-108682 GCA_016785265.1 Paraplagusia blochii
AAGGAGATGGAGGTAAGTTGTAGGGGTTAAAATAAGAAAGTGGATTATGCTGTGACACAGCACTAGAGATTAGCCAGGTGATGTGAGCGTACGCCCGTAGACATGACTGTGGTAATTAGGTTTGAGGTCAGAGAGGACCATCATTAATGAACCCTTGTTTCATTCCATTTCCAAGTTTCTTTTAGACTTAATGAAATTTTGCTGGACTGTGACACGCAACCAAATACTTTGCCCTAAGGCGGAACGGAGACAACCAAATATTTATACACTAAAAAAAAGGAAAGACTCTAAGGTGGATGAAAGCTTGAAATTGAGTTAGAAAAGAAGTCGCAATCCTTTTTTTTCCCCCTCTTTCGCTAATATCCTGTCCTTACTTACTTTACTTTCTCTTTAAAACAACCCTGCAGTTGTATTTAATAGACATACAGAAATAAAATGAGGGAAAAATTGTCTTTATGCGCTGAAATGAAGATTCCATCACGATGGTGGAATGCCGGGGTTTGCAGTATGGAAATTATTTGAATCCAGAATCCAGTGGTTAAAAAAATAAATAAAAGTTTTAAAAAAAATGGTCAGACAGGGGAAAACTTGGGAGGGGGGCAGGGAGAGCCTCTGGAATTACACACCAAGCCCCTGTGGAGTCACATACACACGCTATATACACACACACACTCCTTCCCTTTTCCTAACTGCTCAGCTAACCACGTTGGTTTAAGGGTGGGGTTATGGTCGGTGGAGGTAGGGAGGCATGAGTATAACAGGCCTTAACACTGTGCTCACTCTTTCATTAGATTTTTTCTTTTCTTTTGGCATTTCATTTAAAAAAATGTCAGACAAAACGTCACCAGAGTGAATCCCAGACATTAATCAGTGTCCTTAAGTC
This sequence comes from Paraplagusia blochii, assembly GCA_016785265.1. Taxonomy (NCBI): domain Eukaryota; kingdom Metazoa; phylum Chordata; class Actinopteri; order Pleuronectiformes; family Cynoglossidae; genus Paraplagusia; species Paraplagusia blochii. Next base: position 65,884 of record JAFBJS010004964.1, read on the forward strand.
ACAAATGAATAAGTTGACTTTATCTAAACCCCTACGGCGCTACCTTTTATACCCTATGACTTATGATTGATGACATTTGACGACAGAGTTTTTAAAGCGCCCCCTTTATTCCATTCATCCTGTATTTTTCTCTGAATTTACACACCGGCAAGGGTCCTGAAGCCAAGATAGTTGCAAAATGCAAAAAAAAAAAAAAAAATCCCAAAATATAGGCTGGCAGGCTGACCGTGGTTTTGGCAGAGCGCCCCTGCAGCTGGGCCGCCGGCCAACTGTGCGTTTCCCCTGCTGGACCGGTGGTGCTGAGAGAAGTGTGATGTGAGCAGTCAGACAGCTTCATTCTGCCTCCCTCCTCCTCCACTATTCTCAAAACTACTGTATTACACGCAGTGCGCTCAACTTCCTCTCTTCACCTTCTGGCATCGTTTCTACTCCCCCAACCCATCCTCTGTGCCTTCATCCTCCGTTCTTCCCGGTGTCCGGAATGTGTGAAAAGTTATATTTCAGTGAGCGAGCAGAGGGAGAAGCTGAACAACCTCAGGGAATTCCTGCTAAGAACACTTACTGGTTTATGTTCTTATTAATGGAATCACTGCTACCATTGCTGGCATGCCCCCCCCCCTTTCCCTTGGTTCTAATGATGCATCGTAGAGTGTGGAGTTTTACGTTCTTCTTGCGTGGATGTAAAGCTCAACATTTTTCGGTTGGAGGCATCTGGTTTGAACATTTCTCCTGCTGCTGTTCTGTTTCACAGCCCAGATCAACAGCTGAAAAAGAAGAGTTTCCCAGAGAGTGAGATCTTTAAGATCAACTAAACCTGACTCATGGCACTAATTGGTCATCTGACGCACTGGAGTTTATATGACTGAATAACAGTTACAGGCTGCAGACGTTGATGTAATATCAGTCCATTTTCCGAATGCTCCTAAAGGCTTTTGATTTTATTTAGGCCAACACCTCATACACCCTGCAATAAAACAACAGGAAAAGGCTTTCAGGAAAAAAGTTGCTTTATTTATTTTAGAGACATGTTATTTTTAATAACTGGGAAATATTTCCAACACAGTCGTTCACTTTTTTTTTTTTTCAATTTTTTTTAAGAAAATAATTTAGAACAAAAAATAATAAACGTTCTAATGCATGGACAGACAAATACACATGATAGTCAAATAAATCAAGGTTTTGTGTTAAAGGCTACAGTAAATAACCCAGCTTTATTGGTCTTTCTATCAAATATGTGCACGTATGATCGTTGGCTCTTTGAGCCTTTTCTTTCATAGATTCTTGCAGACTTTGAGTCCAGGTAGAAACTACTGCAACACACACTCTGGCTTTCAGATACTTTGGAGCTGATGAGAGGATGTGATTTTTCACAACTACGCCTAAACGCAGCCAGGTCTCTGCTTCAAGACTGACTTTTTTGCAACTTGTTAAAGGCCTGAGAATGAGATGGTTTTCCAGTATCTGGGCATTGGGATCGTTTGAGAAACATGTGTATGTAAAAAATAATGTTTAATGAACAGTTCCACAACATGTAGGCACAGTCACTTTTTTTTTTTTGATTAATCAAGCAAATACAATAAAAAGTCAATGTTCTTTTGTGAGGGGTTCAACTTTGGGAGCAGTCCTTAAAACTTTAAAACAGGGTGAGAGCTGCCACTAGGGGGGGACACAAGATTTAATAAACACGTTTTACAACGTAATGGGAATTTCTCACACTATAAAGCTATATTTACATCATTCATATTCATCTTCATCATCTTATCAGATACCAGGTCTCAGGGGCAGCAGTCAGTCTCCACGACTGCCACCCAAATCACACGGTACCTTAATGTGAGCCTTCCTGTAGCTGGTAAGGCCACAAGAAGTTATGTGAGTCACAATGGTGTTTTGCTCGGAGCAACCTGGCAGCTGGTGGATTTGGACCTGCAGCCTTGTGGACCCAAGTCCGCGTCCTTAACCACTAAGCCACCACTGTCACTATAATCAAAAATTTTCTTTGTAAATTCAAAAACTTTACAAAGTGCGTTTATGGAGATTTGGAGGTGCGTGTGTCTGGAAAGAAACTGGGATGTTACATTTTTGCATTTAGCAAAAATGTTGCTTCAGAAAGAATCTGAACGGAAAAGATGACAGAGAGGTTAATTTTCACATGTACACAAACACACACATATATAGAAGAAGGGAGAAAGAGTGGAAGAGAGAGAGTGTGAATCTGATGGACAGCAACTTGTTGACCACTGGTGTGTCTACAATGACATCAGAGGGCCAGGACATTGGAATGAATGCGGAGTCTTGGAATATTACGTTATTCCAAATTTTGTCAGTTTTCACCTCAGAAGCAGCAGAGGAAGCGCAGGTCCAAAGAAAACTGGGAACTGAGCGACAGTCTGGAAAGTTTAAGGAAATGCACCAAACATCAATGTGGCCATATTTCTCTGTTGTAATGGCTCTGTGACTAATCCCTGATATTTCTCCATGATCTAAACCTGCAGCACTTTCGAGCAACTTACAACAGTGTGGCATTGTGTCGCCGGTCCTCGGAGGTTTGTGATTCATTCACTGGCTGTGCATTTTGGATTCAAGCACTGAACTGTAGTTTCTTTTCCCAGTGATGTTCAGACATTCAGTTACTGTATGTCAGTCTCTAACTGGGTTTTTTCCTGTTTGTTTTTGCTGGTTTATGACGAACGTCACAGCTGTATCCAATGTGAAAGTCTGCAGGAGTTGTTGTTTGTTGTTTACTTGTTGATGTGATTTTTGGATTTTTTTATTGACTTCATTTTAATTCCCTATACATCCCTTTGACTTCTTGTCTACACTGTCACAATGCAATAGTGCACCCTGCTGGAAGAATACTGGAATAAAAGAGTGTGTTTTTAGCTTTAATTACCCTTTTCTCATATTTGAACCATTTGCAAGAAAACTTTCCAAGGTTTTTTACTATCATTTATAGCCTAAATAAATTTTATGCAGTTCAAATTGTTCTTTTTTTCGTTTCTTATTTTAAATTTTTTCTCTCCCTCCATCTTTTTCAGATCATCTTCATCCTGGGAACAGAGCAGCTCGCACAATGAAGGTGAAGAGATGAGTCTGCAGGAAGTAGTGCTGTCTGTGCAGTTCCTGCCACTGGTTTTTTACTGATTAATGCCACGCAGAGAATGATGCCCCTGTCTCCCAGATAGCAGTTCTGAGGACCAGGACTTCACAGCACGTACTGTCCACCATGGCAGGAGAGACGCAGCGAATGCACACTGTCAAAGAGCTGGACACTGAGTCCAAACTGCAGGATGAGGGTACAGCAGTCGAGCAGCAGAGTGACAAATCCACAAAGGAATCTTCAGAGCACTTTTCAAGCACAGGCACTGAGGCCAGACCCAGCAGCAGAGGGGCCAAAGCTGAAAAACTAGAGGAGGAAAGGGACTGTCCTCAACAGCGTGAGGCTGTCATACGCCCACAGCAAGCTGGAAAGATTGACTTCAGATCACTGCAGAACAGATCAAAATTTGCAACAGACAGATCTTGGTCGAGTAGCAAAGGCAGCCCCCAGTCCCCGAGTGGAAAGGGACGCAACAGGGACAAGGGGAAGCGTTCGGGGAAGGCAGACCGTGGCAACCCACAGCAGCTGCACAGACTCAGCATTACAAACCCTCGCTCAAACAACCCCATTGGTATTGCATACCCACAGCAGAAGATTTTACCGACCAAGAAGTTAGAATCCAGTCGCGGCCCAGTGTTGGGCAGCTACAGGTTTCACATTCCGACTGTAGCTGAGAGAGAAGCTGAGCTACAGCAGGAAGAGCTCAGCTTCAGCCGGTGCTTCCAGGAGGCCTCCTCTAACCTCACCTCCCCAAGCTATACCTCACAGGTACCGGGTACTTCAAGTGCAACATCATTCCATCCACATACACCTCTGCCACAGCAGCAGCAGCAGCAGCCTTCGTCCATGGAGAACAGCAATGCTCAGCCTGGCAGCCAGCTACTGCTGGCCGACTTTCAGCTGAGTGGCTCCGACACATGGCAGTCTTCAGAGAAGACTTTTAATGGTGCTAACTATGGAGTTTCATCACTCAAACCCACTGGCCTCACAGAAGCCAATAAGACAAGTGCCATGGTGTCAGGGCCCTTCCAGTACGGATATAATTTTCTGGAGGAATCGGCCTCAGACTCTTTAGCCCGTGAACAGAACCACCAATCCCAAGACTTTACAGACTCTATAGGTTCTGTTCATGTGTCTCACAACTCATTCGCCTTCACTCATGGAGAAGGACAGACTATTGTTCCTAACAGCACGCAGTTTAATAATGAACCACAGTCCGAGGATGCTGGTGCTTATTCCTGTTCCCCTCAGCCACAATACATTCAAGGGGTCGCATCCTTCAGGAGTCTGAACGAGGACTCGGCCAGCAGTGAGAGCTCTGGCTCAAGCCTGCAGCAGTTGGAACAGGTCAAAGCCGCCATGCCTGAAAATACAGACACAAATGTACAAGCAGCAGACCGTCGGGACGCAGTTATCACCCTCGGGATAAAGAGAAGCTGCCATTCTAAAGAAAGCACTGCCAACCAAAGAACATTCCTAGAAGGAAGAGGACACCACCCAAGAAATACCACACAGGGTCCTGGCTCTCACATGCACTTTTCCAGCAAAACATTTAAGAACCCAGTTGATGCCATACACTCAAGCTCAATAGCCATTAATAACAAACTGCTAAACAGATTACCGCACTCCTGGGACGCTCCGACTAAAGCATTTTCTCCCTCTGATCAAAACACTATTCAGTATTCAGACATGGCAGATAAATTTCAGTTTCAGGATCAGCCAACTCTTGACCAGAGGCCAAATACATCTAAAAATAGCAGAATGTCCTGGCAGCAGAATCGTCAAACACCTCATGTGCCAAACAGACAAATAAGCAATCAAAAACTGGCTTACATCATTTCCCCCACAGAATGGCAGGATGATGGTAAATCACATAAACACAGCTCCCTGAAAAACTCCTCTTTCCAGAGCAACAGAAGTAGCGATGGTTTTTCAAACCAGAGGCAGGAGACTGTCAAACACAATGGTAACACGGTCTCAACGTTTAAAGTGGAGATGAGCCAAGCGCAGGTGTGCGAGAAAAAAAATAAAGTCAACTACTTTGGCGTCAACCAGTCCTTACCAGTGGCACCAAGAACCTATAACTATCCCCCTCTACAGGGCCCACCAATGGGACTGATGATGGTGTCCCCTTATGAGTCCCCTCTGCCCTCACCAGTAAATAACCCCACATCTAGTAGTACATGCTCATCCCTATCGCCAGCTTCTACCAGTCCTGTCAACATCAGCTCAGATGACAGTCAAATGTCCAAGTCAGCGCCGTCCAACACGTTTTACCACCAGCCTCCGACTCACAACTCTCACAACCTCCAGCTGCATTCTGATGCGTCGAGGAATCATCCATTTGCAACCGAAAGAAAAGACGAAATGTTGAATTACATGCAAAACGGTTCGCAGACAAAGACAAATATGGACGGAAACAAAAGTTACATTGACAGTTTTGGTGTGGAGCATCACCAGCCTCCACCACCGTACTCGGCGCATCAGCTGTTGGCCACCTCGCTGGCTACGGCAAATCTCGACCAGTTCGATATGCTTCTCACCTGCAAGCAGTGTGATCAAAATTTCAGTAACCTGGCTTCCTTCGTAGGTCACAAGCAGTACTGCAGTCAACATACAGTTTCACAGAACGAACTCAAGGAAATGCCCAAGATGGATGAAAACAGGAAGTTTTATCCCGAGTTATCTAAAACGACATCTTCTCCACCAAATGTTCCAATGACCCGGTGTCAGCCTGAGCTTCCTCTGTCTTTGTTAGGCCTCAACAAAAATGGCGAACTGACAGCTGAGGCTGAGACAAAAGGAGACAGTAAGGATGATCAAAATAAACTCAACTTGTTCTCAAGTTCTGGCAACATCCCTGCCCCACTTCCCGATCTGGAACTGGAGGATGCGAAATTAGAGCTTCTGATCACAGAGGCTTTAAATGGTTTAAATGGCTATCAGTCAGACAACGCAGAAATAGACAGCAGCTTTATTGACGCGTTCACCGATGATGAGCTCACCACTATGAAATCAACGTCAAACAAGCAGTGTTTAAAAACTAAGGAATACTTGATCTTTGAGAACAAAAATAGGCAAACAGCAGAGAATGACAGGGCTTGTACCCAGGGCAAATACTTCAACGAGTATGATGTAGAAAGTCCTACCACAGGAAAGCAGTGCACAGAAAGTAAGCTTGAGAAAACTTGTTTGGAACAAGATGATAAAATTAACATAAAAAAAGAAGTCCCTCATAAAAATTCAAGAGGTGCCGCGAGGGAAAAGACAAAAGACCTGAACAGTAAAGTGAAGGGAATGGGAAACGTGTGCAAAAGTGAGGATGAAAAAACAAACACCCAAAAGTTTATCTTATCCAACAAGTTGTCTGAGTCTGGTGATGTGAAAAGCTTTCAGGACAGCTCTGCAATCCGGGGATCAACGCCCTCACAGATGACGACATCTCCAACTCCAAAATCGACAGTAAGAGAAAGCAAAAGGAAAAGCACAAGAGGGGGAACTTGGAGCAAAGAACTAATTCACAAAATAGTTCAGCAGAAGAATAAACTCCACAAGCTTCATGTGAAAGGTACCAAAAATCTCCAGTTTTCCTTGGTGATGGAGAGACTGACTCCCACGGTGCAGAATCCTGCATTCGGCGAATATGACTATGTCTCCGATTCCGATGATGAATGCGAGCCTGTAAAAATAGCCAGCCAGGGTCGACTGAATCAAGGTGGCCGCTGCAAGTACACATACAGCAAAGAGTGTAAACGAGCAGCAAGGAGCGAGAGAGAGCAGGCGGCGTCGAAGGAGAGCCCTGAGGTGAAGAAGAGTGAAGAAGCCTCGCCCTCACCTGAAAAGAATGGTTCTCACCAAAGGCTGAGACGAAGGGGTAGCAAGTCGTCCACCAGCAGTGAAGTAAGCACCTCTGTGAGTGTTTTGGGTGATGGTGTCAACAGCCCAAAATGCACTGATCACACCGACTCTGACTCAGAGAAGAAGACAGAAATCAACAAGAAAGAGTCTTCAGAACTAAGGACCTATGAAAGGGACTCCCCACAGAAACCATCTAAGGGGTCGGGCACACTAGCACTCACATTCACTAAATGTGTCAAGAAGTGCAACACCGACAAAGTGATACTGTCTGATCACAAAAGCAACAATGGTGACCCAAAGAAGATCCACACAGACCTGGAGATGGCCAACACAGTCTATCCCTTTCAGAAATCACGGGACACAGTGAAAAAAGATTCCACCAAAGACGTAAAGCGTCTACAGCGATTCAACAATCCAACGGGGAAAGAAGAAGTTGCACAAAACCAACTTGCACAATTTGATTACAAAGAAATTGACAAAAACACAAAGAGTTCAAAAACCATGTTGGAAAAATGTAACAGCGTGAAAGAGGATATTACTTCAGGTGATAATCTTGACACACCTAAGCCTGCATCTCTGTGCACCTCTTTGATGGACGAGGTCTGTCTGTCTTCATCTGGAAACCACAGCCCGTTGATACAAAAGGATACGTTGCAACTCATGTCCTTCCCTCTGGATCAGGAACAGGGCCTCATGAAATCCCCGCTCTCGTTTGACACGTCCTCAATGTTTGGAGACCTCACGGGATTTGAGAGTGGACTTTATTCAGAAATTTCGATTCAGAAAGACAGTCTCCATCCGGTAGAGGACACAACTGATAAAAAGGAAGAATTCATATCTTCTTTTTCCCCCTTTCTAGAAGGAAGAGACTGGAACCTAATGGTTAGCCCTGTGCTGCCAGATGAAATTTCTCAGTATAAAGAGAGCAGCGAGAAAACAGATGAAAAGAAACCCGATTTTAATAACGTCCCCTTGTCTCCGCCAGAAAAAATAATAGACTACAGCACTAATCTAAACAGCTGTGCGTCGGAAGATGAGCTCGAGATAAAAAGAATAGTGACTGAGCTCGAAAACCAGCTGCAGACAACCAAGTTGGAAAGCCCGCCATTACTGGATCCGGATGTCCCCAAGAAACTGCAGATGAGTAAATTTTCACCTTTAAGACTGGATGATGAAACAGAGAGTCAAAACACTGATCTTGAAATGAGACCCATCAATGTGCAAGCAACTCGAATGCCTTCCGTGCCGTTCACTCAAACGGGGCTGCCATGGTCTAGCCCGTTTGCTTTCGAACTTTTAGAGGCAAATCAAAATCCCCACACTCAGAGAGGACTGGAGCTTTTAACCACAAAAGACAATGAAGATCCAGGTCTGAGTGAATGCACTCAAAAATCCCAGGAAGGGTGTGCTAAAAAGGAAGCTTCTTTAGAAGCAAAAGAGAAGCTCTTAGAGGAGAAGAGATATACAGAAAACCTAATGAAAAGCCTGGAGGTTATTTCCGACTCCATCTTCAAAGAGGATCCAATCATCATAGAACAAAAGGAGGTGATTGTCACCTCGCTCACCTGTCAACAACATCAAGAATTTCAATGTCACACAGCTGACGCGGATAAGAGACTGGATCAGAGTGAAAAGGAGGCAATTACTGAGAATAAGAATATATTATGCCTCCCAAGTTACAATGGGAGAAATAATGATATTGAATTAGTTCTGAATGACTCACCTTCTTCTTTGTCCAACAGCACGCACATTACAGTTGATGGACAGCCGCCAATTTCGTCAGAGCTAAGTGGGCCAAAGCAGGATGCCCCTGATAATAAGTATTCCATCCAGTCTGCACATTGTCCAGGTGTTGTATCACAAAATCTGAACGGAGAACAAAAGTCCTTTGGGAACACCAATTCTGGAACAAACACTAATCAGTCGATTAAAATGAAGAGGCAGAGCCCCGAGCATTTTACTTCTGAAAGCTGCGATGAAGCAAAGGCAGCGAACACCAGCGCAGTTCAGACTCCCAGCCAACCTTCTTCTCCACCTTTAGATGACCTCAGTGCAATTATGGACAAGAAAATGACCAATGTGATGGAAGCAGCACTGAAAGATCAGGCCTCTAATCAAGCCAATACTGGAGAACAGGAACCATCACATGTTGTTGATTATATTGTCAAAAACAGTGCAATCACTGCCATTGAAACAGCAGGAAATGATGAATTGGTTGGATTTTCCACTTCCAGAAATCTCAGTCCTGCACTGATATGTGGTGAAGTTCAAGCAGTTGATCTGTCACATGACACAGTCCCCACCAAAGACCTCTCTAGTCCAATACTGGAGCAGAACTACCCGTGCACACCTTTCCAAGACCATGAATCCAACGAAGGACAACACTGTCTGTTGGTTCTTTCGCATCCCGACACTCTACTCAACATTGATTCTTGCGGAGCATTGCCAACCAAAACACCACTCGCGTTTGACACTGTAGAGAAAGACCATGAGATTTTACAAGTTCAAGAAGTTAAAGAACATCTCCCGGATAATTTTTTGGCAAGTCATCAAAACTCACCATGCAGAGACGAAGTGGACAAAAGTCAATGTGCATTCCTTCCCCCTTCCCCATCGAGCACTTCCTTTTTGTCAACACATGGAGAACGAAATGACCTCCAAGCAGTGCATGTGTCTGTTGAGGAAGTTTCAGGCAATGGCGTGACAGCCACTTTAATCAAAGATGAAAGTCAGAGAGTCTCACAGATGTTGAATAGTGATGAACAGCTGAATACAAATGCTGAGGTGAAATATTCTCTCATATCTTCTCCTCACCTGGACCTGACAAGCACCAAGCGTAAAATCACCACTTCTGAAGACCTCAATCCATCACCATTTCAACCCGTGACGCACGGGGCGCAACCGCAAGAGGCAGGGAAAGAAAAAGGCCAAGATTATGACTTCAAGCTCAGTCCTCTCAACTACAACAGTACATCCGATGAACCTGCACAACTGGATCAATATGACTACATACCCATTTCTCCAGCTGGCAAACCTGAAAACAATTCGGAGGCAAAGCAGAGTCCCCAGAACGTCTGTGATCCATGTGACTGGAACGGAAATCCGCCAGTAATGTTCGACCAAGCTGCGACAGACACAAAAATAAACACAGACCCTGCGTCATTTCTACCAGATATCGATCACAATCTGGTGGAACCCGCAGGTAAACTGGATGGGGATCTGCTGAAAAATCCTGAGTCCCTGAATTTGGATTGTCACACATCCTCTGAAGAGTTTACATGTCTTCAAAAAGACATTTCAGAAAGCCTCCCCGCTTCTACATCTGTCATGATCTGTGGAAGTAAAGAAAGCCCCCTTCCCGTAGATCTGTTTCAACAGGAACCTTCGCCAAAGAGTGGCCAGTATTTGACAACACAACATGTGCAAAAAGAAATAGCACCAAAGAAGACACAAAGCAACACGCAGCAGGGAAAAGTGCTCTGTGAAATCTGCCTCATGGGTTTCAGAACCGTGCCAGGATTGAAGAGACATAAGGCCATGAAACATTTGGTGCGAGCTGAAAAACAGAGCGTCCCACAGAAAACATCAAACCATCAGGGAAATATGCTCATGTATGAAGAGTCACAAACTTCAGAGAAAGAATATAGAGATGAATCACGAACCTGTTATGTGACAAAAATAGATGGACTGCCTGAGACGAGTAGCACTTTTATCTCTCAGGCTTCTGAGACCGATTTGGCCCCCGAGAAAGGGGCGAATGAAAAAAGTACAGTTGCAATGCATGAAAAAGGACCACAAAACACTTTGCCGCCAACAAAGACGAAGAAAAACCACAGGGCTAAGAAGAACAAAAACGGTGAGGCAAACATCATGCCTGACCCTTTTTCTGATGAGATTTTGAATATATTGAAAACAGATTTACTCCAAGCCATAGCTCCGGGATTCAAAAACAACGGACTTCAAGAACAAAATAAATCAGCAGAGGACCAGGTGAGAATCCCTGAGTGTGCTGGTACCGGAACAGAGGAATTCACTCATCCTGTCTCGTCGGATTCTGGCATCGCTGATGTATCACAACTTCTAACCGAGCAGACAAGTGCAGCCAATGAAACCGTGGAGATAAATGGAGCCACTCATGCAGACGATATGAAGTGTTCAAGTCTGTCAGAGATGCCAAATAGGGAAGTACGTGAAGACAATGATGTGCAAGGTGTAACTGACAAGGAGACGACTCAAGAGCCAAAGGACTCACTTTTTACTCCGGCTGAAGAAAAAGACATGTGTGAGCAGAAAACTTCAGAAGAAAAAGTAACTCATAAAAATCTCACGGAAATGAGAGTTCAGATAAAAAGTGAGAAAAATGGCTCTTCCTCAGATGAGGGAGCTACCTTTCCCACCTTGAGCTCTCCACTTCTCTCTCCATCTGAGCTGTCCTCTGACTTGTCAGCCATACTCGAGGACGATGCCACGTTCTCTCAACTTTTTCCGAGAAATGAAGAGGCAAAACGGAACAAGTGCCCGCGAGTGTACAGCAAAAAAAACAAAAGACAGAAACTGTTATGCAACCCCGATGGGACGAATGAGCGGCCCACCTCAGAGAGCCTTGTGTCAAGTAAAGTTCATTGCGTTGAAAAACAAGCAGAGCCAACATTTCTGGAGGATAAGAATAAGCACTCTGGATACGAGACAATATCTATTGATGATGCCATCAAGTTGAAGATGTGCCACAACAGCTCATTAGCAGCTGATGCCAAATCGCCAGATGTTAAACAGAACGATCAGACGGAAGTTCTGGAGGTAATTAAAGAATCCGACGACAGTAGGAATCTACATGAGAGCACCATTGACAAATCCTCCATTGAATGGAACGACTCTTCTGACTTTATGGGGTTTAATGCAGACTCCAGAGTTATCCCTGACCCAGAAGTCCCCGTCACGCAAAAACCTATGCCAATTCCGTCGGACCCTTTCCCTGTGGACCCATGTGTCCCAGATACTCCACAGACATTCCAAAGCATCGATATACAAAGCATCAATACCACGTTTCAACTCCCAGAGGCCCACATTTTCAACTCCAACGACGTCTCTGTGTCTTCTACGTCCGTCAATGAGGAAAACAAAGAGGAAGAAAAATTGAAGAAAGTATCAGAGAGGCGAGGTAGAAAAAGACAGGATGGAGGAATAAAGGTCAAAGACAAGCAGTACAAGTGTAAAGTGTGCTTCACGTGGTTCCTCACGCTTGGTGAGCTGAACTTCCATAAGTTATCCCACAACCCCTCTCCACCCCCAACATGTTACATGTGTGTACAGCGAAAATTCAGCTCCAGGGAACAACTGAGAGACCACCTGAGGGAGAAACATGCCAAAAATAAGACAGGTATCTGGACCTGTGGAATGTGCTTGAAGGAAATATCTGATGTGTGGATGTATAATGAACATTTACGTGAGCACGCTACACAGTTTGCCCGCCGGGGTCAATCTCAAGGCTCAATTTTAGACATCTCAGGCTGCTTCATGCAGGAGACAGCAGTGAAGAACTTCATCACTTCAATTATGCAACACCGCCCCAGCAGGGTTGCCAGAGATACTAACAAAGTTTCTAAAGAACAAGAAAGAGCTGTTTCAGCAGAAAGCACTGTGGAGGAAGGGAAACCTTTAGAGGGGGCAGAGCCAAAAGTCCACAAAACAAAGAGCAGCGGCGGAGCAGGTGGAAAGCACAGTGCATTTACTCCACTCGAGGTCCTTCATAGCACAGAGACGACCAAAAGCGTGGAGATGCATCCCAATTGCAAAGATCCATCGAGAGATTGCCACCACTGTGGGAAACAGTTTCCCAAACCATTCAAACTCCAGAGACATTTGGTGGTTCACAATTTGGAAAAGATATTTTTGTGTCACAAGTGTCCTGTTTCCTATCAGGAGGCCCATGCGCTTAAAGAACACCTGAAACAAGCGCACGAGGAGGTGGATGAACTGGATTCCAAACACACCACTCTATACACCTGTGAGCTCTGTGCCGATGTGATGCATGTCATCAAAAAGTCCTTCATCTGCAGCACCTGCAACTATACCTTCTCTAAAAAGGAGCAGTTTGACCGTCACATGGAAAAGCACCTGTCCGGGGGGAATAAAATATTCAAGTTCCGAGGCGTTCTCAGACCTGTCAGAACGTCGACCTTTAAAGGAGATGAATGTGATTCTCCTCCAAGTAAAAAGAGAAGAATTGTTTCTGAAAGTCTGCAGGAGTGTAGCTCAGACAGTGGAATTGCAAGTTTAAGCCCAATTCATTTGAATCAAAACTCAGACGCCCCGTCTCTGAAAGCATCTGTGTTCACGGCAGATGATTCCACGCAGACGGCTCCAAACGAATATCTCAACGACAACAGCAATACTAATGTGAAGACTGAAGACGTTGAGGACTACTCTGAACTACTTGTAGAGCTGGAGAAATGCATTCACATTGGCTCATCCGACTCCGCTTCCCCCAAGAAGGAGGAGGTGGATATGACATCATCATCTGAGGCGACTAAAGAAGGCGCTGGGAAATTAGGAAGTCAAGCATGTGATGTGAAGGAGGAGGCTGAGTCCGTCTGCATTAGGAATGAGATCACTTCATGGTCAGCATCTGGACAAAACGGCACTGTGGAGAAGCAGAATGTGAATCCAGAAGATGCAGAAGAGTGTTTGGCTGATGATGACACAGAGGCAACGGAGAAAAACACAAATCTATCTCAATGTAGCGATGATTCTGGTGTCAACATGAGTGAAAATCAAATATTATCTAATTCCCAAGAGATGCATAAAGATGCTGCCGAAGTGATGGAGCAGCAGTTGGAGGAGAAGGATCAGCAGCAGCAGATGTCAAAAGATTTTTTTAATGACAGCAAACAGGAAACGTTGTCTCCCTGTGCTGAGCTGGAAGCCAGCAGTCACACAAAAAGCAAATGTGCCAAAAAAAGAGACAATACCAAAAACTCCACAGCTGATGGTACAAAGGCTCCAGCTTCCCCAGCTGTTCTCCACTCTACAGCATCCCTTAATGGGTCCGTCTCAAATGAGGACAAGGACTCTCTCAGACCAAATAGGAAAAGAAAGGAAACAAAATCCCCCAACAGCATGCAGAGAGTCTCCCCTGCAGTCACGCAGGAGAACTTCGGTGTAGATTGTAGTGCTAAAAAGAAATTTCGCCCTGGCAAGTGTCCAAATTCCACCGCGCCAAGAAAGTCGGACAAATCGAGCGACTACCCGGTGCTGTCCTCTGTACGAGACGACATTGTGAGCAATAAGATAGACCTCAAGGGCAAGACGTCCAACGCGGGTGTGCAGTCGAAGAGATCTTTGCTTGATAGCTGTAGTCCAAAGAAAGCAGAGATTGTCAACCCTCTGAACGGGGAGTACAAAACCAAAAAAGGATCTCTGGGGCGATCTCTGCATCCTCCTATTTCCAAAGTGTCTTCAGTTTCCATGAACATTTCATTAAATAAGTCAAGACCAAAGATGGGGACGAGGTCAGTGGAGAGCCATTCCTACCGGACGGCCGAGTCCCAGAACAACCTCTTAAGCCAGCTGTTTGGACAGAAACTTACTAGCTTTAAGATTCCTTTAAGGAAGGACTCGTCGGAATCTATTAACTGAGTGCGGAGTCAAGGGATCTGTAAATAAGAGACTGTAATGTTATAAGACAATGCATTATGGTGAATGATATTGCACAGCTCCTTTCTGTGAAATACTATCTTTAAATACTTACAAAGTCACTTTATGTCTTTTTTTTTTTTTCGTATATTTTTAACATATAAATGTGAGGATGTAGCAGGACAAATCTTGGGATCAAAAAGAATGAATATTTTTTATTTGGACAAAATTTTGAATATTTTTCCTGTGTAAAATATTTTTTCCTGAATCCAGAGGATATAACTTCATTAGAGTAAAAGAGACGGAAAAGAAATACTTGAAAATAGAGTAAAGTACCTTCCTCAAAGAAATGCATGTTCATTTTGCATTTGCAGCATAAAATTTACTTATGTCTTAAGTCTTTTTTCAAATAATGTCTTAACAGACCTGGATGGTTACCTGTGCACCTTTCAAAAAAAATGCTCCGAGCATGTCATCAGTTTTAACTTTACTGTACAGCATTGACGATGGTCATTTTAGCCTTTTGTATAAACATTACCTGGTGCTATGTTGTGTTTGATAATAATGTGAATGCCAAGGCCCTTGAAGGGGACACGAGATCTGTAGCAGTTACAGTTACATTCATCCAAATGGTTTCAATGGTTCTCTATTATTTTTTATTAAAGATACTGTGCAAAACATCCAAGTGCATCGTCGTAGACTGACACAACAGAAAGTAAGGAGGACTTTCATCAGCTTCCTAAGCTTTGTGGATAAACTCAGGTGCATATGTGACATCACAATCTAAATACTTGTATACAGAGTTTTTCCCATGCACTGACAACACCACACACCAATCAGAAACTCAGTCAACTGTGTCTGTTGTTTTTTTTTTTTTTTTTTTTTCTTCGCCAGACAACTGTTTTATTGACTAAGACAAAGGTGCTTCATCTTGTTTATACTGTACGTACCTTACATTGTATGATATTGTAGGTAGTCTGTTTGGTGTAATGCTTCGTGTCAAAGTTCTATTTTAATATTGTGCAAATACGAGATAGAAAGGGAAATGCAATGCCTTTTTTTTCGAGGTGTAAAGTTGTTTACTGAATGCATCTTTAAAGTTGGTCATTAAAGATCTGTATTGTACCTCCCTGTGTTCGGCTCTGCTCTGTTCTGTCACTGTCTGTCAGCGTCTTACATGTGTTCCTGTCTTGATCCCATCACCCGGAGCTGTCCGTATATACATTAAACATTATCCGTGTTTGAGAGACAAAACAAGTGCATACACAGCAGTGGGGTTGACATTTTGTCATCAGATCAACATTCAGCAGACAACAGTAACATTTAGTCAAAGTCACGTCTACCTCTTGGTTTACAAACTCTCTCTCTCTCTCCAGGGGGCGCTCACTTTCGGCTACAGCTCAGTCCTGTTGCTCTGCTGCCACGTGTGAAGTGGCTTCTACTCCTACGTGAAAATTTTTATCATCACATAGGAATAAAAAGCCATATCGCACAGGGGCAAACGTGGAAAACTCCCACAGTGGCCCCAGAATTGGTATATGGGACCTGTGAAAACAGAAGATTTTTGGGTTTGTCAGGGACATTTGATATTTCTCAGCCAAAAATAAAGCAGTTGGTGGCCTAGTGGTTAAGAAAGCAGACTCGGGTCCACAAGGACTCCAGTTTGAATCCCCCCCACCGTCACGTTACCACTGAGGTGCACTGAGCATGGTCCCCAAACACTGCTCCCCAAGTGCTGGCCCCCTGCTCACTACAGTGATGGGTTGCATGCAGAGCTATAATTTCCTGAGGAGTACTCTTAAGGAATTAATAAAGTTATAAAAAAATATTAATTAAATTAAATGCCTCACAAGGATTTAGGATGCAGCCCAAAGTATTACAGGTTGTATTTTAGCAGCCAGACATCGAACAATTAATAGAAATGGATTTTTCTTACTGAAAAATAAAAAACGAAGAAGAGTAATCAAATTATACATTAGGTCGTTTAAATTTGATTAATATCAGAGTGTAATATAGAAATTTGTACAGCTCACTCAAACAAAATATCTGTACAATACATCATACCCAGAAAAATGAAGAGACATTGCATATATATATATATATAAAAAGACATTGCATATGTATATATATACATATATATGCAATGTCTCTTCATTTCTATATGTATATACATATATATGCAATGTCTTTTCATTTATCATATGCATATGGACAGATATATATGTATATATAGATATATATACATCATATATATGTATATATATATATGGAGATTTACAATAACAAGCAATAACAAACCCACCATGCCATATACCAAATAAAAAGCAGCCATGAAGCCACATGCTGATTACAACAACATCCTCAAGTGAGTACGGTAGGCATTCAGTGATGGAGTGGGAAACCGCAGCGTCGCTGCTAAAATAACATGCCTAATTATTTTAAGGTATCCGGGGCCAGCCGCACCTGCCAAGACATTATTTCTAGACCTGCTGAAAATACAGCAAGCGTAACCATCGCTGAGTCGTGGGCCACCTCTCTTTCCATCTACCCACTGTGCCAAATGTTCCAACAGCAAGCAGAGAATCCAAGAAGGTGAGGCGGCCACTGTGATACACTGGGACAGCTATTTTCAGTGCAGTAAAAATGGCACAGTAAACCTTTTCTGACACGCAGAAACTGTGACACAGCCAAATGGTCCAATTTTGTGTTAAAGATAACAAAGAGGTTAACAATGTGCGTATGAAGAGGTGGGGTGAGAAAAAAAAAAGCCAAAAAGAAAAGTCTTAAAGCAAGCCAGCAGTAGCACCTTCATTTTAACAGTAGGGTGAGAATGCATTTGTTCCTCAACAATAAAAAAAAGCAAACACCAAATGCACCTTAATGCAGTGGTCCTTAAGAATGTCTCTGATTATTTTTCTAGATTAATTGGAATAAATCAAAAAAAAAAAACTAGAAAGCTGTTATCTTATAATTTTAAGCACATATACTGTACATTGTTTTTTTGTTTGTCAGAAGTGAGTTGTTTAATATGAACAATCCCCCCTTTTTACCAATACACACCAATTATATTACATTATATATATTTTATATTATAGTATATATAACTTAGTACTTAGTGCAGTTTATGTGTGTTGCAGATCTGCTGCAACATGCATATATATATACATATACTGTATATACATGTACATGCATGTATATATGTATATATATATATATGGATATCCATGTAAATGGAGATGGATGTGTTTATATATACATAAATTAATCGTTTTGGATCGGTTCCTTTCAGGTAGTGAGTCTACTGTAAGCTTACTATCCTAACCAGGAACTGGTCTGGTGATGGCAAAATATATATTTAAATATATGTGTGTATATATAATGTACACACATTATATATACATATATAAATATATATATATTTATATATATTATATATAAATATATATATATATGTTATATTTGGCCTATCTATTTTATATGTTTGAAATGATGAAGTAATTATTATTTAATTAATCTGTACATTAATTATTTCCTATGTGGTCAAGTTATAAATAGCAGTGGAAGAGTAAACCTGTTAATCCATAATGTCCTACTCACTAACTTTTCCTGGTTGAACTCTAAGATATACTGAACATATTGTTCATGCCTTGAATCATATGCACAGCCAGCAAATAATGGTAAACCCTTTTAATTTGTGATTTAAGGATTGACTTCATACATTTCTGCATACAAAGATGCAGAATCATTTTGTGAGTCTTCTTCTGAACTGTGTCAGTGTCAAAGTGTGGCCCAAGAATCAAAATATTTGGGGTGTCTGCTCTAGCACTGGTAGATCAGGATCTACCAGAAGATCTCCAAAGGAGTGCTGGTAGATCCTGAGCAATGACATAAAAAATATAATAGTAAATAAGATTAGTCCTAGTTATATTTCAAGATGCTAATCACTGGGCTTAAGTGAGAATCATATAGGTATTTAGATAGATAGATAGATAGATAGATAGATAGATAGATAGATAGATAGATAGATAGATAGATAGATAGATAGATAGATAGATAGATAGATATATAGATATCCAGTTTATATAGGGAAATACAGTTTTCAATCTAGATAGATCACTTCAGCCTGGTCATTTGTAAAGTAGCTCACAAGACAAAAAAGTGGGCAAACCTCTGTGCTGAACCAATCAAGTAGTTGGTTGATTGAGCAACATAGTTTACTTAACTTTACTAATACAAAGAAATTTTCCCAAAAGTCTGCTACTTTACACATGTTCAGGAAATGAGTTGAATCAAAGATTTAAGACAAATTAAAGTTTGTAATAAATTTGTAATAATATCTTTTAAAATTTGCAAAAGCGGCAATTTTGACGCAGAAATTTCCATGAGTTGGGTTGGTTGGGTTGCCAGAAACACACTAGTTTTTAATGTATTTAGTTTTCTGTGTATTTTGTTTTGTCTTTTCCATGTTTTTTTCTTCTTTTTACCCATACTTTCACGCCAACTTCTCTATCTTTTTATCTCACTCACTGCTCTCTTCTCCCTCTATACAGTGCTACAGTTGGTCGCCTCTCAGGGAGGTTAGAAGTTCAGGGCAGATAAACGTGGGCACGTGGTCAGCAGTAATCACACACAGGCTGAAGAGCCACTCAGGTCAGCTCCGTTGGGAACAGCAGGCTGCAGCCGTCACAGACAAATAAATAGATAGATGGATGGGGAGAAATTTTCGGAGCAGAGGAGAGTAATGTCACACCATCCATCTCTTTCCACATAGGAGGGACAGAATGATGAATTTCCCCTGGCGTCCTACGAGCGGTAGTATCTAACACCACCACCACTCTAAAACTAAAAAAAAAAAAAAGTGCGTATGAATAATTTATTAAAGCTGAATCGTTCAGGTGCAAATCTACGAAACTTTAAAACTATTTTTTCTGACAACTATCAAAACATTCCCATCTCGCTAAAAATTCTCACAGGGAAGCACAGGCAGTAAAAAAAAAAAAGACAGGGAAAGAGCACCCCCACAGTCAGGCACCTGAAATAGACTCAGTCAAAGGAAGTGGGGCAGTAACATTACCATGAATTACAGAGCAAATGAGCAGCTAAAAATATCAAAACACAAAGAGGGGAGACAATATGGGAGAATGGCACATTAAACCCAAGCACACTTTGGTAATTAATGGCCTTTCAGCAGGAAGTCACGGTCTCTCACCGCCAATGAAGCCTTTATCTGTTCAACCATTTGTCATTTCCATCAGCACCAGAATGGGAACAGCCTGTGTGTCGTAGCCAAGAGTACTAGTGTAGATGTTTGCAGAAATAAATGGGGTTACTCTGCAGGGGCCATGCAAACAAATTAAATGTATGCGTGCGTGTACTTTTTGCTCTGAAGCAAAAAACCCAACAGCAGGGGTTTGCAGATGACGTAGGCTGGTCAGAACCTAATGAGACTTTGTGGTGATAAAAGCAAACTTTTCAACAGAGAAGTAAAGTATCATATTTTTCAAATCAGTGCAGTGGTGGCAGTGGTTCTTAACCTGGGTTGGATCGAACCCCAGAGGTTTGGTGAGTCAGTCTCAGAGGTTCGGTGGAGCCTCTACCACGGAGGTCAAGACACAGCAGAGGTCAAGACACGCCGACTCACCCTACTAAAGTTCGATGAATGCGCATATGAAACTGGTGGGGTTCGGTAGCTCCAACAAGGTTAAGAACCACTGAGGGGTGGCCTAGTGGTTAAGGAAGCAGACTTTGGTCCACAAGGCTTCAGGTACGAATATGCTATTGAGGTGCTCTGATTATAGCACTGTCCCTACACACGTAACTTCTTGTGGGCTCACCACCCACAGGACAATATGGTGCAATGTGATTTGGGTGGCGCCAGCTGCCCCTGCAACCTGGCAATGGACAAGCAGAAGAAGATGAATGAATATATATATATATATATTCATTGAATATATAATATATATATATATATATAGTCATGAAAAAAAATGATTAGACCACGCTTTCTTTAATTTCATGTCCATTTAAAAGTCTGCTTCCACTTAATCTACATTAATCTGGACAAATATAATAACAACAAAAAAGGCTCATAATTCAGTTTAATTTCAGAGATGATTTCTGGCAATTTTGCATCACTAGCAATAACATTGTACTGACAAATACAGTGCATTAAGATGAACAAGGAATTGAAGAAAACAGCAGAGTGGTCTAATCATTTTTTCCATGACTGTATATATATATATATATATAGAGAGATATATATATATATATATATACATGTGTGTATATATATATACACACACACATATATACCATAATTTCCAGACTATAAGCCACACCAAATACATTATTTAAAGGAAAAAATATTTTGTACATACATAAGCCGCACCTGACTATAAGCCGCATGTGCCGCATTTTTTTTGCATTTTCCATGATGAGGGTCAGTTTATCCTAATTTTATTCATGTACAAAGCACGTTACCATACGTTGGTGTTTATTGGAGGTTGTGACTTGCATCTTCCTCGACACCACCTGTCTCACTCTTACCTTTTCTGCTCGAGCTGTCACAAAAAATGCATACATTAGCCGCATCTCTGCATGAGCCGCAGGGTTGAAATTGCGTGACAAAAGTTGCGGCTTATAGTCCGGAAATTACGGTATATACGTGCATTTACAGCATTTATCTCCTATCCACAGCGTCTTACAGAGGTGGATTGCCATTATCCACCATGCGTTCCCCTTGAGAATTGAACCCAGAGCTCACTGCTCTTTGCTTCTGCTTCCAAGGCATTTTTCTTAACACTACTATAGAACCACCTGTATTTAATTGTTAAAAAAAAAAACACAAATTATGTTATTTACTTGTGCCTCGTACCTTCGACTAGCCCACTCTTCATGGAGTGTGTCACACTCTCTCCCCTCACAGTATCCTCCTTCTCCTCCTCCTCCTTCTTCTCCTCCTCCTCCTTCTCCTCCTCCTTGTCCTCCTCCTCCAGAGCTGCTGTCTCTCTGGCTATCACAGTCTCTAAAGGGAATACCCTGACATTTGATGTGACATGAAACTCAATGTCTATTGCCATTCCGCCACTGAAGCCCTCGTGAAGTGTAATCCATGCTGTGTCTAATTGAGTGACACAGCAGCAGAACAGGGGAAGTGAACCTGGGGAGACGTGTCTGTGACTGGTTTTGCTTAATTTCCTTCTCAAACCTATTGCAGGATCATTGGTTTTTTTTATCCTTCTTAGTGCTCTCCTTACTTCCTGTTGAATGTGACCTTGCACTGGGTGGGAAGTCTTGTCTATCTGTCTTTACAACAGGACAAGAGGAAGACTATTTTTGATACAATATGTCATATATCGTAGAAAATAGGTCAACACATTTAGGATGACATAACCAGTTGTCCTGTTTTAAAATGACTTATAATGCCCCGTGTACTCAGCGAACATGAGAGTGGTTCACTGACTTTTCAGTGTCTGTGGCTCGATGACTCACCACGGCTATCACCTGTCTTACCATCAGTATCCCACTAGTCGTTAATTTAACCTGTTACATTACTCCTGCACGCAAAGAGAGTCTCAAAACAACTCCCCAAAAGACAAAAAGCATTTTTTTTTTCCTGTCTCTGTCATTTTTCACACTCTCTCGTCTCAAATCTTTGTCTCGCTCCATGCTTTTGAAGATCAACCTCTGTAGTTTGAGTGTTAAAATGAATAATACAGTTACTTATCCACAAAAAAACTTTATGTCCGTGCACAAGCTAAAACACCCACACTGAGATCTGTGCTCTCTCACACCCCTCTCAAAATATACAAACCCACAAGCATAGGATTTAAAAAAGGACAGACAGGGATCCAGAAGTGTCCACTTCGCGTGACCCTAAGGTTGGCTGTGACACACAGTAACAACCACTTAATTACTTTGCACAATGACAGGCAGGCAGCACATGATGGCACAATAGCAGGCAGAGCGCAACCAAAGGGAAGAGTGAATGGACTCGAGATGAACGCAAACATATCATACGTACCTGCAGGATTTCCTTCTCCAGCCCCCCCCCCCCTTCCCTCTGTCTTCTGTCTTGTCCCCCTCTTTGTGAACACGGTCGCACCTGCCAGCATGTTTGTGGAGGAGAGACTGTTCACCCAATCGAGCCGGAGACCGGGGCTCAGCTGCAGAGACTGACATCATCCCTTTCACAGGAGGCTTTCCCCCTCCCACTATCTGCACCCTCTCTTTTCTTGATTCTGCCTTTGTCTCTCTCTCTCTCTCTTTGACTCGTTGTCTCTTTCACTCTCACTCTATGGCTCTCTCTCTCTCTCTCTGTACAGTAGTATGTTCCTCCTATCTCCCTCCTTGGCGTCCTCTTCATTTGATTCCACTGCAATTTTTTTTTTTCATCACATAAGTAGGAAAGAACACATTACACTGAGGATATATCCACTCAGATGACCAGGTATAACTTTCTGTTAATGTCCAGTTATTGTCTGGACTACTATAGAAAAACCAACCAGCGTTGAAGAGTTTACTATGATCAATATCTGTACGTATGTGGTCATGGAAAAACCCCTTGAAGAGGAAAACATGGAATGCAGCAAAGCTACTGCTGGAAGGACAGAGATGGGTTAATTTCAAGAATAACATGGTAAATATCTATATATCAGCTCTACAATTAAACTCTTATAAACTATTTTATGTTTGTTTATTGTTATCTATATATTTGTCCACAAAATGTACCTTTAGTGGAACCAGACATTTAAATGAAGCAAAACAGGTGGGTCACATATTATTTTCCTTGCCAGCATATATATTCAAATGGGGAAAAAAAACAAGGTTTCAGAATATCATATTCCCTCTGCCTCTATTTTTGGTGTAAAATAAAATATAAGGGAAATAACCAGGATTGTCCAGCTTACTTTAATCCATTTGATTCCTTTATCTAAAAGAAATGGCACTGAGGAAAATTTTCCTTGTCATGTTTTTTTTATAGGAATGCCTGCTGTGGTGCCAGTGTTGCTTATACTGTTGCTGTCCATGGTGCTGATTACAGCTGAAGGAGACATCACTAAAGACAGCAGTGACCTCGCAGACCCATGAAAAATAGCCTTCGACAGACCAGAGAGAAAAACACTTCCAGCTGCTACGGCACCCTTAATAGATACACATGCACGCACTTTTTTCTCCCGCGCACTCACACACAGTGTGGCGCACGCTCGCACTCACACACGCAGAAACTTTCATCTACCTCCCAGTTTGCTTCTGTGTTTCCCCACAAGGCATTTCTCTGAGTATCAACCAATTCAGACTTACATTCATCATTGTAAGGCAACGGTGGCAGCTGGGATTAAAATGGATTAGACCTATTAAAGAAATGTGTGGTGCATATAACATCGACACCCGCGCACGCACAGTTGATTAAGAACACACACACACACACATTCAGACTCACTACTTACTATGAAGTAACCAGTGGAGGAAAATGTCTTAAATCAAACCTGCAAAATGCTTTGTGTTTGAGGAACATCACGGACGGAGTGTCCTGCTGGGTTCACCACCATCAGCTCTGCAGCAGCAGATGAAGGAGGGCGATGATGGGGATGTTGCTGGTTTTCTAGCTCTTTTTTTTGTTGTTGTCTTAACTCCAGTCTCAAGAGGTAGCTTTTAGAATCTCGCCTCCTTGTTTCCATAGTGACACCTCATCGCCTTTGTGCAGAAGAATATGTGTGTGTTTCAGGAACACGCAAGAAATGCATAGAGAAGCAGGGAGAGTAAGAGGGTGGGGGGTGGTGTGGTGAGGGGGTGACAACTTAGTCTATGCAGAATTCCCTACTAAAATGGGCTTAAATGGATAAAGTTTACTGCAGAAAGTCCCAATCAAAGACAGGTCAGAATCTTCTTCCAATTTGCAAACTTGGCATATTAACCAGAATTTAATTAATCGGCAGAAAAGCTTATATTCATACTATTAATATTGCACTTCAGATTACGTTAGAATGGGTATATTAGACAACTGAATATTTTTAACCAAAGACCATGGTATTTTTTGCCAAACTCTTAATTTGGCATTTTGTTTTTGATCAAATGTTGAAAAAATGATGACAAAAAATATTTTCCAACTGTTTTTTTTTTAATCATTATTTCTTTTTTTCTGTTACATTAGGGCATTTTGTGATTTCTTTTTTAAGAAAGACAAATCTCATATTCCTTTTTCCAGCAAAATCCTACTTAAGCATGAATGTCTGGTCAGATGTGAATACAAAAGGAACTTTTCTGGTATTTTTTTATTTTTATCTTGTCTGTGTGTTTGTCAACAAATTAGAGCATTTGGAGAATTTTTATGTATTTTTTTTTAATTTTCAGCATAATCATAATTCAGTGTGAGTTTTTGTTCAGATTTAAATCCAAAACAACATAATTTTTATTTTAATTCTTTTAATGCATATTTCTAAGCAAATTATGAGTATTTTTTAGATTTATTTGGGCAAAACTTCCAAATTAGCATTTCTTTTTTGTTTTGCTTCTTTACTTAAAAAAATATTAGTAAAACCATTGTGCTGTTTTGGAAATAAAGGGTCTATGTCTGTATAAAGCCCAGAGAAATGCTGTAGATTATTGCCCATCTGTACTGCAGGCAAGTGGAGGCAGAAACAATGAAAAACACCCTAAATGACCTTCAAGGGTTGAACAATCACCCTAATAAATTACTACCTCATCTAGATGCCTGTTTGCTGTGTGTAATAAATTATTAATTATGGATATTAAATGGCTGAATTTATCACTTTCAAAACAACCTGGGTGGATTTAGAAGATTGATGGCAGGAAAACACGGTGTGTGTTTGTGTGTGTGCATGTGTGTGTGTCTGCGTGTTGTTGTGTGCGGATTGTACTCATAGAGATCTAAGCTCTTTTGTAATGGGGAGAAACTTTCTGAGGTTCCACTCGAGGGCTGGATTATGAGAGATACGTTTTTTTGTAGGGTTGGCATGAAGAGATGATAGATTTTATCCATTATATGTTTGGAGTATGTATTGCAATTCACTATCAGTATAAGTAAAAATATACCAGACTAATGACCCTCAATTCTGAACCTAAACAAGATCCTTCCCCTCTGTATGGACAGTTATATTATCCTTGAAGAGTATACGGTGATCGCAGCAGTGGTGCAGTGATACCAACCACTAGATGGCATACATTCTGATACCACCTATTTCCCACAATCCAGGTTGGGTTGCATGGTAAAAGATTCCGATCTTTGCAATATCTGCATTTCCGCAATAAAAAGGCTAAAAACATGTAAGCACTTTAGCCTTTGTTGCATGACTTATACATACGTTATCTTTGCTCCACATGTGCTCCAATTATTTTGCTCCTGACCTGGAGCAAAAACTGTTAAAATTCAGGACCAACTGTGGCCCATGAGTCTGAAATTGTTGCCCAGGCTTTACTTTCACATTACACATTGGTTGTAGTCGTAGTTGTAGTTGTAGTTATTACTTGTTGCTTGGGCACAATCATTTTTCACTAGTGTTTCCCACAGATACTGCATGAAGACTGTGGTATAGCAACAAGAAATCTATATATTGGTCATACAGTGTGTTAAGGTGCAAAAAGAGTATATGCTATAAGTAAGGGTGCCCAATATTAACGTTTTCTATCTCAGATATTGTCTGAGATAGAAATGTTGTCCAAACAGTTTCCGTTACCGATATTAACCAATACTGATGCGTGCATGTAAATTCCAGACCTTGGACATTCAGTGTAGCATCAAGCATTGTTGTTGTGCCTTCAGGTGCAGTTTGATGACATCATTGACACATGCTGGTCAAGATGGAAGGAACCCCATGAAGGCTTCCAGCATATTTGTTGAGACCTGAGCTTAACACCGGATTTAACATCGGATTTTCAATATTGGTGGAAAAACAGATAACGATATTAATAATTTTGCTCATATCAGGCCAATAATATCGGTGCATTGATATTATTGGACATCCCTATGTCCAATAATCCCTAAGGGTTATAAATTGATGTATTTTAACGATATACTGTAGATGGATAATACATAATTTTTAATGTCACATTAAATAGCAACAACATTAACATTGATTAAAATATATATTTACAACCATATAGTTGTTATTATTATTATTATATTTATTACTTTTTTGCCATCAGAAATGTATTAGGGAACTGTGTCTTATGGACATAGATAGATAGATAGATAGATAGATAGATAGATGTTAACCCATTGACAGCAGCTTGGGACACTCTTTTCTTCATTAGTAAATCAACGTCGACAAGGACACCCGAGAGTCTGAGCTCTGAAATAAAGTTAACAACACATAAGGGGATGGTCTAATCTAGGACGTTGTCCATCTGAAGCTTGTCACAGCTCTAGTGTATAGTCAAGGATACAACCGACAGATCTAATATAATGACGGATGAGTTAAATGGAGCCTTACGGCACGCTGGCCTTTTTGTGTCCCCTCTTAAAAGTCCTGACGAAAGTACATAGCGCAAGAAAAACAATATAAACTTTCTGAGCTAGTGTTTACAGAACATCAATCTTGATATTAACTACGAATCAAGTAAGGGCAAATATATTTTTATTACAATATATAGAGTCTAAAATAAAACCAGCCTCTAGGGAGCACAAACCCCTAGTGCCAGTCCCAGGCCCGGATAAATGGTGAAGTTGCATAAGAAAAGGGCATCCTGTGCACAAACTTTGGCCAAAACAAATATGGGAGTCAGCAGAACCATTTCCATATGGGCCCAGATTAATAACAACCGGCAAACAGCGCTGTTAACCTGCAGGGTACTGATGAAATTGGACTACTATTGGTCAAAGACAATGAAGATGGGAAGAATGAGGGAAGACATGGAGTTAGTAGCATGTAGTTGGCTCCTTGTGTTGCTGTAAAGGAGGGAAAGCAAACTCCTCGTCATTGTGACAACAAAATGTGATCGTTGCATTTAACCCATCACCAAAGTGAACAGTGGGCAGTTTTGAGCGCTCGGGGGAGCTGTGAGTGGGGACGGTTCCATGCTCAGTGGACCTCAGTGGTAACTAGGCGCTATGGCGATCCGAACGGGGGGACCTTAACCATTAGGCCACCAACTGCCCCTGTAGTTTACACCAACTGTAAAGCGCCACATGCTCTACATGGGTACACATGGGCTACCCCCAGATCCTAAAAAATAAACTCCCTCACTCTGTTAAATGTCCTTTACTCATCTTAATATTTTTTTTTTTTGCTCTGCATTTTCCTCCTGCCGTCATGATAGGACTTTACTACTCAATGTTTCTACCCTTCAAATCAACATCCATTAGTTTATGTTACCATGAAAACATAAGAATAAAATTTGACATGAAAGTAAGAGCCTCGTGAAACCATGAGAAGAGCAGCATGTGGCTCATGTCCCAATCATGGTCTCAGTTGGTCTGTTTGACCATGTTTAGTCTGATTTCTGACGTCTTCTTTGGACCTTAAGTTCCAAATGAACCCTCCTGCCAGTGTACTATAGTTGTCTATATTGAAGTTGCTGGTCCACCTGCTTCCTAATATATATGACTGCAGGCAAGTCAAGTGAGTCTATAGATGAGTGTGTAGTCTTCACTTGACTTTCTTATTTTGTTCCAATCAACCCCCAGGGTATTACAATACCTATTTCTCCCCTGTATAATTGGACTGGAAGACGGGCACATCTGAAGTCGGCAGATGAAAGCTGCTCCTGACAATGGAGTGTCTGGCCTGGTGACATGACTTGAATAAGAGAGAGATAAGCCTGTCCGCGCTCCCTCACATCCACGTGGACGCAGGGACAAAGACACACATTTTTGTTTCCGTTTGAGACGCGAGAATCACGTCATGCGACGTGTAAGATCATCTGCAATTTGATATATTTTGTTGTTCTATCGTGAATGACGAAACAAAAAGGAAGCTTTTTAATTGCTTGTACTGCCTTTGCATTGCATAAATCTGCAGTGATATTCTAGATTCTGCTCGCTGCCTATTAAAAACCCCTGACAGACTGTAACTTTGAATAGCTGCCAGTAAAACAACTTATTATTCAGCTCCCCCTGCATCCAGCCAGGCTTATTTATATCCATGTGAGGGTGTGCATGTAATATCGTACAGTACATCTTTATGCATGGAAACCCACACGCGAGCACAGATGCGATTCACGCACACCGACAGCACAAATCAATAAGTAAATGTGGCAGTGAAACACTTTCAACACCCACCGAACCAGCTCTGCCCAAAAAGGACAAAATGACTCCTCATATATTCAATGTTGACTTTATCGCCACGGAAACCACGATTACGCAAACACCGCGCGAGCCCTGAAAGCGTCTTCTGCTGTCCTCCTCACTAAGACTCCTTCCTGCGTTTCCCCCTTCTGTCACCACCCAGTGTAATTTGGTGGGACAAGTCAACATTCCTAACAAACAGAGCTGGACTCACAGAACCCATTTAGTTCTGAGCAGTAAGGCTGATAAAAGAAAATAAAGGTTTGGCCAAAAAAAAAAAATGACTGTGTATTCAACATGTTTTTGTAATAATTACAGCCGGTGGCAGAGCACTGTATGGTGCCTAAATCAATACCATCACAGGCCTGGGAGTAAAATGTCTCTCTGAACAGGACATTGATTTATCTCCTTGAAGGTGGCTGCTCTCGAATGACACCCACTGTGCCAAAGCGTAGACTATGACGAAGGTCTGTGTAAATGGATGTGCAAAATAACTGGAACACATGACTTTTCGCTTTGCCTGTGGAAGACCCTTCACATCCTTGAACACGGTCTAGTGGAGACCAGGGCTGAATGTTTCCAGATTTTTTTTTTTTTACAAATAAATTTGGGAAAATACTTTATTGATTATCTGATTAGTTTTCCCTTTACCAAGAGTTTTGAAGGAACTTCAAATCTGTCTTTGATTAAATGGAACTGCATGAAATATAAACCATTCTGACTCACATTCACATTGACTGTGTGTCTCTACAGTCAATGTGAATTTAAGTCAGAATTAATCTAGTGCCGTAATCCAAGACCTTGGACTTCATTGAGTTGATCATGCAAAAAAATTGCTAATATTCTGTCTGACATTTCTAATCCATATTTTCATATTTTCATATTTTCATTTGAGGAACTTCATCAGTTTCTGGTTGATGTCAGAGGGAACTCTAGTAGATCTTCTCCTCTAGACCACTCCCTTTGCCACTGGACAAAGTTGTGGAAAGTTATTTTGGTCACATCATTTTGAGTAGTTTTCTTGTCCCATGTCCAGATCAATAGGAGTCAATAGGAGTCATTGTCGCACCTGTCTAGAGAAGTCTCTAGGAGCAAAGTGTTCCTTCTGACATCAACCAGAAATTGATGAAGTTCCTCAGTTGAGGAATGAAACGTTTGTCAACTCTAAGAAGAAGTCCAGTTGCTGACAACTAAACCCTTTTTTGGATATAATCGTATTAGAAATAAGTATTTCTCGGACTTGCCAGTGAAATGCTGTTCGGTGTCGTCTCTCATGTCATCAAAGCAAAGAGTCGTTTACATTGTGACGATGCTGAAATGTTTTTTCTCTCATTAAAGAGGTCTTTTTACTCTTATACTGCAGCTGTTTCCATCTGTGTCCATTTATATTGACTATTGTTGTGAGGCTGAATGAGCCCGGTTTATAATGTTAATCAATGTTTTTGGAAAGTTATTCTGTCCAACACTGGACATTTCTTGTTTACATTAAATTCTGCACAAAGAATCATAGGACTGTTTCAGACAAAATGGTAAAAAATAAATGTGTCATTTTTCTGTAACTTATATTGAAGAAGTGTGTTTATGTTGTACACTGTTATTTACAGAATGTCTTGATGGATGTTTTGGAAAAATAAAAATTACTTGTCTTCACATGTCTTCTTTGCATTTTATTGTTCCATGCAGTATTGTGATTCAATGCATTCCACTGTGTTAAAATCTGATTTTATATATTTATTGAAAATATTTTCATTTTTGGGCTCCTAGCTCAACATTAGCTATAAACAGATGTAGGTTTATTTCAGGAAGAAAAGCAACAAGATGCTTAAGGTTGTTGAAGATGTTTTATATAGAAGACAAGGTTATGTTCTGTGCTTGATAAACTAAGGAGGAGTGTAATTACTTTTAATACAATAACTGTGATGTGTGAGGTATAATTAGTCAAACAAATTAGTTGTTGAAGAAAGGCCTGAGGCAAATGGATCTGATCAGTAGGCAGCAGTTTGGCTCCATACTACAGAGAGTACTATGGAGAGTGAAGGTTAGAGGTAGAGAGAAGGTCAAAGGCAGCTACGTACTAGTACTTTGTCAGAATGTTAGGCGATGTAGGAGTGGCAGAGAAGAATGCAAGTGTGGTGCATTGCAGGCAAAAACAGACATGAAATACTGATGCACAGACTGGCAGCACCCTAAAATACTGGAGCAGTGGTGGCCTAATGGTTAAGGAGCCGGACTCTACCAACTGCCAGGTTACCTCTGAGGTCCACTGAGCATGGCACCGTCCCCAACTCACTGCTCCTTAGGTACTCAAAACTGCCCACTGTTAACTTTGTTGATGGGGTAAATGCCGATGTTACATTTTGTTGTGGATCATTATACAAACATGACAAAGAGTTTGCTTTCCTTCCTTTACTAATGATGTGCATCTATAGTGTAGCAATATTTGCACCTGTTTGCACATCCACGGAGCCTCAGAGGAAACACATCTTTGGTGCTTCCCGTAGGGCAGCCTCTCAAAGCAGATCTGCTGTTTACACAACAATTTTCCCATTGGGGAATATAGACTGACAGAAGGATCATTTGCATAGGTGGCTATAAGACAGAATTACAGACTACTGTTGACGGATAGTCTGGAGATGTGCTACCATAGCACTGAAAGGATTTGGAGCGAGTGGTGATTAAAGATGGATCGGAGGAACAACTAAGGCTAAACATATAGCATACAAACAAATTTTTCAAATATATTTTTAGGAGAAAAAAAAGGAGATAAAAATAATTTGGGAGGAGATAGTGCTGCGAGATGGAAAAGAAATCTGAATAATCGATTAATTATTCAGAATGATGAGAAGGCAGAATGCTAATAGGGAAACATATCACAATGCATGAAGACATTTCATCATCCTCACAATGTTGTCTTGTTGCATGATAGTTTGACCTTTTCCCCTCAGATAATCATATACTATAAGCAGAAGGATTCTAGTCTCTGTGGTGTAATTGGGGCAACTTGGGGCAGTTGGTGGCCTAGTGGTTAAGGACTTGGGTCCGCAAGGGACCCGGTTCGAGTCCCCCTACTGCCTGAATGCCCTGAGCATGTTCCTCCTACACTGCTCCCCTGCTCACTGCGGTGAGTGGTTAAATGTAGAGGCATAATTTCCCCTAATTTGAAAGGATACTCCCGAGGGATTAATAGTAGGGCTGGTATAAAAAATCTATTAATCGATTTTAATCGATTTTTTTGTTAATAGGACAATATTGATTCATAACTCCAAAAATCGATCTTTTTTTTCCTTCTTTTCCCAACAACTTTACGTGAACTCATGCACCACAGGTGATTATGTATTTACGTGGTTACGTGCGTGTTAACACACTCACACGTAAAACAAATGTAAAAAAAACATGGCACTATAATCTAAAACTAGAGTCTGCCTTGTAATGGGTCAAGTCATGTTAGATAAAAAATGCATGATGGATTAATATGACTGCCTTGAGTAAATTTGTGATGGAAATAAATGTAAAAAATAACATTTTTATTAGCAAATGGATTAAGTTTAAATTTTAGCTTTGATTCTTCTAAGAATAACGTTGACAAAAACTGAATCGAAAACCAAAGCGAATCGTGAATTGAATCGAATCGAACCCTTGTGAATCGAATCAAATCGATTTAGAAAATTTTAATCAATACCCAGCCCTAGTTAATAGAGTTCTAAATAAATTAATTAATTAATTATGACGTAAAAGTAGGACTACTTATTACTAAACAATATGGTGTTTTAATTAGAAGGTCATATGTCTATAGTATGATTTCTCTTCTGAGCCTAAACCCATCACACTTGTGATTACAATAAAATTCATTTTGTTTAAGAGACTTTCTTTCAATCCTACACTGCATCAGGTTGTTTAACCTTATAACATAATTGTCATTAAAGTAGATGAAACTTGGGTTCTTTAGGTGGGGAAGGGAAAGAAAGAGAAAAAGTGTCCAAAAACTGCCTTGATCATCAGATCCTCATGTTTCTGAAGGTACGTGACCGCACCTTGACTGAAGGCTGAAACTTTGGGAGCAACAACAAAATCTGTGACCTAACGTTCATCTGCTACAGACCATTCTGCCTTGAAATCCCATCCTAGGAAGTTTAACTCGATTTAACTCCATATCAAAGCAGGCGTCTCTAGATTAGTGTGACTACAACAATTCCCATTCACAACTGGACATGTTATGTTTTGTCCCAAAAAGGTGCGATCAAAACAATTCCTTGGTCCAGTGGTGAAGGGAGTGGTCTAGAGGAGTAGAACTATTAGAGTTCCCTCTGACATCAACCAGAAACTGATGAAGTTCCTCAGTTGAGGACGGAACATCATTCAACTAAAAAAAATCCAAGAAGTAGAAGGAAATCATTGCCCAATGACAGGACATTGATTATGGCAAAGGCCTTCAACAAGAATAACTCTCTATAAATATATGTAAGCAATGAAATAAAAAAATTATTTTATGCAGCCCATAAACATTAATTAGTTTGACAGCCTTGGGTGTCAGATTTTCCCTAAAGTTACCAAGTTGAACTGAAACAATGTAGTTGCAGAGTTTGGAAGTGAAACCCAAAACACAAATGGACAAACATTGGCATTACCTCTGGATTAGTCAACAATGGGAATTGCGGAACAATGCTGAGGTCCACAAATCACCCCAGAACCGGTAGAAGGTAGATTACATTGGACCGCGTTGCACAGAAGAGCAGATGTCCAAAATATTGTGCCAGACAAAAAGGACAATACAACTGCCTGTGTGTGTTTACAGGTTTGTGAGGGAAAGCTGTGTGAATAACATAATGATTTCTCCCGAAGCTTCGCGTATCCATCATGTTGCACAACTCCGACACACCGGCTAGCACCAGCAGGTGGTATGATTGGGCTGAGGTGTAGGTGGCTTGCAGAATGCAGGATAGCCTGTCAGTGGGAAACCCTTTGGGGAGCAGCATCACACCATGTCTGGCTGCAGAATGGCCTTTACTCTTTCCCCTCCTCCTCTGCCTCAGACACAGTGCGTGTCCACAACTGCAGAGGCTCATTTCTCTTGTTTGTGTGTGTGTGTGTGTGAGTGTGTGTGTGTGTGTGTGTGTGTCTGTGTGTGTGTGAGAGAGAGAGAGGAACAGGGTGTTAGTTGGTCGGTGTAAATCTCTCTCCAGCAGCACATTGGGATGGGTGTTTGGGGACTGGTTGTGGAGCTGGCTCGCAGGACCTCAGACTGATGAAGTGATGGTGATGGATGGAGGTAATAAAGGTCTGGATGTCCTGTCTGTTGCTAGTGATGAGACTGGTATGAATCACCGGTTTGGGGACTGTGGAACATGACACTGCTCAAATCCTGGTAACTCCGCACTGCCACTACTATCCTTCCTGCATTCTGACTCTGAGTGCAGGCTGATAGGACAACCTTAAGCTTTTTAATACTCTAACCTTGATTGTTTTAAGATATTTAATGACTTTTAAAAAGAGCTGATAGGTTAATAGGTTGTGACTCTTTTGCACATGTCACTGTCAATAAGGGAATTGTCTACTGTATAAAAAATCCATCCATCAGTATCAATTCTTATTTTACCCTTGTGCAGTCATGCTGGTTAAGTGACCTGGTCACTTTGGCCATATGTTTCAAACTTTGGCCCGGGGTCCAAATCTGGTCCGCAGTATAATTGTATTATAAGTGTTATCACAATATAAGAAACTTAACGGAAGATAAAGAGGCAAAATAAGAAACACTTATAACTGATTAAAAATTAATTAAATTCCTTTTTTTGTCATTGTGAGGTTGTGATTCACACCACAGCGCACAATGAAATTTGGCCTCTGCATTTAACCCATCATCAAAGTGAGCAGTGGGCAGCTTTCGAGCGCCCGGAGAGCAGTGTGTGGGGACAATGCCATGGTCAGGGCATCTCAGAGGTAACTTGGCGGTAGGGGGATTCAAACCTTGACCTTGCAGACCCAAGTTCGCTTCCTCAACCACTAGGCCACAACTGCCTCATATGTGTGCTTTATTATACATTTCTCACATGTTTATAACCTTAAGCTTTGGTTGTTTCATGTTTCTTATTATTATTATTCTCCTGTTGTTTGTCTACTTTCAGCCACAGTGAATTAATATTTTCCATCTCCCCCGTTCTCTTCGATTCTGACTCCAACTACCTCCATGTCCTCCATCACTGCATCCATCAATCTCCTCCTTATGTCCTACCTAGTAGCTTCATCTCTAGAATCATTCTTCTACCAATGTATCCACTGTCCCTCCTCTGAACATGTCCAAACCTCAATCTCAATCTGGCTTCTCTATTTTTTTCTCCAAACCTTCCTGTCTGTGTTGTCCCTCTAATCATCTCATTCCTGATCCTGTCCATCCTTGTCTCTCCTAAAGAGAATCTCAGCATCTTTATCTCTGCCACTTGCAGCTCTCCCTCCCGTCGTCTGTCTATTGGTAGTGTCTCCCATCCATACATCATGGCTGGTCTCAAACCTTTCCCTTCACCTTAGCTGACTCTCTTCTATCACAAATCACTCCTGACACTTGTCTCCAGTTGTTCCATCCTGCCTCTACTCTATTCTTCACCTCTCTTTCACAGTCTATACTGCTCTGAACAGTTGATCCTACGGTTGTTATATATTTAATGTTTATGAAAAACTAAAGTTTGTACCAGAAGATTTAAAAAAAAAAAAACGGATGCAAATTTAGGTCATAGAGATAAAACTTCTTTTATTTTTCTAGACACTTTTTAAATTCCACCACTTGTTTGTTTGTACTGTAAGGGAATTTACCCGCAGGGATGAATAAAGTTATTCATCATTTGGAAGATTGACGTGTGAAAGAACATTACTGAATAAAGCAGGAGTGTGTGGAGGCACTCGCAGACTTCAAATATAGAGAGAAAAAGATGAGCAGCTTTTCAACGCAGCTGTTCCAACAGAAGCTTCTCTACAGTAACAGCGACAGAGTGTGTTCTACTGACAGACAAATGACATCGTGCTCTAAGGATGTCACCAACACAATTCCAAAATTATATTATAGAGTTTGGAATTCTATTGTAGATAGTTGTTGATGTATATATAAAATGAACAGGTGGGTTACATGTATGTATATATACATATATATACATACATACATATATGTATATATATATATATATATATATATACATATTAGGGGTGTGACGATTCCCTCACATAACGATCTGATTCAGGAACGTTTCATAAAAAATATTAAACGATCGATCCAGTTCAATCCGATTTGGTTTGGTTCGATCTAAACAGATTTTTGAATAAAAATAATTTGCACACCCCTAATATATATATATATATATATATATATATATATGTGTGTGTATGTATATTAGGGGTGTGACGATTCAATCACATAACGATCTGATTCATATCTTGATTCACAGGCTACGATCCGATTCAGGAACGATTCATAAAAAAATATTAAACGATCGATCTAGTTCAATCCAAACCGATCCAAAACAAAAATTTTATATATGTATATAATATCTATAGTGTACATTAGGGGTGTTAGGATTCACTCACATAACGATACATATATATAAATAATATAATATATATTAAAAAATATAATATATTTCATTTTATTTTATTGATAGAGCACAATTCATGCTACATTTCATGCAAGACTCATGACCAAATGTGCTTTTCAAAGATTTATGGATATATGTATAACTTAGTACATGATAATACTAATGATAGACAGAAGGCTTTGGTGGTTCCTTAACTTATCACACTTGAAGAAAAAAAAAACAAGAGCTATTTTTGCAAGCCAGGGTTGTTTGTGCTTTAACAGTGTGAGGTACTGAGGAAGAATTGTGTTTCATTTGGAATGAATGAATCCCAGTATAACGCACCAAATATAGATCTGTCACCTAATTAGGAATGTGAATATTGAGAGAGGATTTAGAAAGTTGGGAACGCTGTTTGTATCTATCTATCTATCTATCTATCTATCTATCTATCTATCTATCTATCTATCTATCTATCCATTCATCCATCCATCCATCCATCCATCCATCCATCCATCCATCCATCTATCTATCTATCTTTCTATCCACTATCTATGTGGCTGTTTGTTTTGTACTGATGTTGGATCACATCTGTTGTGTACAGGAGGTCTTCAGGCTGCATAAACTGGCTGCTAAATCAAAGAAGATGCTCCGTGTTAAACTCATCTCTGACACCTGAACATCGGTGGTACCGGAGCGAAGGAGGGCAGTTCATTATGATATGGCCATTAAATGACTTCCTAAGTTTTAGTGGAGTGTGACAGCTACACTGTGGTTGTTTGTGTTGGGAACGCTGTTTGTATCTATCTATCTATCTATCTATCTATCTATCTATCTATCTATCTATCCATCCATCCATCCATCCATCCATCTATCTATCTATCTATCTATCTATCTATCCACTATCTATGTGGCTGTTTGTTTTGTACTGATGTTGGATCACATCTGTTGTGTACAGGAGGTCTTCAGGCTGCATAAACTGGCCGCTAAATCAAAGAAGATGCTCCGTGTTAAACTCATCTCTGACACCTGAACATCGGTGGTACCGGAGCGAAGGAGGGCAGTTCATTATGATATGGCCATTAAATGACTTCCTAAGTTTTAGTGGAGTGTGACAGCTACACTGTGGTCGTTTTTTTTGTACTGATGTTGGATCACATCTGTTGTGTACCATGTTAATAAAGTTCCATTGCAAAATCTAAAATCTAAAATCTATCTACCTATCTATCTATCTATCTAGCTATCTATCCATTCACCATCCATATAATACATCTATCTATTTATTCTGTCTCTATTAGCCTGAGCTATTGCTGACTTTATATCCGTCACAGTTTTGTCCACAGCTCATTAGTTTACCGTGGATACAGCCCTTTGTTAGTGATTGCTCTGCTCGCCAGAAAAATCTCCAATCAGCTCAGTCAGTCGCTCCCGCTGAATGGGATCATTTGAATAAGGAAATTACAGTGTTTGTGTCAACATAACAAGTAAATGATTGGAGATGATAATTTGTAGCTGTAGAAACCAAGGTCCCTGTGTTTATGGCAAGTGCGGTTCACAGGCAAGAGCCCGCCGTGATGCACGGATCAGCCCGGGGGCTGGCGAAGTGGCAGCGCCCCCTGCCATGAATATTCACGGTTTCTTCAAGTTCAGTTGAAAACACATCTGTATTGAGTCCTTTCCACGTCTCCTTTCCCCTGCACACACTTGGCTGTCTGCCATAGAGGGGAAGCACTTCTCATTAAAATAAGGAGGAAATTTCTCCTGCTTCCTGAACTAACCACGCAGAGGTCAGGGTGTGGATGATTGTGAATTCACTCCTCTTTGCACATTCAGCAGGGTCGTGTCTGATGATTGCGGAATTGATCTCTTTGTATTGTGGTTACCAGGCCAAGCGGACGAGGGAAAAATGCCAGCCAAGGAAGTGGGCTGAAGCCTACTCTTTGGGGTCTGTTCCTGCCCCGTCCTCGTTGCCTGTCAGGAATCAGGAGTTCCTCTGCTATCCTTTAACACTTTATCAGACCTGCAGGCTTCACGGAACTGTCCCCCGATCACGGTCAGGCGGGGAGTGCTTGACTGACAGGCCTTGCCCTCAGTGGTCCCTGGGGGGAATGGGATGGAGGGATTTGTGATGGCTGCACTGACTGCTTCCCTTACAATTTTCTCCAGGCTGGTTTCATACTGTCAGGCTTAGAGAAAGCTCTCTTTGCATAATTCATTAGATCTCCTCTCTTTTTCACTCTTGGCTGCTGCGTGGCAGGCACAATAGTGCCATTGTTTAAGAAAAAAAATAAAATAAAAAATCCTTAATGTAACTTGTCAAAATATGTTAACACCATCTATTGTTCTTGCCAACCTTTTGGAATCTTTATTTTTTTTTAAAAAAAACAGGCAATTCAGCACATCAAATGCAAAAAAATAAGGACAAGAATAAAAGATAAATGGGCCATCAGGACTAAACAACTAATAAAACCTGTCACTTTGAATTTATGAGCAGGTAAAGAGGATTCATTAATGATAATTCTAACTGTCAAGAATAAACTGTTTCAGCAATACGTCAACAATAGAGAAGGAACACCACTACAGTAAAGTTGATTTCTACCAAGCCGTGAAAAACACAGTTATGTAGCCGCGCATCAGGGACGAATCCATGTCCCACTGCATCTCAGAAAAGGACAAGTAAAGTATAAGAATAAAACAGTGAATAATCTGTACCTGTGTTACATACATAATAATTAAACTGTCAAAACATATTGCTTTGTTAAACAGATAATCAAAATTAATATTTACATGTCAACAGCAGTGATATTAACATCCAATTGGTTAGTGGTTGCGGAGTGAAGTCAGGCAGCTGCAGCTGCAGGTGTTTGCGCAACTAAACTAATTGCAAATTGGTCAAGTGGATAATAATTGCTGACAGCCGGTGGGAAACCAAAGTACATGTCATGTCAAATAAACACAAAAGAAAAGCAACATAATAAATTTACTAAAAAAAAAAACAAGTATGCTTCATAACATGCTGCCAAGTGAATAATTTGTGCTAAAAACTCAAAAAAGCGGGAAAAATCACAAAGGAAATGGCTGAAATGGCATTTTTATTTCCCAAAAACTTTGTATTCAATGAATAATTAGTGCCAAAAATGTATCATATCCCACAAACATATAACCCCAAAAAAAGCTGAACTACAGACTTTAAATGCAAAAATGAATCCAACAAGCTCAAAATATACGTTTTTGCAAAAAAAATAAAAATACTGCCAAGATAAAGTGCAACAAACTGCATATTTTCTCCTTACTCGGATGATTTAATAAGAATCTTTATCCACAACTTTCTCCTCACTCACATTTGCTCTGAATTTGACCTCAAGAATTTAACAAAAATGATTCCCCTTGCACGGTGTTATTAGCAAAAAAAAATTGGTCCAATTTGGTCCAACTCACTTGGTCCAATTTTATTCAATTTAAGTCCTGACATGATATTTTTTGGACATTTGAACACAGCATTCACCTGGTTGTATATCAACTTGCATTTTGAGGTATCAATGTGACTGTATTTTTTAGCAATTTTGTCATAATGGTAAGTCTACATATATAAACTTTTACAAGTTTTGTCCTATTTTCATATGTTCAGATATATGGTCAGATATACATTTTAGTGTTTTGTGATATAAAGTTGCATTTTGGGACTTTTCTCTGGACTTATTTTTGCATCTTTCTTGACAGGACATTTTTGGTCCTTGCGTTTGTTTCACAGTGCAGTGTTTAGAACGCCTTCGAGCTTGTCAAGTAACAACTGCTGCTGTTAAAACAATAATTTCTTTTGGATCATAAAAGTATAAACTTGATCATTTATACATAAAATATTAACATGGCAGCAGGTTTTGGGGCGTGCAATTGCATTTTGGGGAATATCTATGACATTTTCTTTTTCTTTTGCAATTTTTATGATGGTAAGGGTATAGCCTCATTCATTTTTGGTCCTATTTTCATATGTTCACAGTAGATTTATACATATATATATATATATATATATATATATATATATATATACTTGTAATATGATATATTCACATGAAAGCATCTTGGATGCATAAACTTGAATTTTAAAGCATTTCTCTGACTTTTAATTTTCAGTAATGATAGTAAGTTTATAGCCTTTGGTCTAATATATAAGTTCAGATTTAATATTTTTTGCACATTTTAACACAATGCATGCGTCACTTGGCAGCATGTTTCATTTTGAGGTATCTATGCGAGTTTTTATTTTTTAACTAATTTGCCATGATGTTAAGTCTATAGCCTTACTAATTTTTGTCACATTTTTTCATATGTTCAGATTTGATATTTTTTGATACTTTGAACACACACACACACACACACACAAATATATATGTATATTGGAACAAAGCAATTAGCACAAAATTCACCAGAAATACACATAAAATTGTGACCAAAAAATCCCAAATAAGGAAAAATAAAAATCATCACAACAATAATATGTTGTGATATGATAGTGTCATGTATGATAGTGTCATCATATATAAATACTACATACCTTATCATTATAAGTCACAATTGGAACTTTACAATCATTATGTGGTAGCTTCTGTACTGTCTCTTTTTCGTCATCATTTCCTCAGTCTTTCTACAGATTTTATACCTGGGGATATCAACCATCCATTGTCTCCTGGACGATAATGGATGGATGCAGGACCACGGGAGGTGCACTGGTGGTGTGATTCTTATTACATTTTCTTTTAAGGTTTTATGGTTATACTCTCACCAAGATTCCAAGTTCCATAAGGGGACAGCTACTTGTATGTTATGTGAACAAGAATGATTATAATTACAACAGTGATTATTCTTGTGTTAATAGCAAATCTAC
Organism: Paraplagusia blochii; assembly: GCA_016785265.1. Taxonomy (NCBI): domain Eukaryota; kingdom Metazoa; phylum Chordata; class Actinopteri; order Pleuronectiformes; family Cynoglossidae; genus Paraplagusia; species Paraplagusia blochii. The sequence goes on from JAFBJS010004964.1 coordinate 107,151, forward strand.
TGTAACCTGCTGTCCCTTGTAGATGCCAACCCTAACCCTGACTTTATCAGGGGGTTAAACCCATGACCTTATGCCTGTAGGGCAGATGTGTATGCAGATGATAACCACTGCACCATGAAACTACTTAAACAGCAATGGCCTATGCAAGGTCTGAACTCTCCACCTTCAGAATACAAGACTGACCCACAGCCAACTTTGTATTCCCATCTTTTCTGTATTTGGTCCAAAGTACAACATCATTCGGCCACTGTGTATGTTGGTCAGGGCCAACTAGGCAGTTTAGTTCTAGTTGACATATGGAGTGGAACCTTTATATAAGCAGACAGCACTGTATTGACTCTACCCAACATAATACATTTCACACCACATTCCTAAATCTAATTGAAGTGTGCTACTTCCTATTTGCAAGCCAAACCATCCACATGGGTCCAGTAGGGAGATGTAAAGTTACTGAGGGACAAGTACAGTATGGCACTGATGGTATTTGGCTGCACTACTACAATGCAATTTCAAATGTAAAACCAATATAGTTTCTTGTACTAATCCACAGTATTTCTTCAAATTTTGACAAAAGCTAAAAAAAAATTAGGTAGTGTTTTATATGACATAAACTGGCAGCCTGGACACACATTGAATGACTGTTCCTACAGTGAAATGTAGCAAGTCTGAACTCACATACAGTACATCAGTATGTATGGTACTCAGCTACTACTACTATTACTGCCACTTTTATTTATTTATTTATTTATTTATTTTTTGTCATTTTGTGATTCACACAATAGCACACAACAAAGTTTGGCCTCTGCATTTATCCCATCATCAAAGTGACTTGCGAACCCAAGTCCACTTCCTTAACCATCTTCTGTCCAAAATTCAATCAAATATACGGTCCCCGCATAGGGGACAGATCAGATATTAAACTGATAAGAACAGATACTATGCTTAATCTTAGCCACAAGGCAGAGAATGGAAGCAATACTACTACTACTACTACTACTACTGCTACTACTACTGCTACTAATGCAACTACTGCTGCTACTACGTCTACTACTAATATGTATATGTATATATATATATATAGAACTACTAATTTAAATCCTCTTCCTACAGCCTCATCAGTATATATATATATATATACTGATGAGTATGACAGTGTATATATAGTATATATATAGTATATATATATATGTATATCAGTATATATACATACATATATATACTGATGAGTATGACCGTATGTCACGCTGTAGGAAGAGGATATAAATTAGTAGTTGTATATATATATATATATATATATATATATATATTATAATCAAGGTCATAACAACATGAAAAATAAAAACTGAAAAATTCAAAAGATAAAAATTTGATCAGTATTGAGTTGACATCTAGCTGCAGGTAAAGCGGAGGCGGTTCTCTTGCCAGGAGTGGCCCATGGGTTGGGATTTCGGACCCTCATTCATAAACATTTAGTGTCAAATTGAAATCATCCAGATGACCCTGGTAACCTGTGGCTAACAATGTTCCCAGGC
>JAFBJS010004967.1:0-11898 GCA_016785265.1 Paraplagusia blochii
AATGAGAACAACTGTTAAACATGGAGAATAATTGGTTAACGGCTCTGAGAAACACTGAGAATCACTAATTGACACTACTACTACCACTACCACTACTGGTAAACACCAAGTACTACTGGTTCATACCACTGGTTAACACTGATAACCACTGTTTAAATCTGCTCAACATTGAGCACTACTGGTTATTTAAGGATTACACTGGAAATCACTGGTTTACAATAAGTCCTAGTTTTTGTTAATATTGGTTAACAAAGAGTAATGCTGGTTAACACTGAGTATTACTGGTTAACTACTCAACCTTTTAACTATTACACTCCATTTAGTACTGTTGTTGGTTCTAACTGGTTCTGACCAGTACAGGTGGCGGGTCGAATGTCGACACCTCGTCCCACTCTTCAGCTCCAAGGTGTTTGGACTTGTTTACCGACACCTGGAGCAAGGATGGGGTGGGTGGGGTGGGGTTGGGTGGAAGGGTATTTAGAGCTGGGGTTGTAGTTGAGTTTGACAGAATAATACAGTCGTGGGGGGGGTAGGGGAGAGGGGAGTCATCCATCACTGGAATGTCCTTCGGCACTTTCCTATTAGAGCCTGTCAAATGGGCCGCAGTCATTATTACATCATCATAATGGTGTCATCCTTGAACTTCATCAGAGTAATTTCTGCTATTTGTCATAAAGAACACGAGAGGGAGAAAATGAAAAGGAGGAGAAGAAGGAGAGGAGGACGGTGAGGAGGGAGGCGACGTTGCGTTCTGTGTTCACATGCAGATCGTGTTTGAGGAGAAGAACAACAGACGGAGAGAGAATGAGAAACCGCAACAGGGTGAAATGTGAGATTTTGATTACTTTCCTCCGAGACTTTAGAGTTTATGTTCAAAATGATAACAAACTTTTATTTTGGAGTCCTCTGTTTCCTGTCTTTGAGGCGGCTCTGGCTTTTCTCTGCGGCCAATAACAGGTACAGGAGGGGAGCGACAGTTCGGGGAACTTATGTACAGTAAATCACTAATGAAGCGCACAAATATCTATTGATAATTTTATTTTGGAGCAATTTGTCTTATTTGCTGCCGCATACTAATTTATATGATTTAACTCTTTCTGAGCAGCATCTGTAAGGGTTTATTTTTAAACATTAAACATGAAATTTAAACTGCAGTTGAAGTGATGAGCTAAGAGACAATTGGTGACGTGAACTGTGAAAAAACAACTGTAAACACAACAGGAGGAAGAGGAGGATGAGGAGGAAGAGTGTGAAATAAAGTGTTTAGTGATGTCACACATGTGAGTCTCATTCTCCTTGTTCCATGCAATAATTAATATCAGAGGAAGTGTTGGTGTAAGTGTGATGAATTGTCATCAACATGTGGTGCAGGAAGTCTTTTATTGTGAAATTTCCTGTTGCGATGTCTTGTGTGCCTTCAGTGTTTCCATAGTTCAGATATATATTCATCCATATGATATTATATGTTTACAAAAATTATATCCTTTTGTTTGTGATGAGAAGTAAATTAGCTTTTTAACTTTAACTTGTTAGCATGTAGCTTTTTTTTCCAAATATGTTAGCATTGAGTGAGTGCATTTATTCTCAATGGGAATTCAATATATTTTTTATCTAAATACTTGCTATATCATATGGTATAGGATATCACCCTCAATATAACCTATATTAGCTTAATTGGTTCTAAAGCAACAATCCAAGCAAAACCTTACACCTACTATCATTCTTATTAGCTATCCGCTGAGCTAATGTAACAGGCTAGGCCAGGCCACAACCAGGAACAGTTAGCATTTGTTTTAGTGTGAATTTAAGTGATTGTGTTAATGATGCTGTCAGTGTTAGTATGAATTTCAGCTAAGGTGTTGACGTTGGTGTTAGCATTACCGTGAGTGTGAGTTTTAGTGTTAGCATTACTTTTGCTGTTAGCGTTGGAGTTAGTTCTTAGAGTTAGTATAAGTTTTAGTGTTGGTGTTTGGTTGGTGTAAGTTTTGCTGTTAGTGTTAATGTGAATTGAAGCGTCGGTGTCAGCTCTAGTGTTAGTGTTAGCGTGAGATTTAACGTCAGTTTTTGTGTAAGTGTAAGTGTGAGTGCTTTGAACGCCTGGGCTGTTCAAAGCTGTAAGTGGTGATGATGCAATGCTCAGTGGATCTCAGTCATGGAATCGAACTTGGAACTCACCGGACCACAGTCCAGTTCCTTAACCACCTAACTCCCCCCTTTTTTGTTAGTGTGTTATTGTATAATATGCTCTAGCGTTGGCATAAGTGTGAGCGTTATAATGAGTTAACTGTGTTAGCATTAGTGTCATTATTAGTATTAGGATGAGTTTTAGTCTGTTAACATAAGTAAGTGTTAAGATAAGCGTTAACATAAGTCAGCTTTAGTGTTTGCGTTAAGGTATTAGTTTTATTCTACGTGTCAACTTCAATGTTGTGCAAGTGTGAGCGTTACTGTTAGTATGCATGTAAATTTAACTTAGTGTGTAAGTTAAATTTACTCAAAACTAAGTTAAATTTACATTAGGGCATTAGGGTCAATGTTAGCATTATGGCCAATGTTAGCCATGGTGTTAGCATTAATGTTGGTGTAAGTGTTAGTGTTAACAGTAGTGTTAATCTAAGCTTTAGTCTTAATGTTAGTGTATTATTGTTACTTTAAGCATAACAATTAGTGCTAGCGAGTGAGTTTAAGTGTTAGCGTTACTTTTGGTGGTAATGTTAGTTATTGTTTTAGTATTAGTGTCAGCTTTACTATTGTTGCTTTGAGTGTTATTGTTAGTTTTAGTCTCATATTTAGTGGTAACTGTATTGTTAGTGTTTACAATAGTGAAGCTGGTGACATTTACCGGAGTGAATGGAACAGGAACTAACTGTCCCCATGGGTCTACTGTGACTATTGTTACTCTTTAAACAGACGTGCAGTGACAGGAGCTGTGGAGTATGTGTGAGTGGCAGAGGAAACAGGGCCTTACACTCACACACACTGACAGAGTATTTAGATCCTGTCTCCAAAAAACACTGCTGTGCTCTCACAGAAGAATAAATAATAAATGTCTATGGACACAGATGGTAGGTTTCACTCCATCAACCCCTGATGCCCCCAAGTCCTCCACACCACCACACACACACACACACACACACACACACACACACACACACACACACACACCTGAATAGATACGTAGAATTGAATACACACACCTCTAATACATATAATGCACGGCAGTGCTGCAGGAACACGTCAGTGTCATGAAGAGGTCTGAGCAGAGATGACAGCACAAAGCTTGGAGGCTGATATTTAAAAAAAAAAAAAAAAAAAAGGATATAGCTATTTTTCGGTAAAAAAAAAAATATATATATATGTATATATATATATACTCTATATGGAGGGATGTATACAAATATAAAAAAGTATTATATTATAATTATATTAATAATATTATCCAACCATATTATGTAATATCCGCTGGCATAATAAATGTGAACTCCTCCAACAATAATAATACGATGATAACAATGATAATGCAATGGCTTTGTCAATCAACTAAAAATATTTTGGGGATAAACAGCGGTATATGTAATTGGACGTCACTAGATGGCAGCATTGCAACTCAATTAATTGATTTCAGACTGACTGAATAAATGGATAAATATTTCTTTGTCTGTATCGGTATTGGTTGAAAAAAAAATAAAAAATAAAAAATGGAAATAAAGTGTTTGAACAATATGGCCATAACAGATATAAACAAAATGTTAGTAACAAACAGTATAAATTCTAACAGTATAAATTTTTAAATATAATGTAAATGAAATTGAATAACATTACCATTTAATATATAAAAGAAAATAATTTTTTTATGAATAAATACATTCACATTTAGATTAAATAAATTTGTTTACGTGCACATAAATGAATAATATTTATGAAACTTTATTTCAAATTCAAACCAAGAAACTGATAAATAAATGCAGTATTCATTAAAGATAGACCAAAACATTGTGACGCATTCTGACCACAAAACAGAACTATATCTATGAACAAATGGTTCCAGTTCCACAGGAGCAGCATGAACGTCCCCTCCCTGTTTTTCACAGTTTTTCTGCGTGAACGAACTGACGTGACGTCCTGTGACAGCAGACGTTTTACACGTCCACTGCGACCAGAGCTGAAACTACTGCTGAGACTGGGAGGAGCTGATCCCAGACGAGCTGGAGAAATCACACTGGGATTTACTTCAGGTAAAAACAAATGTTAAATATGGTCCAAAATAAATAAATAAATTCTGAGAAAAACAATAATGAAAAAAAAAACAAAAAAAAAAACAAAAACAAAATATATATCTGCAAGTACTAACCAAAGCAAAGACATATATTAATACTTTACAAAAATCTTAATTTCTGAAAATCAATAAAATTCCGACCAAGGTTTGTTTTATCCCTGACTTGGGTCTGCTTAAATACACCTATTTGTTTTGTACTTATTAAAATGTATTAATATTTTGGCCTTTTTTCCAATATTTTCATTCTTTTCCTGATTTTATTTTTTTCCGAAAAAAAAATGTTTTCATTTCTTTGTAATATATTCTTTGACACAAATATTAAATGTGTACATATTTGAGAAACTTTGTAGCAATTCAGATAAACATACGAGATTTGTAATATATATATATAACACATATCTCGTAAAGTGAAAGTTACAAAAAGTTTATTATTTTTGTTACAATTTATACTCATGTACAAATGTAATTTATAAGTTTATTTCAAGCATTTAAAGTCATTTTGTGAGCTTTTTTTTTTTTTCACAGCCATTGAACTTTTTTTTTTCTCAAAATAAAATTTTGAAATTTTTTTTTTAGACATTTTTTTTCAATCTCATAGTGGGTCTTGAGGCTGGACTCACACGATCAGTGAACTATACTATCGTCAATCAGCAAGAACCGGGTCCAGGACCACAGCATCAGTCATGTCCCTGCAGCAGAGCAAACCTGACAGTTGAGAATAAGTAACCATCAGAGAGACGATCAGACCCAGACCCACTGGTCCACCGTCTCTCTCCCTCTCTCTTTTTTTACGACTGTACCACTCTCACCCTCTATAATAAGGTCAGTAGGGATACAATCACAGCAACACTGGTCCAGTACCAGGTGAAGACGTAAGCATGCATTTGACTGTTGAATAAAAATAAATATATATATGGAGCTCCTCTCCTCCCTGAAGAGTGAGAGAGGGTGGATAATGAGTTAGATCCTAAGAGTCTGTGGGAGGTGCAGTAGGAGGAGGGGTTGAAAGCACATATATAAATATATATATATACTTAATACCTTAAATAGGTTATTTCTCATACAGCCTGGTGGTGTCGTTTCTGTTTGGAATAAAACAGAAATCACAGGAGAGTCCTGGACTACACTACGGTTTTATTCTTTCTGTCCGTGCGGTGGAGCAGTGGGATCTCGGTGCAGCTCCTTCTGACTGACTAGGAGAATCAGTTCCTGACCAACAACAATTTCTCTATAATTGGCCTCACTTGAAGCTGCTCTATGCTGGTTCTCCACTGAGTTATAACCGAGTTCTCCACTGAGGTAATCATTGAGTTCTAACTGAGTTCTCGCTGTGTTCTATTTGAGTTCTCAAATGAGTTCAAACCAGTGAGAACCAGTTCTAACTGGGTTCTCAGTGAAATCTCTACCCAGTTCTCACTGGGTTCTTCACTGAGTCCTTTCCAAGATCTCACTTTCCAATAAGTTTTCACTTAGTTCTCATTAAGTTTTCCACCAAGTTCACACTGGGTTCTTTACTGGGTTCTCTACTGAGTTCTCCACTGAGTAATCTACCGAGTTCTCTACAGATATAACCACTTATTTGAGTTCTCCACCAAGCTCATTTTTCCAGTTCGTTTCACTAAGATCTCATAACGATTTCGACTGAGATCCAACATAGTTCTCACTGCATGTTCTACTGAGTCTTCACTAAGTTTTACTTTGTGTTCACCACCGAGTTCTCCAATGAGCTCTCTGAGATCTCCACCGAGTTCTCACTGAATTCTCTAACCGACCTTTTTTCACATAGTTCTTACTGGTCTTATTACGGAATTCTCGTGATTTTACAGTTCAGTTCTCTCGGATTCCCCCAATAAGTCTTCACAGAGTTCTCCACTAAGTTCTCATCTGCATCTTCAACTCAGTTCTCACCGAGTTCTCAAGAAAGTGTTATTCATGCAAATATTTCTCTTGCACAGTCGCAGGGAATGTATGTTCATCCATGGATGGATGGATGGATGATGATGGAGGATCGGATGGTGTGGATAGCTGGAAGAATGAATATTGTTCTAATGAAGATATGGAAGAAGACTGACTGAGAGATCCTCATATAAAAAAGGTGAAACGCGAACAGTTCCTCGTCTCTAACCTACTTTTGTCGAGGCTAAATTTACGGCTCATTATCCGTCACCCGTCCCAGTAAAATAAAGGTTCTGGAGTCAGCAGGTTTTTTTTTTTTTTTTTCCTTTGAACGAGCATTTTTTTTTTTTTCCTGCATGTAAAATAAGGTCCATGGAATTGTCATGGGTAAAAACCTCCATTAAATCAGCGATGATGGAACTGAGTCGTGAGAACGCACCGGGATTCTAAGGTTGATTGGAACCAAAGGTTCCTCTTATTTTTTTTTTTGTTCCAATCACTGTGGTCGCTGATGAACATGAAATCCAGAACAGAACTTAATTGAATGACTGCTCTTTGGGAATTATCTGCTGAAAACATTGGAACTGAAGCCTGTAGTCGGCGGGAATTGCGTAGGAAATTGGGAAAGAGAAAGCTGCTGGTTCAGCAAATGCCTCCGGCAAGGGGAAAAGAACGTGGCAAAAACCCAAGAATGAGGACAAAGGTCTTGTAAGGAAACGGTTTAGAAGTCAAGGAGAGTCAAACTGTATTTATTTATATGAGGATTATTATTATTATTATTATTATTATTAACAACTCTTTTTTAATGTTTTTTCTTTTTTTTTTTTTTCTCGTTTCAGTGTTTACTTAACCTGTGCCCATTAAGATAAATGTGATTGCAGGAATTGAAGAAAGACAAACACACCAAGATTATTATCTGCAGTGAATTATTTTTTTTATTTATTTATTTATTTTTAGGTTTTCTTATTTGCTGCCACCTAGTGGCTTATCACTGATGGACAATGATAAAATTTGTGCAGTAAATTATTAATTGTTCTTGTGCAAATGTAGTGGAAGTGGCCAAACCTATGGTGCCAGTTGTGGTCCTGTTCTTCACTCAGATCCCGAGGCCCACTTGTACGTTTGACACCAAACAGAAAATCTTTTTTTGTTTTGTTTTTTTTTTTTTAGAAGGGCTAACAACACAGTGAAAAGTCAAAGGTTTTTCATCATCGGCTTTTATTCTTTAACCTCAACTCTTACTTGGCTTCTCTAACAGGCGCTGCGTTTGACTTGAATAACGAAGACTTTTATTATTCTCATTCCATGAACCTAAAGTAAGAACAATAATGAATGTTCACCGTGTGAAAGGACTCCAAACTCCATTTCACGGCTGCCGTGGGATTTTTGGACAAACACCCTACAAAGCGTCAGAATGAAATATTAAAGCCAGTGAGAAAAAAAAAAAAGAAAATCTGATTTTTGACACGCGATGGCTGCGCTGCACGAATATCCATTAAGAGCAGAGGAGGAACACCTCGTCTTTCAGTTCTGGTCTGCCTTCCGTCCCCACGGTGTCGTGCCAGAGCACTTAACCTGGCAGCAGGGTCGCTCGGCGGGGTTTCCACCTGAACACCGGGCCTGTCACGGAAGGGGCGGTCCGCTGGGACGCCGAACAAAAGGGCATGGACACGCAAGGGCCAGACACAATCTGTCCACCTCTGTGCTGACATGAGCAAGTGATGGGTGAAAAGGAGGCTCATGTTTTCAAAGAGAGCTGAGAGGCACGGGGGAGACAGGCGGGGGGTGAGTCAGAGGGGGCTGTGAACATCTGACCACCACAGCAGCAATCAGGCACTCCAGTCCAGTCTGCAGAGCAGCAGCAGCAGCAGACAGTGATATTGTGTGTGTGAATGATTGATGCAGAGACTGGACAGAAGAGAGAAGAACTTTTTTTATTGGGTCCTTAGTACGTGTGCTGCAGGAATATTCACAGAAGAATCAAATGAAGAGAGAAACCAAAGACTTGTTCATTCATCCCGTCATTCTCATCAGATAAAGAACTAAAACTGGCCAAAGTTTCCGCCTGAGGTGAGGGTACTGACCGAAACTTTAATCTCTGCATAAATGACTCATGGAAGCAAAGTCTGACTTTTATATTAGGATTTTTTTGTGACGATGAGTGACGATTCTCACTCATCCAAGTCATGATATCCAAAAGTTTTAGATGTAAGAAACTGGACCTTAAATACCTCAACTGAGGAACTTGAGGTGAGAGTGAACACTAGTAGAAATACTCCACTACACCAGTGGTTCTCAATCAGTCCCACTCTGGGACCCACAATTTCCAGTGGTCATTAAGTTGCAACCCACTCTCATAGAATTCAAATAATTAGTTTTCAAAAAACAACTTTGAAAAATCTCCTCTTTTTCACATACTCATTTTATCAAGAGTGTGTCCTTTAAAATGAGAGATTTTATAAAATAAAACACACGGTCAACACCTGATTCACGTTATTTCGATTTTTTGACCAGATGTTCGCGACCCGTTCAGAACGGGTCCGCGACCAACTTTTGGGTCGGAACCCACCAGTTGAGGATACCTGCTCTTGACCACTTCCTTCAACACTCTACCAAGGTGTGAAGAATTCTTTCGGCCACACTATTTTGAGACTGCTCCTGTTGAATGTCCCACAAGAAGAAGTCCACTAGCTAGCAACTAAACGTTTCCGATGGTAGATGTGTGGCTTAGTGGTTGAGGAATCGGACTTGGGTTTGCCAGGCTTTTAGTTTGAGTCTGTTGCCAGGTTGCAGTGTAACACTGTTCAAATCCACATGGCTTCTAATGTGGACAGAAAGGCTATTGGACTACTTTTTTTTTTAAGACAAAGTAAAAGAGGCAGAGTCATAGTATTCTACATTCCGTTAGCCTTAGCCTAGCATAATTGCCTAAGTCATATTCCGGTGAAATATAACATAGGCAATTATTAGGTTAACCATTTGTCAGGCAATTATTAGGCTAACAATTTGTTACTTCAAGGACAACTGGACATAGGTTTCTTGAAGACGTTTCAGCTTTGATCCAAGAGGCTTCTTCCGTCTCTTCAAGAAAACTTCTTCAAGAAACCTGCAATGTCCAGTTGCCCTAGAAGTAAATAATTTTGGATGGAATGACGTCGTTGACTGAGAATCTACACAGACAGAGCTGACGTAGTTAACATAGTTAAATATGTCAAGATTTAGCCCCTTTAGGAGTGACAAGGAGGGACAGAATGAGGAATGAGGTGATAAGAGGGAAGGTTTGGAGAAAGTCTTAGAGACGCCAGATTGAGATGGTTTGAACGTTTTGAGGGGACAGACAGTGGATATGTTGGGAGAAGAATGGTCCTAGATGCGAGGTAGGAGACAAAGAGGAGATTGACGGATGCAGTGATGGAGGACATGGAGGTAGGTGGAGTTAGGGTACAAGATACAGAGGACAGGGTGAGTTTGGAAGAAATTCAAAGGAGGGACGATGGATACATTGGCAGAAGAATAGATCCTAGAGATGGAGCTACCAGGTAGACACTCTCATTCTGTGCCAGGAAAGTCAGACTCGGACCCAAATGCACGACACAAAAATAGGCAGGGAGACAAAAGTTTGTTTCAGAGTCTTTACTGTGCCAAGGTATAAAACAAGCGCTCCACCAACAGGGAAGAAACTCTACCAAAATGAAGCAAAAAATACAAAGTGACGAAACAAATTTAGTTTCGCAAAAAAAACAGGTAAACAAAGACTCAAAGAGACGTCAATGTTCTAAAAATATAGTTTTATTTTCAGTGGATGATTCCACCATCTCTGAGCTGCAAACATTTGGACAGATCAAAGAGCTAGGGAATTGTTGCAACCATAAGAAAACAAAAATATATATGTATATACAGTATTTTATTGACAACATTTGTGAGCGGAGATCACATCAGGACTGCGGAGGAGTGCGAGGACTGTGGGGAGGCTGGACGGCGAGCGCTCCATCTCAGAGGCTGATGATGAACAACGAGGGTCAGAACCAGAGGATTAAAAATAGAACAAGAAGAGACGAATGGAGGCAAAGCGGCGTTGACTTGCGGTTTACCCAGAGGCCAGGGTGGCACCGCGGTCACATGACTGGGCTCGGTGATACATACGGCGAAACCCACGCTGGTCCTCCTCCTCCTCCTCCATACACCATCCACTCTGTTATGCTATCCCGATCATTCCAGCTGCTCTCTCTTACTCAGGTGTAAAAATAAAAAAAAAAAATAAAAAAATCCTGACTCCGACTCGCAAACATTTCTGTCGTCCTGAAAAATAAGTGGTTTTCAATCTGCGCTCCGTGGAGAACGATTAAATCCCTCTCTCAGGCGTGCACGCGAATTAACGGCCTCTGCCTTGATGTCTGTAATTTCCCATGACCCTCAGCGTGAGAGGGCGCAGAAGAGGGGGCGGGGTCAGTCCATCATTACAGACACAGGCAATTTCCAGCAGCAATAAAAGAGGTGAAGGTTCCCGTCGTTACAGAGGAGTGCGATCGGTTAAGAGTCATCCGACGATCTCTAATGAAGGGTTGGTGTTCCGGCAGAAATGTGAGGAGAGCGACACGGCCACCACTTAACGAAACCCTGTCATCAACCACATCTTAGCCGCAGATCCGTTAGCGCCCGCTAATGGTGCTAAGATGAGATAAAACAGCCCTTTCAGACCTTTGAAATACACACAGACATTTAATATAAGTATTTAGACTTTCTCTTTATATTTCCACATGTTTTTCTACATATTTTTAGTTTTTGATTTATTGTTCTTATCAGGCAATTGGGGGCTAATTGTGCACCTTAAGCTGCTAGCTGCTAGCACATAGCAAGTTATAGCAAAAATATTTTGAGCAAAACAAAGAAATGGTGCAAACGTATCGTAACAATTTAGCTGCAAAAAAAAAAAAAAAATGCTTGTCTTCTGACACACAAATCAATTTTACTGCCATCCGGTGGCCCAGTATTGCGCTGCCGTCATCGCCCGATGACGCAGTAAAACTTTTACACGGTGTTTCAGAGGAACTCATCCTGTGTGACAGGTCATAAGATGCAGCTGCAGCAGGAGTTACACACACACACACACACACACAAACACACACCCTGCTGTAATAATAACAATAATCCTGCTCTGTGTTCTGCTGAAAACGGTGCAGCGTCAGCTGTTGGTGACACGTGTTCCTGCGCCGGTAGCCAGTGGAGCAGCAGCCACAGCTGGACACTTTTTTTAATCTCTTAGTTTTATAGTGGAGGGGACGGGGGGTTGAAAAACCTCAGGATGTTATTTGCGCAGCTTTATTGTTCTGGACTCACAGGGACACACAAACGTGGTTCATGCAGCTGGAGAAGTCTCCTGACCACACTTTTACCTATAAGGGCCTGGAGCTGTGGTCAAACTTGCCTTCAAGACTTCCCATCATGCATCACCATCAACAATGTTTTTTAAGATCGTCTTTAAAGCAGCTGCTGGCAAGTTTTTTTTTTTTTTTTTATTTGTTTGTTCTGTTTCCTCCTTTAAGAGAGTTGACTCAGTTCAAGTTAAAAAAATATATAATATATATAATATATAAAAAAAAATATATATATATGAAGTTAAGTAAGTAATCTGTTAGATTTCCCTGTTTCTTTATATATATAAGATTTTTATATATCAAATTATGTCAGCATCTTAAATATATCTTTTGGATGCTACAAAACCACGG
>JAFBJS010004967.1:12493-28223 GCA_016785265.1 Paraplagusia blochii
CAGAAGTGGGGACCTGGAGTCCCGAAGGTCCAAGGATGCACCAAGCATGGCTTAACCTTGCTTCAATTTGGGGGAAACCTCGTCTGACTGACCCCACATAAGTGTTAAGTGACAAGTTCAAGGACCTCATACTGGACTAATACAACTGTTTCAAGGAGGGAGTCACTTCTGGCTAAGTAACATCCACACTTCATCAGCTGGTGAAGAGCACATCACAGGAAGTATCCTGTCTGTGGAATCCTTTACTTGGCCATGGACATGCTGTTCAGGTCAGCAATGGACCACTCACCGACTCAGGTATGCGACGCCCCCCCCAGAGCATTGATGGATGACCTGACAGTGACTACAATATCAGTCCCAGGCTGCGAGTGGATCCTTTAAGGCCTTAGCCCGGATGAACTTCCATCCAGCCAAGTTGAGGTCCCTGATGGTGAAGAAGAGGAAGGTTTCAGACAGCTGTGACTTCACACTAGGGGACACCCAGATTCCTTTTATGGGAGAAGCCAGTCAAGAGCCTGGGCAACATTTATAACTGCACCTTTAATGAGACTGCACAACACCAAGCAACATCAGAGGACCTACCTTACAGCGGTGGACAAGACATGATTACTGGCTAAGTTTAAGGAATGGATCTACCAACATGGCATCTTGCATCGACTCCTCTGGCCACTGCTGGTTTACGATGTGCCAGTGACCCCCGTCAAGTGCTTGAGACGGAGGTCAGCTCCTTTCTGCAGAAGTGGTTGGACTGCCCACAAAGTCTCGGGGAGTTTGATTGTTCTCTGGGAGGAGTGGATGATGATGAGGAGTGGAACCCTTTCGGAGGAAGACGGCCAGGTACGAGGAGCTGGCAGGTGAATGAGGAAGCAGGGAAGAAGGGCAGATGATTTGCCGGTCAGTCTCTCACTCAAGGTGCTGGGAGTGAAGGGACTGCACAACAGGAGAGCCATCAAAAATATAAGTGATGCTGCGGAAAAGGTGTCCAGATGGCTGTGGATCAAGCGGAGCAAAACTTGGACACATGCTCTTAAGACACAAGCTGGACTTGATCAACCTTGCCGAGTCTTCCGGGGCCAGGGTGGTCTGTTGCAAGACCCGTAACATACGATGAACCCAGGTTCCAACACTGATAATGTCTCTTAAGTTGCACCAAAGTGTATTTTACATGCATATTCAGATTTTTTTGAATATGTATTCACACTTTCTGTACATATATTCGGACCAATATATAGGTATTTAAGAATTTTAAGACAACTTAATTGATATTCTTAGGCTTTCTCTGTTGATGTTATTTTTATATATACTTTTCACATGTGTATTCAGATTATTGTACATATGTTCAGACTGTTTACATATGTATTCAGATGTGTGTGAATATATGTAGAATTTTATTATGAATTAATTTATTTTTCATGAAAATATTCAGAATATCTGTGTAAATAATTAGACTTTGTATAATTATTAACATTATATATATATATACATATTTATATATTATATATTTTATATATATTTATATTTTTTTAATTATTAACATTATATATATATACACATATTTTTGACTCACTGTGGCAACCCCTGAAAAAAGGGACAAGCCGGAAGGATAAGAAGAATGATAGCAGAAGACAAAGTCCCATCATATACAGTTTTTCCTCTGAGTATATATATATATATATATATATATATATATATATATATATTCAGACTTTCCCTCTATATATTTACACTGCTGCATCTAATATTTGCTCTGATGTCCAAGGACTGTTGTCGCTAAACATACTTTCAGCTTCACACTTGAGTCACAGGTTTCAGCTCTAGCCTGAATCTGGGCCAAACACTAAACAGCTCTTCCAGGAGCTCCAGTCTTAAATGAACCATTTCACTTCCTGTCATCATGTGTTGGTCAGCATGAATTTACACCTTTCTGCCTTTCCCATCGTACGTGTTGACTGACCTTTCATTGGTTCACCATTGAATCAATAAAACATATCGGCGGATAAATAAAAGCCAATCGCTACCCACAGTTCCACACTTCGCTCCAACACTTCAGGATTGATGCCAGAGAGTGAAGTTTTGGCCCGGGACACGGGGCATTAACGGGAGGAGAGGTGAGGAGCAGGAGGCTGAGTGGGATGGGAGGGGAGGAGCAGACAGATAAGAGGAGCAGAGACAGAAAGTAGTGAAGCCTGCAGGGCTGGTAATTGTGAAGCCAAGTCTGATTCATCAACTTTTACAGTAGAAGTAAAAGTGAGCGCAGCTGCCAGCCTGATTATCAGATGGTCTCCTGCTGCATTAGAGGAGATGACATGCTGGATTTTCTCTGATGTCTCTGGATTACAGCCTACACACACTCCAGGCCGCTGCAGCTCACAATATCACATATTTACTGTGAAGCTGAAACTGCGGCAATTTTTCTATAGGAGCCTGATTGGAGCTGAAGTGTTTTTCGCTCTTTTTTTTTTTTTTTTTATTTCTCCTCATGTCTGAGTGGGTTCTTATTACTGGAGTGGAGTGATTCTCCAAAGAGGGAAGTGAACGCACCGTTAGCACTGGTGTGTTTAAAGACAAATATTAATGTTGAATTAGATGTCGTTAAGTGGAGGAAGAACTAAAATGGTGATGAACACTGGAGGGAAAAGAAAAAACAGTGGCTTTTAAACTAAACACAGCTGCAAAGAGAATAATCAAACATGATCATGAATTATAGGCATCAATATAATAAAGGGATATAGTCCACCGACCTAGTTTTCTAGAATAACATACGGTAATATATATAATTGTGGTAATATGCCATAATATGTATCACCAAAGAAAGTCATTTAGTATAAACACAATATATTGGTCTGATAACAATTTAAACCTTTAAAAATAAAGTCTTCATATAATTGCAAATGTGTATTTTTAAAACATCAAATGTATTCTTAAATATATTTGCATTCAATAAAACATTAAATATGTTTATTCAACATACCAACCACAATAAAACGTATTCATAAAAAAATCAACTTATTTTAAATATATATCAAATATATTTTTTTTACAAAATA
Source organism: Paraplagusia blochii (assembly GCA_016785265.1). Taxonomy (NCBI): domain Eukaryota; kingdom Metazoa; phylum Chordata; class Actinopteri; order Pleuronectiformes; family Cynoglossidae; genus Paraplagusia; species Paraplagusia blochii. Next base: position 15,541 of record JAFBJS010004967.1, read on the forward strand.
AAGTCATATTTTCTCATCTCTTATCAAAAAACACAGGAATAAAATATTATGGAAGCCCAATCCCGCCAGTAAAAAAAAAAAAAATAAAAATAAAAAATAAAAAATAAAAGATGAAAACTGTGTTCTCCATAATGGGGTGTGTGACTCCACGGGAACATGTTTAACTTTGCCTCGATAAAAAAAAAAATATATATCCAGGGTAAGTCAAAATTCAACTTACTATCTCATTATTTTGACTTAGTATCTCATTATTTCAACATACTATCTAATTATTTTGACTTACCCTGGATATATATATATATATATATATATATATATGTATATATTTTTTTTTTTTTTTTTTTTTCTGGCGGGATTGGGCTTCCATACAAAATGTATCCATCAGATATAAATTAAGCAAAACTGCCCACCTAATATATATTCTAATATAATGACATATGAATTAGATTTATTCATAATAGATATAATTATCAAACGTATATTTTTATTTATTTCTACTTTTATTAATTATTTCTATAATAATAATTCAACGATATGTTCATCAAACACAAGCTTGAACTATACTTGAACTATTTCAATATTTAGCAAAATTGCAGTAAACAAAGTATATTGATCATATATTTCAGAGGTTAGTGCTATCACCTTACAGAGAGAAGGTTAATGGTTCGATTCCCAAGCTCCCAGCTCCAACTAAGTCGCTTTGGTGGCTTCTCTCCAAGTTCGTCCCACATTCCAGTCCAAGACTGTAAATGTGGCTCAAGCTGTGGTCCCCGACGAGTACATGAACCCTTCACGTCTTTACTGTTGCATGTAACTAGAAATATATATTCATACTGGGGGATCTGCCGCCGCTGCATAAAGTAACAACACGCCTGCCTGGGTCTGAACATAGGTGTGAATGTGAGCGGGTGACTTAGCGCCACCTTCACTTGACCCTGCAAACACATCTGGCGTAAACAGCCCGAGCACTGGACTGACACGGTTTTACACTTTATTACTGCAGTATTCAGAGGAAGGCTGAAGCATTTTCAGTCTGGCAGCAGCAGTAGCAGCAGCAGTAATAGCAACAGCAGCAGACATATATTGACTGGGTAAATGACTGTTTACGTTGCAGTGAAGCGGCCCCAGAAGGCGTAGAGAGTTGTGAAGAGCCCTAAAGAGGATGGAGACAAATAATCCGTCCACTCATCTCCTCGCTCTGTCTCACGTTCGGGCACCAACAGAGTCATCCTCTTTTGTTTAGTCAAGCGCTCTTGCCACGCCTGCGTTTGCACTTTTAAAAGCGCAATGATGTGTTTCGGAAAAAAAAAAGACAAATGGAAATGTGAGGATGGTTGGAGTGCTGCTAACAGGCTGCAGGTGGAGCAGGTGGAGCAGAGTCACCGTCAGCAGCAGCTGCAGTGGTTTTTACAGATTCTCCACAGCCGGCGTGTTCAGAGCACAAAACTGAAACTTCTCTGACCCAAGAGAAGGTCAGAGAGGAGATGAGCGCCACGAACACAGAGGGTCCTCCTCCAGACTGACCGGTCGCAACCACGCCGACTTTCTATTTCACAGTAAAAAAAAAAAAAAAACTTAGACCAGAACCAACTGAGAGAAGAGAACCTGAGAGAACATTAGACTCCAGGTTCACTGGCACAACAGACATTTTATTGTTGTTTATGTTTACCTCCTATTTGCAAGCGAGTTGACATATTTACTTTTATCGTTTATTCAATTCAACTAAGATAGCACTGTCTGTTTCTACCACATAATTTCCCTATATGAAGTCATTGTTTTTAACATACAAAATATATCAATCAAATATATAAATTTAAAAAAAATCATCATATGATATAATCTTATAAATAACAAAATACATCCATTAGTTACAATCATCAAATACACCCACTTTATATAAGCATTTACATCTATTATATTCAACAAATATAATCACAAAAAATCTTATTAATACATTTTAATCAAATAAAGTAATCTGATATGACTACGATTCTAATGCATTCATCAACTTGAATGAAAAAAAGTATATAACTCAATACTATTTTCATCAAATAAAGACATTAAATTTAACCACAATATATGTATTTATTAATTAAATATATATCAAATATTATTCATAAAAACATTAAATATAATAATGGAATCATCAATAAATTATATCAATTATATATCAGATAAACATGTTTGTGATGATCCACACACATGTATATATATATATATATATATATATATATATGGACTTGAATAGACTGACATCCCATCATATTAAACTTTTTTTGTATATCTGCTGTTTTAAAAAACAAACAAAAAAAACAAACAAACAAAAAAAAACTTTGTTACTTTAAAAAAAAAAAAATCTTGAAAAAAAAAACGTGAAAATTTGTCAAGTGCGTGAAAAATATGTCCTTCAGGTTTGCGTGGTTTTACAACTATCTGTTGGAAAAACAAGTCAAAAAGATTCAGAGGTTGTTGGGTTGTTGATATCATCCCTCAGAGAGAGGAGTCACTGCATAATTCTGGATTATTCTTGGATCCTTGGAACAGTTGTTTGCGCCCCCTACTGCGCAGCCGTGACGGTTTAAGTGGATTAATGAATTTATTACAGTTAACACCTTCTTTGCTTGTTTACTGGAGCCTGTAAACATCACGTAAAGAGCTACTGTTGTGCTTTATTAGCGCCGAGGAGATAATCCTATTATTTTTTTGCTGCTAATGCTCGTCCTGCGAAACCAAAACCGTTTGACAACCCAAAGAATAAACACGGCTCTAGGGATGACTAATTGAAGTCCGAGCCTTCCCTGCGTGAGACGAGGCAGTCATTAGAACACAGAAAAAAACAGCAGCAGCAGAGGCAGTGTGGACCTTCCTGCTCGGGCTCAGGGTCCCTGTCACCTTCATTATTACGGTACCAGCACAACTGGAACCAGAGCAGGAGTTGGCGGTCCCCGGCCTCAGCAGCTCATTAGAATGAGGCCCAGTGGAGCTCGTTAGGATGCGAGGAAAAGCGCGGTAAATAAGGTTAATTGGTTGATCTGTCAGAGCCAGAAGGATGCTCACACTGACACGGAACAAGCGGAACATGATTTCAGCCCTGCCGCGTCTGCGCTGCAGCCTCTTGTTCACTGTATTATTGTTATAGAGAGGGACCTGGAACAGTGTGAGTCATGATGACAGCAGGGAGAGACGAGAGCGGTGGAAAACCTGTTGGAGAACGGCTGGAAAGATTCTCAGTTAAAAACCAGAAAGGAACTGTCCTGTCAGATCATACAGCCGTAGCTAGACCAAAAAAAAAATAACAAAGGCTTGTTGTGATCGTTTCTTGTAAATGTGTGTTTTGTTTTGTTTTTTTTTTAATTATTATTATTATCCAAAAGGTTCTTCTAGCATAAGATTTAGAGAAAGATTTGCAGTTACAGCTAAAGCAGAACACATCCAGGCAGCACTCCCAAAATATCTCCATATACACGGTATATAGTACTTCCTCCCCCATAGCAGTAGTTGTATTCCAGGAACCGGGAACAAATTATTTCTGTATATTTCCCCTTAAGCACTCCCAACATCCTGTTATCAACACAACCTATACTGTATTAACCTTTCCCCAATAGTTCCGTGACAGTAGAGTTGACTAATGGAAATATGGCGATTAAAGAAATATGGGGTACGAAGAAGAGGGAGTGGCCGCCAGACGAGGGGAGATGATGAGAGATGCTACAATGACTAAGCCAATTAGAGAGAGGAACGGAGGAGCAGGATACGTTTGACAATAGAACGCAGACATGCAAATATTATAACAGAATTGTACGACTACGCACTGTAAAATCCAATTGTATGCTGGGTATGATCTTGTCGAGGTAAACAAGCGACGAGAGATAGTTCAGATCCCCACACGGGAACAGTGGTTAAAGTACCAGACTTGCGTCCAAAAGGAACCCATCAGCTGCCAGGTTATGTGTGAGGTGCTCTGAGCACCGTCCCGACTCACTGCTCCTGGCACTGACACACTGTTCACTTTGCTGATCCGTTAAATGCAGCGCTCATATTCCGTTGTGTGCAGTGGTGTGTATCACAATGACATGGAGTTTGCCTTACCTTCTTTCTTCCTAAAAAATACATTTCAAGAGTAGGGTAGTTCTCAAATGAGAGCCCTTATGATGAAAACCCTGGTACTCGACCGGGAAAGGGGTCCTGCATCCTCCAGGTTGGGGTAAGAGACCCAGAGTTTTTACGGGCCACATACAAGAGTGAGGAAAGGATATAGAGCAGGGGTGGCTAACCAGTTCCAGAAAGAGCCGTAGTGGCTGCAGGTTTTCGTTCCAACCAAGCAGCAGCACACCTGAGTTGAGGGTTCTAATCAACTGATCTCAGTCATCAGGCAACTGATTGGTCAAATTGTGCGTTCTTGGTTGGTTGGAACAAAAACCTGCAGCCACTGCGGCTCTCTCTGGAACTGGTTAGCCACCCCTGATATAGAGTAAGATGGACATGCAGTTGGTGCTGGCAAAATAAAGCTACACCGAAAGCTCTCAATTAAACATGCAATCTACCTTACCACTCTCATCCATTGGCTTTGGGTTTAACGATACCGATATCAACCGATATATGAGAGTAATGAGAGTAAGACAAAATTCAGCATTGTCGCTAAATAAACGACATTACATGAGATACGACACTGAATGGCGATTCACTGGAAAAATTCAGAGAAATACTTATTTCAAATACGAATACAATTCGTCCTGACATAGCCCGTCTCAAGAAACTCCACACATTTATTAAAACCAGTGTCTTGTATGGGGAAAAGTGACTGGTTCTCCAAGACGATGAACTCTGTGAAGTTTGTCTGATTTATTTTGCTCCTCTCTGTGCTTCATTGTGTTTAATTTTTTGAGAGACAGCTGCTGTTCCTGCTGCGTTGTTGTCATTTCACCGAGTCTGTTGTTGTTTATCTTTACTTCACTGCATAAAGTGCTAAAACCTTGTCCCCGACCCCCTTCGCATGACCAGCTTCTTGCAGTCACAAAAAAAAAGAGATACAGTTTTCTATCCACAAAAAAAGTTCAGACCACGGACATTTACTGCAGCATCGATCAATCTTGTTGTCCCTTTAAGATGATGTCATTAATCACGTGCCAGTCCAAGTGTCAGTAGTACTGACTCAGTACCCCATGAGGGAGTCCAGTGTATTTGCCGTGATTAAGCTTTGCAGCATCGGATTTTGGATAGCGGTAAAAAATACGATGCCAATATGCTTTGGTATTAAAAATAAATAAATAAATGCTGATACTGGCCCGGTAATATCGGTGGACCGACATATCGGTCATCCCTAGTCATGGCAAAAGAATATGATCATGGATATAAGTGTCCGAAAGCAGCTTTCTCCGTAGGGTGGCTGGGGGCTCCGTTAGACATAAGGTTTCAGTACTGCACAGGTACTGTACCACTGGAAGGAGACCCAGAGGAGGACCCCTGACACACTGGAGCGATTCTGTTGCTTGGTTGGGAGCAACAACTCAGGATCCATTCCGATGAGCTGGGTGAGGAGTCTACCAAGAAGAAAAGTCCCTGCTCCAAATGTTGCCTCCACGACCCAACTCCACGTAAAGGCCAAAGATGGATGGACATTATCTTTCAAGAAAATTTCTATCCATCCTGGAGTCTTTGCTTCCCTCCAGGCCAAGCTATTAATGCTAGCAATACCTACTCTAGCCTACTCTTAATTTCATATTTCTAATTACTTTCACATGAGACTGGAACATGTTTTTTTTTTCTTTTCTTTTTTTTCTGTTTAACATTAAAACTAAAGCATGAAAAAGTACACGGACATTGAAGGGGACAGGGAGACAGGATAGTGGAGGCCTGCCTAAATCTTTTGCACAGGGCTCATCAGCAGGTAATGATGGAGTCATTTAAAGGTGTGCTCTGTTTATTAGCTGTGGTTGTGACTCAGGTCACGTTGGTGCGACATCAACCCACTCCAGAGCAGAACGGTGAGAAAAACAACCAAGCAGCAAATGCAGTTGAAAGAAAGAGGGCGCCGTTAATGGGACTGAGATGACAATTACCTTGAAGGGTCAGTCATTAGTTCTGAGTGAGAGGAGAGGAGCTGTTTAGACGTGTGACGATGATTCTCCCGGCTCTCCATTTTCTCAATTCACTGCAGTAGCAGGCTCTCTGGACCTGGACCACCACCAAGACCTTGTGGTCCCATGTTGACACTGCAGGTCTTCAAATGTTTTTGTAGAGTTTCTTTAATTTGGCCTGGATATTGACATGATCACTTAAACCGGTGCTTCTCAACCTGTTGGTTGGGCCCCCCTGGGGGGCGCAGAGTGGGTGGTGGGGGTGTGGTTGGGGGGCGCGTATTGTTTTCTTTTTGCTAGGGGGGCGTAACAGAAAATAATTGAGTAGCACTGTCTTAAACGAAACTACATTCGGAGAGAAAGATGAGACTAGAAATCCAGTTTAGTTGAAAATATATATATTTCTTTCATTCCTGAAGGTTGAACATAGACCTGACCCAAAGTCAAAAGTCATACTAAACACTAGGCAAAGATGTGATGATGAAACTGGTCATAGTTGTTGAAGACCGAGACCAGTCAGAAGTATTTTTAGTTCAGGAACACTATACACCTGCAAGAGTGAGGCAACATCTGTCTGGGGAATCTATGGACATTGAGACCAGAATCAGGACTTTCTGGTCTCATGTTGACACAGCAGGGGACGTGCTGTTTGTGACGGGTTTTGATTTCCTTGCCAAGTTACGAATTTCGAATTTAAACTGAACCACTGGAAGTCAGAAAGTAAGACAAGATATCTAGTTTAGTTGAAAATGCGCTGTTTCCTCAATTCCTGAAGGAATAGCTCAACACTTAGATGACATCAATATGATGAAACTGCTCACTGCTGTTGAAGACAGAGACCGGTCGGAACTAGTTTCTTGTTCAAGAACACCAGACACCTGCGGGGAAACAGTAATATATTTGTCTGGGAACTTATCGACTCAGCGTACTCCATGTTTTTGATTTATAGGTGGGAAAACAAATCACAGGAGAAGATGGTCTCTGACACGGGCCATAAATGATACCATAAAAAAAAACAAAAAAAAAAAAAAAAAAAAAAAAAAAAAAACTGGCAGTATATCTTTGATAAAGTAAGGACTGGACGACCTGGAACCGAGAACTGATTAATAACAGTACTTGTAGTTTTGTTCAGTTAATGGAGTCAATCTCAGTTCTGTTTTCCACGCTGGAGCAAAACACACACATTAAACCGAGGGAGAGAAAAACTTGTTACAGTGTAATTATTATCTTTTATTTGTACTTGGAATAAAAAAAAATAAAAAAAAAATGAAATAATGATAATAATAAAACTTTCCCTGAAGACAGGTGGCGCCATTCTGCTCCACTTCCAGAATCATATTAAAAATGTACCTCTTGTACCCCGACCCCCAATGAGTGGATGTGTTTATTTCTAACTCTGAGGCGTCGTCTGGAGAATAAAAACTGAACACACCTTCATTCCCAGCAGCGTCGTCGTCCTCTGCTGCCGCCGCCGCCGCACCGCCTTTCCCACACAGAGTGAACGTACGAATATATCTGTGTGTTAATTTGTCACCTCTGCGGTTGGTTTTCATCACGGCGGTGTAATCGTGTCACAAACAAACACAGGGAAATGAGCCACGTTAATGATTTCATATTTACATTTCACCGAGAGCTAAAATATTAGAACAGCGGCGTACAGTACAGCGGGGAACAACAATGGCGTGGAGCGAAGTGGAGAGAGAGAGACATGACCCAGATATGAAAATGAAAAACCTCCTTTTCTCGCTCATGTAACTTGGGCTTCACCAATCAAACGCCCCAACCTAAAATAACCAGGAACACACTGACGTGATTCCTGCTTTCTTCGGAGATGGAGACGTGTGCTGTAGAACTGTGTACTGTAGTGCTTTAGTACTGTATTAGTGTAGTGTTGTAGGTACAGTACCTGTTCAAAAAGACAACATATAGACAGCTTTAAAGGACCTTAAAGTTCCCGTTACCCACTCACTTAGGGTCCTTGACAAACGTGGCCAAACTTTTTGACTCATTCATCTTCTTCTGCTTGTCCGTTGCCGGGTCGCAGGGGTGTGAGCCTTCCTGTGGGTGGTGAGCCCACAGGAAGTGATGTGGGTTGGGACGGTGCTATGCTCAGAGCACCTCAGTGGCAACCTGGCAGCTGGTGGATACGAACCGGGGACCTTGCGGACCCAAGTCCGCTTCCTTAACCACTAGGCCACCACTGCCACTGCAACAAACTTTTTGACTCACCGGCAATAATTGGTCCTAAAATTGGACACTGGGGCCATGTCAAGAGCAGAAAGATGGAACTTTTTTTGAACTAAGATCAATGGCATGTAAAAGTCATTAGTCAGAACCTAAAATCCAAAGTTTTTAATAGCCTTGGAGGGCCACTTTAACAAGCACAAGGGGCCACATCCGGCCCCCGGGCCTTAGTTTGCCCATGCATGGTCTATGGGGTACCAAAATATATATCTGGTCAACATCCTTTTTGCGGATCCTGTAGCTCCTGATTACTCTAGATCCTGTCTCCTCTAGATCTTTGTCTCTGAACTCTGCAGTGCGTTAAGACACTATAGTAAATCTTGGAGGTTAAAACCTCACGGGCAGTCGCACAGAAAGGGACTGAACTGCTGCATGATTGGACAAGGAGACGGAGGTTGTGGTGGAGGAGGAGGAGAAGCGGGAGGAGTTTACGAGCTGCAGGAACTAAACCACATTAAACTGCTCATTATTTAATGGCTATTGAATTAAAAAAAAAAGAAGCATCGACAGAGTCGTAAAAAACAGTCCAGAGGACAAGGAGTGTGAGTCTGACCATAAATCAACCGACGCCTGTAAATTTGCTGTTTACTGAATACTGCCCCCTGGGGGGATGGGAGGTGATAGGTAGAAAAACACATTTAGTTGAAAGTGTCAATAAAATGATCAAACCCATAAATTAGCTGTTACTAGAAGAACTAGTTATCAAGAAGGTGAAAAGAAAAAGGGGAATTCATATGAAAAAGTGGAATTAACTTAATGGAATGACGTTTACGGCGACGCTGAACTGTAGGAGTGAAAACAAAAGTTCCTCGAAACATCTCCCTGCTCCTGCTGCTGCCGTAGTTTTACTAAAACGTAGCGGCCCTCCTCCCATTCATCATGGCCTGCTCCATTATGAATGCCCGAAAAGTTGGAGGCGTCGCGGTCATATATTTGCTGAAGCTAAATGTCGGAGCCTGAGTTGGAGTCGGAGCTCAGAGAGTCAGGAGAGTCACGTTGGATTCAGGAATGGGAAAAGTCTGTAAAATACTGAAGTGAAGTCAGGAGGAAAAAAGCAGAGGAGGTCTGAAGATTATCACGGTTTTTCAAAATAAAACGAGAGGTATCGGGGTTTGAGTCACAGGCAGCAAAAATCTACAGTACGGGTGAATTAATGTCGTCCGATCCCAGTTCAGAACCTAGACCCAAACCTGATCCAGAGCCAGACCCAGATTATTTCCAGATGTGGTCCAAACCAAGCGTCTTACAGTACCTGGTCCAGGTCTAGATCTGATCCAAACACAGACCCAGACCGGGTCTAGACCCCAAATGAGCTTGGTCACAGGCAAACCTAGACCTTGTCTTGGGCTAAACCTAGACCAAGACCCAGATCTGGTCTAGACCGAGGCCACTTCTTTCACAGGACCCAGGCTCATACCTTGTCTTGGTGTAAACCCAGACCCAAAACTGGTCCAGACCAGGACCCAAACTTCAGATCCAAACCTTCATCTAAAACAGAAAAGTATTTTTCTTCTCTTTTTCCTTCTTGGACCTAAGGTTAAATCAATAACATTAGCTAGAAAGTAAAGTGATACAAAATATAATAATTCGACACTCAGTGGAGTGGCAGAAGTGGAGAAGAATTCTCATGAACCTTTCACAGTTTGCTCTGCAAGGCTGGTCTTTATCACACAGAGGTACCACTCGAACTCTGGAAAAAAAAACCTTGAAATAGCCCAAAGCTCAAACTTAGCAACAAAAACAACAAAATTAAGTACAAAGAAATATACTGTATGTTCAGTGATAGTAAAAAAAAAGCTGTTGATGTTCTGAACTTCACAAAAGCTGCCGGAATGTCCCGTCCTCCCAAGGATTTTTTTCCCTCTGTCCTGGACATTCTGGTCCTTTTATACCAGAGCAGATAATCAGGAGAGAATTATCATTCCAGTCTTTGTCCTCTTTCAGGACCAAAGTGATAACAGAGAATCAGTTAAAGCCACTGGGCTCCAGGACTTAATTACCCAGGATCCCTTTGTGCTCAGCAGCTCAATAGAAGATCTAAAGCAGCCTTAGATGTGTCTGATCTGATCTTCGGACTCTGATGAGATTTCACTTCCTTTATGGCTCTAATTACTGAAATTAGATCTCCAGCAGAGACGTCCACTCGAGCTGCAGCCGGAGCCGGAGCTGCAGAAAAAGGAGGAGGAGGAGACTCTTTGTCTCAGCTGTCAGTGTGTCTTTTATTTCTACCCATGGTTTTATAGGTGGGGGCCAGGGGGGTGGTGGATGTGGGTGTGAAGGTGCACTCAACATTCTGCAACAGGCTGATCAATAGATCCATCCAGCCAGGCATCCAACCATCAATACAAACATGCAACCATCTATTCCTCCACCCATTCATCCATGTTCAATTCATCCAGTTAGCATCAAACAATCCATTCATCCACCCATCTATTCATATACCAGGGTTTGGGACTGACACGTTACTACTTTTCTCAGTAACTAATAACGTAATGTGTTACTTTTTCCATTCAGTAACGCCGTTATTGTTACTGTGGTGTAAAGGGGCTTGTTACTCGTTACTATATGTGGTCCAAATGGACGGTTTCTCCCAGCCACGGAGACAAAACTGTCTGGCAGCGAAGTCTGTCTGTCTGTCCATGTGCTGAAAAGGAAGCGATGATTGGTTGACAAAGATTAACATTTCAGTCTAAGCCAATCAGAAAGAGACCTGGGCGGGTCTTCTTGCCTTATAGGGAAATACACATGTGACGCGGCAAGTGGACAGTTGAGGTTACAATAAAGATGCCTGTCAATGTCTACACATCTATTGTTGCTACAGAACACAACACTAAACTTTTTTAATGTGTTTTTAAAGTAAAGTAACTAGTTACTTTTATAATTTAGTAACTTGTTATGTAACTAGTTACTTCTTCAGAGCAATGTCTGGCAGCGAAGTCTGTCTGTTCATCTGCTGAAAAGGAGCGATGATTGGTTGACAAAGATTAACGCTTCAGTCTAAGCCAATCAGAAAGAGACCTGGGCGGGTCTTCTTGCCTTATAGGGAAATACACATGTGAGGCGGCAAGTGGACAGTTGAGGTTACAATAAAGATGCCTGTCAATGTCTACACATCTATTGTTGCTACAGAACACAACACTAAACTTTTTTAATGTGTTTTTAAAGTAAAGTAACTAGTTACTTTTATAATTTAGTAACTAGTAATGTAACTAGTTACTTCTTCAGAGCAATGTCTGGCAGCAAAGTCTGTCTGTCTGTCCATGTGCTGAAAGGAAGCGTTGATTGGTTGACAAAGATTAACATTTCAGTTCAAGCCAATCACAAAGAGACGTGGGCGGGTCTTCTTGCCTTATAGGGAAATACACATGTGACGCGGCAAGTGGACAGTTGAGGTTACAACAAAGATGCCAGTCAATGTCTACACATCTATTGTTGCTACAGAACACAACACTAAACTTTTTTAACGTGTTTTTAAAGTAAAGTAACTAGTTACTTTTATAATTTAGTAACTAGTAATGTAACTAGTTACTTCTTCAGAGCAATGTCTGGCAGCAAAGTCTGTCTGTCCATGTGCTGAAAGGAAGCGATGATTGGTTGACAAAGATTAACATTTCAGTCTAAGCCAATCAGAAAGAGACCTGGGCGGGTCTTCTTGCCTTATAGGGAAATTGTCTCTTATACACATCTAGATGTGTATAAGAGACAGCTGTCTGTCTGTCCATGTGCTGACAAGGAGCGATGATTGGTTGACAAAGATTAACATTTTAGTTCACGCCAATCAGAAAGAGACCCTGTCTCTTATACACATCTAGATGTGTATAAGAGACAGGAGCTCATCTCTTCAGAGCAATGTCTGACAGCGAAGTCTGTCTGTCTGTCCATGTGCTGACAAGGAGCGATGATTGGTTGACAAAGATTAACATTTCAGTCTAAGCCAATCAGAAAGAGACCTGGGCGGGTCTTCTTGCCTTATACGGGTTTTCTTGCCTTATAGGGAAATACACATGTCACGCAGCAAGTGGACAGTTGAGGTTACAATTAAGATGCCAGTCAATGTCTACACATCTATGTCTAAACATCTATTGTTGCTACAGAATACAACACTAAACTTTTTTAATGTGTTTTTAAAAGTGTTTTTAAAGTGAAGTAAAGTAACTAGTTACATTTATAATTTAGTTACTTTTTTCACTAGTAAAGTAATGAGATACTTTTCAAAAAAAGTAACTTGCACAACACTGGCAGCTGCCCACTCATCTGTCAATCAATCCACATCCACCCATACAAGCATCATTCCATTCATCCATCTAAAGACCCACCCATCCCTCTGACATCCATCCACACATCCATATTAAGCCACACAAA
>JAFBJS010004968.1:0-43723 GCA_016785265.1 Paraplagusia blochii
GTTAGTATGTAGTGTATGTATCACATGAGGTGCATGTTCACAACAGTAGAAGTCATTAACTGTGGGTGGTATAACTTTACGGAGACTATGCAATGGTTCAGAATGATGAAGAAATTGAGAAATTTTTCTTGAATTTGCGTCTCACCCTTGCGCAGGGGCCATGCTAATTTTCTCTGGCTAGCTTGCAAACCTATTGAAATGTTGTGAACCTATGAGCATTCCTGGTGCTGGTATTTTCTAGAAAAATATAAAGGCTGTCCTTTTAAGGGGTGTAGATGTTTGTCTATACATCCATGTTATTAGGAAAAATGAAATAACAATATAAAATTTAATTTGAATTTTTTTTGTTTTTATAGCTAACTCACAGCATCATAGAGACTATGCAGAAAGGCTCAGAAGGAGCCATGCAATCACAAGCTAGCTGCTTCCTAGTGCCGCCCTCTTACTTCCTGCGACGCATGTATACAGTTTTGCTAAATTAGGTAAAATAATGGTTGTACTTGGCCAACAGTAATCGCAAAATTACAATACGGAGTCTGTGAGTTGGGGATTCGTTTACTTTTTTGTCGTCTGCTGCCACCTGCTGGAATAGAAAAGATATTACATATCTGCCACACTTTATTACAGTGCAGACACCCAACAATGGTTAATAAGGTGATATTTGATGATTTCCCGCGGCACACCAGTTGGAGCCTTCCAATGAAAAACTGAGCGTATGCGTCACATTTGAAAAGAGGGCAGCTCCATGAATCAGCCAGCATCTGATTGAATGGCTCCTCTGAGTTTGTTCTGGGTTTTTATGTAACATTATTGTGGGTATAAGGACTCCAAAATGCAAACCGACGAGAGACACTTATTTACTTTCACCTGCACTTTCATGCTTGCCAAATCAAGGCTGGAATGATCGGTGAACACCTAAATAAGCAATAAAAGCAATAATAGGCAATAAAACCAACGCTGATAAAAACAAGACAGAACTTTTTCAACACGGTGGGCCAAAATACATGTACACATGTACATGATTTGTGTAGCAACGTTTTAAGTGACTGTGTGTGTTTGTCCTTGTATTTCTATCAAGTGGGGACATTCTCTTCAGAGAGAACTGCCATGTGGGGACTTTTCAACATGGGGACCAAAATATACTGTATGTATTGATGTAAACGATTGATATAAGTTAGTGTGTAGTGTATATCACAATGAAGTGCATGTTCGCAACAGTAGAAGTCATTAACTGTGGGTGGTATAACCTTGCGGAAACTATGCAATGGTTCAGAACGATAAAGAAAATGAGGAACGCTTCACGAATTTGCGTGTCATCCTTGCGCAGGGGCCATGCTAATCTTCTCTGTATCGTTCCAATTTTAGTATATGTATTGCCGAAGCAACACAATTATGGTTAGCCTGCAGAGGCTTATTGAAAGGTTCTGAACCTATAAGCATTCTTGGTGCTGGTGTTTGCTAGGAAAATATAAAAGGCTGTCCTTTTAAGGGGTGTAGATGTGTGTTTTTCACACCCATGTTATTAAGAAAAATAAAATAACATTACAAAATTTTAATTTGAATATCGTTAGTTTTTATAGCTAACTCACACCAGCAGAGAGTCTATGCAGAAAGGCTCAGAAGGAGCCATGCAATCACAAGCTAGCTGCTTCCTAGTGCCGCCCTCTTACTTCCTGCGACGCATGTATACAGTTTTCCATTGGACGGCTCTAACTCCCCCCATCACTTCTCCCCCTGTGGCCCCACCCCTTGTTTGAAAATTACTGTCTTTGATTTAAATTTGCATAGATGTTGATCTTGACTATCAATTTTAAAATGAATATGAATGTTTGAACTGATCTTTGTCTCTCAGGCTCTTTCTGTTTCAGTCTCCCTTCCCCCTTCTTTATCTCGCGTAACACCTCCCCCGCTCTCTTTTTCAAAACGTCCCTCCCACCCTGTGCACTTCTCTGTCTCTCTCTATGTGAGTGCATGGTTGTTACAGGAAATGCCGCCGTTGTTTGTGGGAGACCAGAAGGAGCCTTGAGTTGAAATAGAAGGAGTAATGATGAATGTTAGTGGTTATGCTCCACAGGTAGGCTGTGAGTTGGAAAAGGAGACGTTTTGGAATGAGCTGGATTTGGTTGTAGAGAGCATCCCAAGGGGAGAGAGAGTGGTGATTGGAGAGTGGAAAGGCAGTCGGTCCCGAGGACATACCAGTGGAGGTATGGAAGTGCTAAGGAGAAGAAACTGTATATTTTCTGATTCGGTTGCTCAATAGAATTTTAGAGGCCGACAAGATGCCTGATGAGTGGAGGAAAAGTGTTTTTGTGCCAATTTACAAGAAGGGTGATGTGCAGAGTTGTAGCAATTACAGATGGATAAAGTTGATGAGCCATACCATGAAGATTTGGGAGAGAGTAGTTGAGGCAAGTTTGAGGAAAGAGGTAGAGATTTGCAAACAACAACCGAGAAAGAGTACCACAGATGCAATATTTGCCTTGAGGATGTTGATGGAGAAGTACAGAGGGGGTCAGAACGAGTTGCGTTTATAAATCCGGGGTCTCTTCAAAGCAAAGTCTGGGTCCAAATGCGAGCACGCAGAAAATAATAAACAATTCCACAATTCACAAAATAATGTCTTTGTTCAACCATACCTGTACTTCATTCTTCAACTCTGTTTTACAGTCTCCACTGCTCTGAACAGTTGATCCTCAGTATTTTAACTCCTGCACCTTCACCATCTCTGCTCCATGTAACCTCACCATTCCACTTACCCCTGCACTAGAGGAAGACGCCATATCATTTAATGGGATATGATACGTTAGGAAGAGGCGACAGGTTAAGGTAAATAAAAACATGTTATAAATTGTGTTTTTATATAAATGTTTTTTTTTTATCTTGTGTCTGCAAGTACATGGAATACACAGTAACAATTAATTGTTATAATTTGCTTACATCACTTTATTTCACGTTAAGTACAATTAAATATAATTGTATTTTCTGCAGGATATAAATAACCACCATGCACAGTGCGAATCCGTTGTACCCTACCTGAAACAGACGGATGGATGTCAGGAAAGAGGGAGCAGCAATTGTCGTCAGGAGAAGCAGTTGCAGAGATTAAGAAAATGACAGCAATTTTTTAAGAAGGAAATGCCCAAAGCTTCTTCAACATTTAGCAATTGTTTTGTTACCATGTATGAAGTGTAAGTTTAACCTCAAGGTACAAAAGAAATGTTCACCTTTACTCTTTCCGAGAATTTCAGAGAAGTAACATCACGTAACAGT
Organism: Paraplagusia blochii; assembly: GCA_016785265.1. Lineage (NCBI taxonomy): Eukaryota > Metazoa > Chordata > Actinopteri > Pleuronectiformes > Cynoglossidae > Paraplagusia > Paraplagusia blochii. Next base: position 3,271 of record JAFBJS010004968.1, read on the forward strand.
ACTTTACAACAGACAGTGAGAATATTCCACATAAATGCTGTAAATATTGAGTCTAATGCTCGAGTGTTAATTAGGTTGGAATAGGCATGTTCACTATTTGCTATATACACTAAAATGTCAATGACAATGTATTATCTAAGTGGTTGTTTTTAAACTAATACAACTGTAAGCTGGCTTTTAAACCTGTCATGGCACACCATTTTTAAGCTTATACTTGGAAACTTCTAAGATAAATAGATATAAGTTGCTCAATTATTAACTTTTTGAGTACCTGAAGTCCAATAATGGAGTGTTTTTGGTATCTTTACGGGCTGTACCAAACAAAAACAAAACAATTATGGCTTTCTGCATTCGCGACTGGAGTATTTTGGACCACGCGGCTCTCCGTATAGAGTGTAGTTTCAGTCTGGGAGAAGCTATTATTCAGGTCAAAGTGAACCATGGGCAGCTTGTTTATTGGGACGGTGTTCTGATGAATGACGACGTGGAAGCTGCTGCTCTCTCGGCGACAAGACAATGGAGAGGAGTGGTAAGATTTAAACTTGCAGTGAAGAAGCTGCACCGACGTATGACATATTTAGCATTGTTATTGAAACCAGTCAGTCTGGTGTCACCGGGTCTGTCAGACAGTCCTGTTGCTGTTGCTGAATGAGGAAAACATCAGTTCCTCTTAATTCGAAATAGATCATACACCCTTGGTGTGAACAAGGTCTTAAATTCGGTCATTTTCAACATTTACGTATCTATTTAAAAAAAAAAAACACTAGTCGCTGCTTGGAACTACGAGACACACAATCTAAAATTACCATCTCGAACAACAACGATGTAACGAAGTGTAGACGCAGTAGATGAATCATAAAAATATTATTCTCGAATTTAAATAAAAAAAAAACATTAAATCGAATGAATTAAGTAATTTCATTATAATAAAGTTTAATTAATATTCAGTATCCTCAAGGGCATTAGTCTCCACACCTGCCACCTAAATCACACTTCACCATATTGTGAGCCTTCCTGTGGGTGGTGAGCCCACTAGAAGTTATGTGGGTCAGGACACTGTTATCCTCAGATCACCTCAGTGGCAACCTGGCAGCTGGTAGATTGCAACCTTGCGGACCCAAGACCACTTTCTTAACCACTAGGCCAAATTGTCACTCCATCTGCAGTGTATCAACATTTTCCATCTCCCCGTGTTCTCTGTATGTTCTACTCTGAATCCTACTACCAATGTCCTCCTTTACTGTATCCACAAATCTCTTCTTTGTCTCCTACCTGGTAGTTTAATCTCTCTGATCGTTCTTCTACCAATGTATCTACTGTCCCTCCTCTAAACATGTCCAAACCATTTCAATCTGGCTTCTCTACCTTTTTCTCCAAATCTCCCTGTCTGTGTTGTCCCTCTAACTACCTCATTCTTGATCCTGTCCATCCTTGTCTCCCCTAAAGAGAATATCGTCATCTTTAACTCCAGCTCCAGCTCTGCCCGGTGTCTTCTAACTGGCTAATATCTCTAATTTATACACTGTGGCTGGTTTCACAACCACCCAGTAAACCTGATCTATTTAGTATTAATAAAAATAACAAATATTAAAGCTCAAATCCTCATCAGCATCTACTGTTGGTCTTTCTGGCATGAATATTTGTGCAAGGTTGTTGTTTGCATAAACCCTTAAGTACATACAGTATATCGTCAAAATGGTTTCTTTCTGTTTTCTCATCCCAAATTCCCCTTCTCATACAAAAGAAAACCACAGCAAAAAATTTTTTTTGGGGGGGTGGGGTTCTTATTGTAGTCAGCTAAGATCACATGACAGAGGTTATCCATAATGGCATGTGATTCCTTTTATCACAGTCAAACAGACAATGGTAACAGTGTTAGACTTGGTTACCGGTACTTACATAACTAGAAGTTATGTAAGGGTTTTGACACAGATGTGAAAAAAATATAACACAACCATCTAGACATTTAGAGTGGTTGTAATTGCAGTGAGGTCATCATAGAACAAACCACAGAAAACAGTCATTAATGTTAAAAGAATATTACTATTATTATTTATAGTAGTAGTATAATCATGATCCCCTCTTAAAACATCAAGGTTCAGAGAGATTCACAGGGTACAGAGCACAAATGGACTAAATCTAGAACTTAAACTATGAGTTTACATGTAAAATTCCTGTAGAACAACTGTAAATGTATTTTACTTGTAAACTCAGTCCAATCTGCAACTAGATGTACTAAAATTCAGACCAGTCAAACAGCTCCTGTAATGGTGGAGCCTTAAACCATGCAAGCAAACTGTTCACAAATAGTGAGAGAAGGCAATATGTTTACACAGTGAGTGTGTGAATTTGCTGCTTTCAACCTGATCATGTGATTATTTGAACAAAATTGATGTGCAAGGAATAAGTAATTCCGAAAAATAACATTAAGGCTGCCAAGTTGTCACTGAAGTGAAAATCCTGTCCAGGGGCTTACTCTGCTTTCTGTTGTTTGTTTGGCAGAGTTCACTGTTGTGCTGTCACAGTAGGTCACTTAATTTCCCCTTTCCTAAAGCCCATATTTATTATATAGCACTTGCAAAAGTTACTCTAGAAAAAATAGATGATAGTAAAGAAAAACTAGTTTAACCTAAACTAATAGTATAGGTAAATTGGTTATTAAAATGACTGCCCACAGAAAAAAAACTATTGATGTATTTATAACCATCTCTTTCCTAGATATGATAGATATATCTCCTACCTGGTAGCTCCATCTCTAGAATCATTCTTCTACCAATGTATCCACTGTCCCTCCTCTGAACATGTCCAAACCATCTCAATCTGGCTTCTCTAGTTTTTTCTCCAAACCTTCCTGTCTGTGTTGTCCTTCTAATCACCTTATGGTTCCTACAGTGAATCTCAGTGTTTTTAAATAGGAAGGAAAGGAAATCAAACTTCTTGTCTTTGTGACATTGTGATCTACACATCACAATGTGACTGCATTTAACCCATCACCAAAGTGAACAGTAGGCAGCTTTGAGCGCCCCGTGGATTCAAACCTGAAACCCTGCGGACCCCAGTCCGGTTCCTTTACCAGTTAGACACCCTACCAACTAAACCATGCAACCATTGCAGCTCCGATGCTTTAAATAAAATTGCGTGTTTTACTATAGCCCCAGGTGAATGTCAACAAGTTAGCGTAAGCTTCCAGCGTCAGCCCAGCATGTACATACAGGTGCAGCCGGTTTTAAACTGCTGTGGTGGAGTCGCAGCGCTGGAACCTCCACCTCCACCTGTAACACCCTATGTCTCCGGAACCTTCTTGCCTTGACTAAATTCACGGACCCACGGGACGGTAAGAATCGTGGTTTTTCGTCGAAAAGCGTTTTACCCGTGTGTATGGTGACGGCGCATTATTTTACCTGCGTGTTTTAACATTTTCATTGTTCTGGGAAGCGGAAGTGAGTGACGCCTGGTTAAAATCCCAGTTCCCGCATTTAAAGTATCTGTAACCCTCAGCCACGAAGCTTCACTAGGAGTTTAGGTAAACTGTTTTATTTAAAAAAACAACAACTTCTCTCTCCATAAAGATAATAGACGTATTCCAGGTGTGTTTACGGCCCTTAGTTCATTTTATGGCAACATAAAGTCTTGTCACTTGAGCAGACGTAGACATTGTAATGAGCATTTACGCGCTTGTCCTTCCTTTTTTCGGGTTTAAATGAATGCTAAACGTTTATTCAAAACTCTTCAGCAATTTATTTAACTAAATTGATTCACGGTTTAAAGGTAACTGGCTTGGTGTCCTGTAACTGGGTAGTTACATGTTGTAAACAGCGATAAGACTAAGCACAGAAACCAGGTGTGCTATAAGATTCTCTGTAACGATGACCTCAGCTTATCATATTTATTACACTTCAGCTTGTTTCTGTGACGTATTGGAGGTAAATGGGTCGATGTCTCATCTCTGGACACACTTTGAGTGTCCTGTTGACTTTATTTGTGTCTTTCTTTGAAGTAGAACAGTATTGCATTTGTATTAAAATGACACTGAGGTGGCTAAACATATTTAAGACTTATTGGTCATTACACAACATGGCAGCCATGGCATAAAGCTAAATAAAGTTGCAAATTTACAACCAACACAACATATTACTAACAATAACAGTAAACGCAAATAAAATTGTGACATAAATGCCGTTTAACACACATATAAGTATGTACGTATATGTATATGTATTTAATTTATATATGTATATATGTATATGTATTTAATTTATATATGTATATATATATATATATATATGTATATATATATCTGTGTGTGTGTGTGTGTGTGTGTATATATTAGGGTTGTCGTTTTGGATCGGTTATTCATCTGTGACCTACACAATCTGAGTGCACCGGTACAAACTACCCCCATGGTCCAATGGTTCGGACCTTTGTCCGTTGATCGGTTTCCTGCTCCATGGCGCCGCCCACTGGAGCGGCGAGCCGACTCTATAGAGTGACAATCGACTACACTGGAGATCCAACAAACCTTAGCAGTCATTCGGAGAGATGGCAGAGTAGGACTGATGACTGGGTGACGATGACGGTGACGTTGGCACAGCAGGAACGACCAATAGTCAGAGGAACGAACAGAATAAAATACAAAAGTTTTTCCAACCGCAGTTAGGCAATAACTCGGCAAAGTCCAAGGCAATAACGGAATCTATCGCTCGTTATATTACTAAAAAATGTCCTGTTTGACAATCTGGTTACAGACGGCTGTCTACAGCTAAACCTTTCTAAAACTGTAGGCATGGATTTCACTAAAACAAGAAGAGAGTCACCTGATCCTGATATACTTGTTAGTGGAGATAAATTACAAATTGTCAATCAGTATAAATATCTTGGGTTAATATTAGATTCACAGTTCTGCTTTAAAGGCCATATTGACAAATTGTGTAATAAAAATCTTGCAAATGTTCATGCAATTTGAAAGGAGATGCCATTTGAAGCTTGAAACGTCTTAATTGTATAAAAAGTGTTTGTATATGTATTTTGTATTCTATATGTATTGTGTGCTTCTTGCCTTTTTACATCATGGCCAGGGGACTACAGATGAAAACTAGCCCATGGCTAATTCTTTCTTATTTAACCATGTGTTTATGAACTTGCATTTACCCCTTTTAAATGAACTAAACTAAAATTTAAAAAGACGGGCAGCTGTATAGTGTTGTTTGAAAGCAGAGTTGCTCATTTTTATTCAAGATTCAAAAGAACTAATCGAACTGGACTGAATCGGATCGTAGCCTGTGAATCGAGATATGAATCGGATCGTTATGTGAGTGAATCGTCAAAACCCTTATATATATATATATATTTTTTTTATATATATATGTATATAAAATGAGATGTAAAATGATGAGAAATTCTAATCAAGATATTGACTTTACAAGGGTTTCCTAAACATCTATTTTCCTTTCTGATACAACGCGCAAACACGTGCCATTAGAATACCGTAGTGATAGTTGCTGGTAAAAGCCTCTATAGACCTATGTATATAAAAAACAGATATTTGCAGCAAGAAAAGTCATTTACCTCATTGGCATTATTTGTAGCAGTGGTTCTTAACCTGGGTTCGATCAAACCCTAGGGGTTCGGTGGAGCCTCTGCTGCGGAGGCCAAGACACACTGATTCACCCTACTAACCCCTTCGGTAGCTCCAACAAGGTTAAGAACCACTGATTTAGAGTATGTCTCTTATTAGTTTCTAAACCAAGACTACCTATTCTGCAGGTAGTGTGGTGGAGACACTCAGTGGACTCCAATCACCTTATCAAGGAGATCCACTGCTCAGTCCTGACTCCCACATGGTAAGTGGAATTGTGTATTTTTTCAGCATTATGTATTAGACATAACGGGGACAACCATGTGACTGTAGTGACTACACATGGTTTATGTTAGTGTCCACTGTACATCATAATTGATTCAACCAGTCTGTATCACATAAAAAGTTTCTGACTTTAATCCTGTGTAACTTTCTCTCACCAGAATGTTCAGGGGTACAAGTGGGTTCGCTGGCGAGTATGGTTGTGCCGCCTGGCTGCACTACTGTCCTTGGGTTTCCTCCTGTTAATATTTCACTGGCGGCCACGGCTTGGTGTCCTGGCCCGTTGCCGCACATGCCCCGTGGCTCTGGCAGAAGTTCTGCTGCTAAAAGTGAGAGGATCTTTTTTATAGTTATTGCTTTATCGGTTTTTAAAGATGACAGAATGTTTTTTAGAAATTGTTGTCTATACTGTGTCAGTGTTTATAATGAACAATTAGTGTAATTATGTGTAGAAATGCTATGATTTACCTTAACAGTTTGTTAGTTTGTTTCAATGATCCAAAACAGCATGTTGCAGGATAGAAAATAATAGAGCAGAAATAACACGGGTAGCATGAGTAATGTTGTATTATACTGAATGTCTGTTTGCACTTTGACTGTTGTGTGTTAATCTGTTGTCATTATGGAAGAGAATATATTTTTGCTTTGTTTCTTTTGCCTTGCAATTTTTAATAAGGTTGTTATGAAAAAAAATTATTTATACTCTTAAATATTCCACTGGAAGTCATGTTGGTTAGGGCGGTGCTATGCTGAGGGCACCACCCTGGCAATCTGGCAGCAGGTGGATTAGAACCTAAAGCCAAGTGGACCCAAGTCCACATGAAGCCATAACTACAGTACAGTAAGACATTACATTGCAATTCGGGATTCCTTACCAACACGTACTCACGAGGTGGAGAATTGAAACGTATACATATGAGTTGTCACCTTCTGCATTGTAACAGAGAAGGATTTGGAAGCAGCTTGTGTTGTCAGCAGTATTGAACTTCTTGAGCTTTTCACATATTTGTTTTGTATCTGAACTAGTTTTTAAGTTGGTGCCTTGAATATTTACTGTGGTGCTCATTATGTCTTTTATCAGAATGACTATGGCGAGACTTCCGTTGTGGAAGTTCTCACTGTGGAGATGGAAGATGGCAGGTTAGTGTCACATGTTCTGCACAGAAACATTAACTCCAGACTCCAATCAGTGCATAATAGGGGAGTAAATTTTACTTTACTTTCAGTTGGGAAATGCTGGGGGACGTAGAGGTTCCTGAATGGAGAGACACAGTTCATTTGTACAACAAGGAAGTAAGATACTGAAAAACTGTTGCTTATTCACAATGCAGAAATTAAAATGCAAAGTATTTTTTACTAATGGTCTATATATTTGTGTTGCAGAAAACTCTGCTGCGCTACTATTTGTTTGAAGGGCTCCGTTACATCTGGTTAAACAAGAAGGGAGCCTTTTGTTGTGTGAGGTAATGTCCTCTCACAAATACAAGAATTCAACAACAATGGAGCCATCATATATAGCCACTGGATATAAGACAACAATCTGATTTTTAAGAGAATGTCACATATAGTTAGAATTCTCAAAGCTGGTTATTTTTCTTTTAAAAACTACAAAGTTTAATAAGTCCATTGTTGTGTGCAGTGTCCTCAATGAGGACTGGACTTCAAAAGACTTATACAGCTTCAGGGTTGGTCTGAGTCTCCAGGAGCAGATCGTCAGGTAGGAAAAGAGAAATTAATGGACAAACAAGCTTGATTCTCGGCACTTTTTAGTAACGACACCTCAACAATTCTTGTAGGAGACGAATATATGGGCCCAACGTTATTGATGTGCCAGTGAAGTCTTACTTGAACTTGCTGTTTGAGGAGGTGAGATTAAAGTCGGAGATCTTTTCAAATATATAGTACCTATAATTCACCAGGTCCCCATATTTTGTGTGCCTTTAATTCAAATGTTCTGTCTTGCTCTTATTCTCTGTTTTAGGTTCTCAACCCATTCTATGTGTTTCAAGTTTTCAGTATCATCCTGTGGCTGTGTGATGACTATTACTTCTATGCCATGTGTATTTTACTCATATCCATTTTTTCCATTGCAATATCTCTCTATGAGACACACAAGGTGAGTCTGCTCTGAAAAGTTTGGTTTTTCTTTTGTTTTGTAGATGCATATTAATAATAGGTTCAATCTTGTTTTTCTTTATTCTATATTATATTGTTTTTCTATAAAACAGCAAAGTGTCATCCTTCACAACATGGCCCTGTCACTTACGACTGTTACAGTACGTAGAAGCTCAGGAGGTGAGTGTCTGTCCATACATACAATGTATGTTTTTATTGTCATAACATATATCTCTCAACTACATGCTTTCAGGTCAGCTTTTTATTTTTTTATTTGTATTGCTTTAATCAGTAGAAAAAACATTTTTTCTCTTTTTTTTAAGCTGAGGAACCGGTGAGCTCCGATGACCTGGTTCCTGGGGACTGTATCCTTATACCTCAGGATGGTCTGGTACTGCCCTGTGATGCCGCCCTGCTGGCAGGGGAGTGTCTGGTCAATGAGAGCATGCTTACAGGTGATCATTACACATCAGCAGTTTTACAAAGCTGGAGGAGTTTGTTTGCTGTCCTTTTGTGCAGACAACAACCTAGGCTAACAACGTAGAACACATTTGCTCTCATGGACCAATGAAAACATGTTTACATTTCTCTGCCAAAGGGTTGTTTCACTGTTAACTGTATTTATCATATAACATGGCAGTAGATGAACACTGTGTATTTTCTTGTATGTGGATAATCAATATATTGTATGAACATCGGATATGTGCTAGTAGGAAGGAAAGCAAACTCCTGGTCATTGTGACACTAATCCACACCACTGCACACAAAAAGATGTGACCTCTGTATTTAACCCATCACCAAAGTCAACAGTGAGCAGCTTTGAGTGCCCGGGGAACATTGAGTGAGGAAGGTGCCTTGCTCAGTGGACCTCAGTCACAACCTGGAAGTGGGAGGAATTAAACCTGGAACCCTCCACAGAACCCTAGTTCATTAACCATTAGGCTACCACTGCCCCATATGTGCCGAAAGTATCCCCTATAATATATGTGTATACTGTGTGGTACATATGTATATCTGGTTGTAATATAATAAAGGGATAATATAATTAAATACAAGCTTAACTCGGCAGTCATATTGTCATAGCAAAATATAATAACCGTGACAATCGAGATTAAAATAAGTCAACACACACAAAATGATAATTACTTATTACCTACTAACACTTCTAATATTAACCTGTCTATTTACTACTTACATACTTATCTACTAACAAAAGTAGTTCAGGTCTTACTTCAAATCTGCTCATGTTTTGTAGGTTTTGTATTTTATTGTATTTATCTTTATTTATCTGTTCAGTGCTGTACTGCTGCTGGTGTCATAACTTCCTGTTAATACAGAAGGATTAATACATTTTTATCTATCTCTCTTGCTGTCTTGCTATATTAACCGTCATCTGTGTGCAGGTGAAAGTGTTCCAGTGCTGAAAACTCCACTGCCAGTTGGGGAGAAAAAGTACAGCTCAGAGACTGAGCGCAGACACACTCTCTTATGTGGGACCCAGCTCATTCAGGCCAAAGGTGGAGGGCCAGAAGGTTCTGGTGCTGTTGCTGTGGTGACCAGCACTGGTGAGCAGAAACACCTGGAGGGTAACTGGGATAAAAGTTGAGTTAGGCCTGTCTTAAATAAAAACTTTGTTGCCTGATTTGTCTTCTCCAGGTTTTTTCACAGCCAAAGGCAACCTAGTCAGCTCAATAATGTATCCTCAGCCAGTTAACTTCCGCTTCTACCAGGATGCTGTCAAATTCCTACTGATATTAGGTTTTGTTGGTAAGAGCAACCAAGACGTGTTAATTATGTGTTTTGATTCTGCATCAAATCAAAATTACTGCATCCATCAATCCCCTCTTCGTCTTCTACCTAAATCTACAAATATTTTCTTCTTTTGTAATTTCAGCAATAATAGGCACCATTTATAATATAGTCACCCTCTACAGAGCCAATGTAAGTACAACCAGAAACCCTCTACAGTTCAATGTCTGACATTGAAGTTAAATAGCCAAAACCTAAACGTGATATTTGTTTTTGTACTGTATGTGTGGCCAGGTGCCTTTGCCAAAGTTAGTGATCAGGTGCCTGGATGTTGTGACGATTGTGGTGCCCCCTGCCCTGCCTGCTGCCATCACCACTGCCACTATCTACTCCCAGCAAAGACTGAAAAAAATGGGTGTTTTTTGCATCAGTCCTCCACGCATAAATGTCTCTGGCAAGGTCACAGTTTTCTGCTTTGACAAGGTAAAGACAAACCTGTTAATGTTGGGTGTATTTAGTATTTATTCGTAAACAGATTTCAGTGATTTTATATATCAGAAAGTAAGAAGGTCCCTTGACTTTCCCAGACAGGAACACTAACAGAGGATGGTCTGGATGTGTGGGGAGTCATTGAAGGAAGTCATTCTGGATTTTCTGATCTGGTTTCCGAGCCTAAGCTGTTGAACCCGGGCCCCATGCTTTCAGGTCTGGCCTGTTGTCATACTGTGACTATACTACGCGGTCAGCCTATTGGAGATCCATTGGAGCTGAAGATGGTGGAGGCCACTGGTTGGGTATGAGTATATTAAGTGCTACGTTACTTTGAATTGCTTCAGTGACAGCAATACTAAAAGAATAATTATAAACATTGTATCAGTTTACTCTCTAATTTAGGTTTATAAATAATAATTATATATTTATATACATATTTGTTAAAATATATATATAAATATATATTAAATATTTTTGGTTCTGAGTTTGAAACTGGGCAAAAACAGTGTTGAAGCCTTTTAGCTTCCAATTGCTTAAGCAGCAACAGGAAGGCTCACATTATGGTGCTGTGTGATTTGGGTTGCAATCGTGGAGATTGCTGGCCCTGTGACCCAGCACCAGATAAGATGGGGGTGGAGATGAATGAATGAAAGTACCAAAAATTGAGCCATCTCAAATGATCTTAGACAGCACTCACATTTTTTGCCTGAATCAAATGCTAACATCAAATTAAAATTTGCTTCCATTTACCACTTAAATTACTCTCAAATACCAGTATATAATAAAGTGCTCAATAAAATGTACCATATAATGTTATTTATTGTAATTTTGCAGACCCAACAGGAACCAGAGGGAAACGGCAAGGCGTTGGATAAAGAGTTTGGAGACCATAAAGTTCTGGCTGTGATGAGACCTCCTATGAAACAGTTCCAAAATCAAAGTGTAAGTTTCCTTGGCATCATTCTGAGAATGTGTGAGCTCATATACTTTACACTTTTACACTACACTTTTTTGATCAATGTTGATGTTACTAAGCTTCTATTAGACCATGTGGCTTCTGTGATAGACCACTTGCTGGCATTATCTGTCAAAAAGCAACAATTTGGTGCCTAATAGTATAAACCTTTTTCATGTGATGTCTTTAGTATTTATGTAATTTTGTTACGCTGACACTTTGGCCCAGAGGCGATGTCTCTGACCACGCCTCTGTCTCTGTTAAGGAACTCCAGGGTTCACCCGCCTTAACTGAAAGTTGAAGTTACAGTTAGGGCGGTTGACTTCCAGTGGGCTCACTACCTGTAGGAACGTTGACAAGGGGCTGGTGTGGTACACAGTGATTGGGAAATGGCCATGGAGATTACCAGAAAAATTTTAAAATAATTAAAGTTAGGAGTAGCCAAGTATTTTACTTACAGCTCAGCAAACTCATTTACTGCTACCAAAATCCCACCAAGAGCAGCGGATGTCTTTAAAACAAACCATAGACCTATATGCGATGACTGTTTTAAAGTCCTGTACATCTCATTCTTTTGTTGTCCGCCTGGTCATCAGTCCTCCAGTGAACCAGTGGCCATCGTGCAGAGGTTTCCCTTCTCTTCAGCCCTTCAGAGAATGAGTGTAGTCACCGTGTCTCGTGGTGGTGGCTCAGCCTTCGCTTTTATCAAAGGATCTCCTGAGATGGTGGCCAGTCTCTGTCAAATGGAAACAGGTGAGAACGTTTCCAACAGCAATGGCTATGGCATATTTTATAAAAATACCATGTAGTTTCTTCACAGCCTGTAATTTTGACAAGATACAGTAAAGAAGTACTTCTGAAATGATTGATCAGTTTTATTGCATATACTGAGCTGTATTATCTCTTCAGTTCCTGCACAGTTCTCCAGCAAACTGCGTGTGTTCTCCAGTGAAGGCCTTAGGGTTCTTGCACTTGCCTATAAACCCCTGGAAATCAACACTGACCTAAAGAACATTAAAAGGTTAGAATCCTATCAATATCTGGCTTTTGACAAAAAAAACAAACAAACTTTGAGATCATTATCTGAATAATATTAGTTGAACAGTATTTTCACAATACATGTTTATGTCCTGCCACAGAGAAGAGGTGGAGAGAGGCATGCAGTTCCTGGGCTTTCTCATTATGAAAAACCAGGTGAAGCCGGAAAGTGCAGGTGTTATCGACACGCTCAGACTAGCCAGACTGCGCAACATCATGGTCACTGGTAATAAACAAGGATTTGAATGTGTAGAATCTGTCTGTGCAAACTAGTTAAAAGTAAAGTAAAAGTGTAAGAAATGAAAAAAATCTGCTTACATTTTAGAGGAAAGAATGAACCTCTAAAATACAAGCAGCAGCTTTAAGAGAATCACCCAAGTGATCAAACAAATCAAACAAATAATGATTAATTGATTAATGCAACTGATTATCATATATGGTTCTACTCATGTACTTTATCCTCTTCAAATAGGTGACAACATTTTGACTGCAGTAAGTGTGGCAAAAAGTTGCCGGATGGTGGGGGCTGATGAGAAGGTCATATTTGTCACAGCAACTCCTCACACTGCCGGTTCTTTACCAACCATAAAGTTTACAAAAGGAGAGGACACATCGTCGCCACTCATTTCTACGCGGATCAATAACGGAGTTTGTATTTTCTCTTTACGTTTTCTTGAGCATCAACATCGATCTGTACATAAAGTCTAGGCAGATGTCAAGTTTATTATTATGACTTTAATGTTTGGACTGGGGCAAAAAGAAAAAAAAGTTTTATAGTATTGGTGTCAATTTTGGAAAATTTTGCTCTAACCAGGCTTATCCTGGAATTAAGCATGTGGGTCCTACGGGATTAAACCGGGGATTTGGAACTGACCTAGACAATAGTGGAAAAATGTTGGAATGGACTTCTGTGGCTGCTATTTTAATTTTGTCTTTTGTTTCAAAACCAGCACCAGCAAGATCAAATTTATCACTTTGCCCTTAATGGAAAATCCTTTGCTGCCCTGTGTGATTACTTTCCCAACTATTTACCAAAGGTAACATTAGCTTTTGGGTTAAGTTTAATTGTTTTTTTTATTAATGAATATATCAGCTTTTAACAAGTGCTTTGCTAAATTAAGTTCATGTTTAGGTTCAGATTGTTACACTCGTGTCAACGTCTTGTCATTTCAGGTTTTGATGCGATCCACAGTATTTGCACGAATGTCTCCAGACCAAAAAACACGGCTGGTAACAGAGCTGCAGAAACTCAAGTGAGTGAATTGAATGAATGCACACTGAAGGACTCAGGGATTTTAATTTGTAGGACACAGGAAGGAAACTTACAATTACTGCTGTAACAGTTGCACAGACGTAGACTTGCCTTTTTATGTTTTTCAGCTATAGAGTGGGGATGTGTGGAGATGGAGCCAATGACTGCGGGGCGCTGAGAGCCGCTGATGTTGGAGTGTCCTTGTCTGAAGCTGAGGCTTCTGTTGCTTCACCTTTCACTTCCAAAACTCAAAACATCAGCTGTGTACCTCTGCTCATCAGGTGAGAAGAATATACAAACACATGCAGAGTTTAACTGTTCATGTGCCGTACAGCAAAAAAAATGGAGTCCATGTTTTGTGGAACAAAACACCAGTGAGGAATATGTTTTTCCTTCTTGCCCTTCAGAGAAGGCCGATGTTCTCTGGTCACATCATTCAGTCTTTTCAAGTACATGGCCATGTACAGCCTCATTCAGTTTTGCTCTGTCATCATCCTGTACACTGTAAGTAACATCAGACTCAGGGGCCGGGGCAGGGGGTCGACATACACTCAAGAAATCATTTTTGCCACGAAATCTAGCATTTATTTGACAATTTATCTTGACCATTTACCAAGTGAAACCAAAAAAAGAAAACACAGGCAGAGGGCAGCTCTGCAATACAACACATGCATCCCCATTGTCTCCTGTTCTAAAGACCAACAATATGTTGGTCTTTGGTATGTATATGTACACAAATATTTTACAACGTATCTTACATTTGTCCAGTTAAAGACAACCTTGGGTGACCTGCAGTTCCTATTCATTGACATTTTCCTGGTGACATTCCTGGCCGTGGTTATGGGACGAGGAGATCCCAGTGACAAGCTGACCGCAAGAAGACCCCCAGCCAGCCTGCTGGCCCTGCCTGTCCTGGGAAGCCTCTTCATCCACACCTGCTTGATTGTCCTGACCCTGCTCTCTGGTCTTTATATCACCACCTCCAAAGAATGGTCAGCAGGCAGAAACTATTTATAGTAATTATCATAATACAAAGCACAATGGTTTTATTCTCCTGCTATTTAAAAATATACATTTTCATGTAATTTCAGGTTTATTCCCCTTAACTCAACATTTTTTGGTACGGTGAATCTGCCCAACATGGAGAACACCAGTGTGTTCAGCTTGTCAGCTTTTCAGTACATCATCTTGGCTGTTGTGGTCACCAAGGGCTACCCTCACAAAAAACCCATCTTCTACAACAGTGAGTCAAAAGTGTTCTGTTCATTGGTTAATATGGGATATACGAGAACTTCATTAGTCTGTCTTTTTTAGTCTATCATTTTTGGTGTTTCATCCAGGTTTGTTTACATATTTGGGAAACTTAATTTTCAGTAGGAGTACCAATCTATGAAGTTTAAATCAGTATTAGTAATTTACAAGTTCTAATTGGTTATTATTGATTCTCTCAGAAAAAAATACCCTCAGAAGTACGCAACCAAAAATTTATTTATCGAAAAAATACTTGACTTTTTCTTTTTTCTGAAGAACAAAAGGGTAGAGTTAATAAAAAGGGAAAATTGTCTTAAGATGTGATAATGTTAAAGATATGTAACTATAACTATAGCAACGCTACAGTCTGTAGTGAATGAAAATGATCAGGATTGACTATGGATGATGAGAGTAATTTCGATGGAGGAAACTTAGACATTTTTTCTCTACTTTGTGTCCAGTCATTTTCTTTGGTATGGTGATCGTCCTGTTCTGTGTGGTGACCTGGCTGGTGTTGTACCCTGGTCCCATCGTTGGTCCAAGACTGCAGTTGTATGATAACAGCGACATGAACTACAAAATGCTGCTGGTCGGTGTTGCTGCTCTGAACTTCCTTGCTTGTTTTGTCATTGAGGTGAGATAGTCTGCAAAGACTTTTTACACAGACCCTAGTCAACTAAACTCCATGGTTAACAGCAGCGTTTGTTTTTCTTTTTTTCACCCAGATTCTGATTGATTTAGGAATGCTTAACTGTCTACGCTTGTTGCGTGGGAAACGTCCATCTAAGAAAAAATACAAACTCCTAGACACCCTTGTTTCTGACTCTCCATCATGGCCGCCCCTCGGACAAACATTTTATCCAACAGAACACACAGTTATTGATTGCATTGACTAGGTTTTTTCTATTTGTAGTTATCCGTCAAAATTAGTAAATCATGACCAAATATTTAACTGTGTTTACCTATAAATAAATAAAGTATTTTTTATTTAAGCTGCAGTAGTTATTGTTTTTTCTTATTTTGTGAAGTGTCATTGATTAAGACGTGACATTGTTGGAATTTGCCTACTGCTTCCAGTCATAATATTGAGTGGTGACTGTGGACAGTTCCTGGTCACGAAGCTTCATCATGATCTTAGATCCATCCAAGTAAACAACTAGACCAGATCATGATGTCTTAGACATGAGACTTTGTTGTTGAAATGCCTTCTTCCCTTTTTTTTCCATTTCCCCTGCTTATTTGTTAAGTTGAATGAGCAAAGGTGCAGGTTTGAGTTCATACCCTTTCTGACTAAGACATAATTATCCTCATTAAGCAAAAAGAAGAATCAACATTTTTGGCAAATCTTTTATTAAATCTGTATTTACAGGCAGTTTGTTTCTCTTTCACTTCAGTTCTACCCGTTGTTTCCCTGCTGAATACCTTTGAAGTAACCTTAGTTTATCAATCAACCAGTTTATCAATTTAACCTCATAACTTATTCTCTTTTCAAAAGACACAAGAATAAAAAAACTGCTATTGCAAAGTGAAGACATAATGTAGGAGGCACAGGCTGAGTTCAAACATTGACAGAAGTATTTTCTTTACTGATGATGTGCACCACTGAATATGGCTTTAAAATATCTAAACTCTTTAAACAAGTGTGGAAAAACTAGCTACCTTTCAGGTTTACGTGCAGCCGATTGATCAGCTTCAGCTACCTCAACAAGAGAGATATGTTGCACCCACACAAAGTCAACCTTTAAGACGAGAAAAACCCTCATTCCTGTAGGAACGTTGACATTGATCCTGTTCATTTAATACTCCTGCTCCAACAGAGGGCCAACCCAAACTCGAGTTACCAGACACTAACACCCAAGAGGGCTGGAAAAAATACAATCTTACATACATTTCATTCATCCAGTCTCGTTCACTTGCACCTGAGTTCCAACATACTACTGTATTCATCAGTGAGGGATCAAATGAGCATGACGGCACGGATCGGGCCGAGATCCTGCTGAGCTGCATGTGAAGTAGAGCAGTTAATTCACTCCTCCATCTGAACCTTTTCTCGACAACACATTAAAAATGTAAATTATTTTTACCCGATATGTTTTCAAGTGGATGCTAAAAAGGGGGATCAGTATTTTGACTTAAAATACTGCTTACATAGTTCCATCTCATACAAAAAGGCAGAAAAGCTACTTTAAAAATGCACTTAAGTCCAAGATATCATTTTAGGGTTGCAATGACAAAGTGAGAATCAGAAGAAGCTGTAAACTCAATTCAGTTTGACCCTTTCCACTTAAAAAAGACAGTTTACAGATATGTAGGGATGGCTGATTGCCCCACCAGCTCAGTTTGTCATCAAGTACAAGTTTAATGTCAACAGTTGGGTCTATTAAAAACCTTTTATATAAAATATTGTTGCCATAAGCAGGTGGTGGACTTCTACAGTATGTTTTTGATATCAGAATATCCCTACAAGATAAAAACCTAGCAAACCAATGTCTGAAAAGTAAAAATGTGATAAAAGTGAAAATCAATGTGTAGTATTATTGCTGCTGCACAAGTACCAGCTCATCTCATTTTACTAAGGCCCATCACCGTCACCCCCCCCAAATGCCTTTTCTTCTGTCTTTTTAAAAGTCATTGTTTCCATCTTCAAAGCGTGATTAGGTGAAGCTTCTGGATAATGGAGAAGAAAGGCAGAGGCGATGGGCATGTCTTAAAGGGATCATCACAGTGAGTCCAGAAATTGTCCATAAAAGTAATCACAGTGTCAAGGAGACTACACTGAGGAGGCGTAGGGAGCACATCAGACTTCCATCCTTGAGGTTGTCAAAGACTTGGTGACCTACAGGTCCAAGCAGCCGCAGGTGCACAGAGAGGAGCAGCAGTGACAAATCCTGCTACTCTTCTCACAGAATGGAACTGATGGAAAGACAAGAATACAGTGCGTGTCTCCTCCTCTCTATGGCTTGGTGGCCGTAATGTCCACTTATCTGTGCTGTCTGAAGCTGTGGCTTCCATCTGGACCAGCAGGCTGTCGAACAGTATGATTGGATGATCGAGTGTCCTCCGAGGGCAACGAAGCACTATTGCGCCCTGGCCTGTCAGAGAGAAGACAGAATAATTAATGATCAGAGGGAGGTGTTTTTTTGTTTGTTTCCTTGGGCAACTACACTCAGAGAGAACATTGTGTTTTGAGCTCATAGCTACAGCACAGCTCAAAAGTTTTGACACACTTCTTGTGACTTTCATAGATTCTCACTGAAAGCATCAAAACCATGAATAAACATGTGGAAATAACTGAAAACATGTCTTACATTCTAGTTTTTACAAAATAACCTCACTATACTCTGATTGCTTTTTCACACAGCATTCTCTACAATAACACAAAGGGTTTACAGGACTCTCAAAAGAGCAAAGAGTGACTGATTTGAAGAGTCTTAACTGTCAGTGAGAGTTATTACACGCTTTGTGCAGTACATAATTACAAATGTTCATTAGTTTAGCTTTGATTCTGTCAGTGAGAATCTATAATGTAAAAATAAGAATGTGTTTCTAAATGTTTGGTACCTACTGTATTTTTTTGGGAATCTATTCTTTAAATGTCCATTTCTTATTTGGTTTGTACGCTTCAGAGTGAAATCTGAACTTTTGTTTCAATACATAGTAGTAGTAGTAATATTTCAGACAGGGCAACCAAGTAATGCCTCTAATTTTAGCACCCTTGTGTCAGGCAAGCAGACTAGATGGTGTTATTTCTGGCATGAACATCATCACTTCTGATTCAACGTAATAGGTAAAAAAAACAATGTTTTACACCAGTGGTTCCCAACTTTTTGCGCCACAGACCGATTAAATGTCTCGTAATATTTTCCCGGACCAGTCGTTAAGTTGTGGCAGATAAATACCCCTTAATTGAATGAATTTTCTGGTCTTCTGAAATATTTTCCTACCTATAAAATCATCCGAATTAACTGTCTATGGGCACAACAAGGTTTTCTCAAGTGCACACAGCCTATAATTTTCAGCTACCAGACCAGTATAGAAAGTGAGAATCATTTATCAAGGACTCTGCGTCACTTTGAGTTTATTGTTGTTGTCTCCACTGAGAAAATATTTCCTAATCAAATGTAGTTGCATTATTGATGATGGAATCCTAGCCATTCTTTTGTTTTTATTTTATTGTTCTATTATTCTATTGTATTGCCCAGTGGTTGGGGGGCACTGTTTTAGACCATAAATATAACCTCCAACCAGACTGTGTTATGAAAAATAATTACCTGTCCACATTGGGCTTTTCCTGAGGTGTCTCTTCTGGGCATGCACTACCCAGTATTCTTTTCCTTGCTTCAGCATATTCTGCTTCACGTTGAGCAAGAGACTTGACCTGTGGCGTAGGCCTTGTCTGACTCATGGGTGATCCTAGTGACCCGTTACTTGTCGGGCGTTTCAAAATGCGTATTTGAGGTGTAGGTGCTGCTGGGAGAGAATCGTCCTGGATTACCATGGCTGTCCTAAGAGGAGAATGTGATGAATTGTGGCTTGATTCCCTAGATGCCAAAAAAAATATGCATGCAATTAGTTGAAAAACTTGAGGAAAGACAGTATTGCTTTGAGTTTTTCACTGTTGAATTTAGGTTTGACTCTCATTGTAGGTTTGTTTGTGCAAAAACCTTACTTTTCTCTGTGGCAGAGTCTTAGCTTTTCTTCTAACTGCTTTTCCATTTCCTGGGTAGGAGAAGAAGAGAGGCACACATGTCATCATGTAAACATACAACTTTGCTCAGAACCATGATGGATGGGAAAGAAAGCGGGGCAGGCATTGAGCAAGCAAACGGGTGGGTGAAAAGGCAGGGTTCAGTTACATGCTATTTATACATGTACAGGAGCTGCCAAGTCATAACAGAGACTCAGTGCAGAAAGCCAACACTGGTGAGCAGATGTTAAAACCGACACTTGAAACATGATTTCAAAATTCATTGATTTTGACCGCATCAGAAACTGAAAAAAATCGTGCTGAAAATTCATCTAAAACTATACGCGTGACGTCAGAGTAAACGTAACCTAAATAGACACGTCCTTTACGCCAGGATGGTCTGAAGCTGACCTCTCGCCAAAGTGTGGAAGCCCAATTCCGAAAAAGTGTGTCTTTGTCAACGCTCAAATCAACTAAAATCGTGGAAATTAGTCGAATACAGAGCCGACTAGCAAAGCTTCCCTTGCTGGATTTCCATAAGTAAGTTTAACACTAACTTTTCAGCCAATTACACAACAACCATGTGAATAAAAAACATGAGTCTCGTGAAATAAGTTACAGAAAATATGTGTAAGAAGTAAATTGGTCAACTCGGGAAAAAGTTCAAAAAGTTTGAAACTGATGACGACATCCACAGGCTTCGTTCGTCCTAAATGCTATCAATCTGTCCGATAGAAATAAGGTGTTCAAAGTTCCAAATACTTGCCGTAAGTCATTTTTCCGATTCCGACTATCTGGAGTTTAATATATATGACAGACCAAATATATTTTGATAAAACATGAAAACAAGTGCGTTATTAAAATGTTATTACTATTTCCCAATATTAGCCGTGTAGCCAATTAGCTTAGCATAAGCTAACGTCAACCTTAGCTTTGTAATTAGAATGTTATGTAATGCCTCAATAATCGACGTGCACCACAGTCAATATTACATTCAGGACGCAGAATATCACAATTTCGTTCGTTGATTTACTTTAACATGAAACTACACATCTGCCGCCAGTGGTTGGCTCTACAAGTTTCTTAGCGCTAGTAGCATTAGCCACATTGTTGGCCCACAGCAGTTGTTCACGCGGAAAAACGTCAACGAAAACTAAAAGAAAATAATAAACGTTCCGCCTTAACGACGTCAAAACACATTAGGGTGAGTGTAGTCAATTTGTGTCGTAAATGAGTTATTACCCCACTGTCAGCAGCTTCTTCCCAACTTTCGGCGTACCCCTCATCCATGTTTCATTTTGCACACACGCTGTGAAGGAGGAGGACGAAGGCGGTAGTAGATGGTCCCGGGCTCCCTGCAGCTCCTGCTGGGGCTCCTCCTTTCTCGACCCGCCCCTGCACTGGCTCTGACGTCACATGGACGGAATCCCCGCAGCATTCTGTCTTATATTGGGTTGTTATTTCGAGGACAACTGGACATAGTAGGTTTCTTGGAGCTTCAAGTTTCAAGAAACCTAATACGTCACGTTGCCTTCGGTGTAACTAATTTTGCATTAATATTAGATTAAAGGTTTTTTTTGTCATTGTGACACTGTGATTCACACCACACAACACAACGAAATGTCACCTATGCATTTAACCTATCACCAAAGTGAGGAGTGGGCAGCTTTTAGCGCCCGGGCAGTGTGTGTAGAGGGATTCGAACCTGGAGCAATGTGGATCCAAGTCTGCTTTCTTAACCACTAGGCGACCAAATGCCCCAGAATAATAATAATACTATTGAGTTGACATTAAATTCATTTGTTAGAATCCTCAAATTAGTTTCATAATTCAGTAACTTATCTAATTTAAAATATAAAATATTAAGTAATTAAAAATCTATTAATTTCAGACATTAATTAGATAATTCAAAGGGACAGAACAGTGAGAGGAAGTCATAATTCAGAATATAATCAAAATAAATTAATATTATTGGGAACGAGGTGATTAGAGAGACAACACGGACAGGAAGGTTTGGAGAAAAAGAGAAGCCAGATTAAAATGGTTTGGACATGTCTAGAGGAGGGACAGTGGTTTTATTGGTAGAAGAATGATCCTAGAGATGGAGCTACCAGGTAGGAGACAGAGGAGATTTATAGATGCAGTGCAGGGGGACATGGAGTTAATTGGAGTTAGAGTTGAGGACACAGAGGACATGGTGAGATGGAAAATGTTGACTTGCTGTGGTAACCCCTGAAAAAGGGACAAGCTGAAAGGAGAAGAAGAAGAATTGGGAATAGAAACCATCATTTTGTCAAAAAGTACCTCTAGTCTTCTCTTATTATTTGGTCATCCATCAGCAGTGTGTGCGGATGGTGCCCACTGTTCACCTTATAGGAAATTTGGGAGCTGATGGATCCAAACCTGGAACCCATCTGATTCCTTAACCACTAGGCCATCACTGCCAAAACTAATGACAACTATCACATGTCAATTTATATGATTATTATTAACACATACCATATCAGTGTGTTTTTTATAAACTCTGAGAAAAAAGCAGTTACTATCCTACAGTCACACAATTCATTTTTGTTACAGTGATGATGCTTGCATACTCATGTGGTGACACCAGGTGACACTGCTGTGTTGTGCCAGTTCTAATTTAGATACATGGCTGTCTGGATTCATAAATGTCAACTCAAAGGAATCAGCAGTCAGGCTATATCTGGAGCTCCACCCCTCTCTGACAAAGTCATTACCTAAAGAATTATAGATCTATTTGTCCTGTGACGTGAATCTTAATTTGCTTGAACAACATCCGTGCAGATTTTTTTTTAAAGGGTGAATAAAACTAAAAGACGGTGCCAAGAGTCATCATGCTGAAGGAAATGTCTCTATATTGCTACCGGAGTTTTATCTTTTTCCTTCAGTCTCATAATTGTATTAAGATAAGCCATCTAGACAGGTGGAAATGATGGGCATGATAATGGTGATGATGATGGACATTTTACTTTATATCCAACAACCCTAAGAAAAGCCTGTCAGCTGTTTCTTGATCTTGATTCAAACACAGGCACGTAGCAGATTTTTAGTTCAGTTTTATTATGATATGTTTTCATAATATCATGTAGTTTTTAACCTGTGAGGATGTTTGTATGTTTGAGATTTTATCAATTAAAGCTGTAAATATATGAAATGTCTTTAATATGGCAGTGGTGACCTATTGGTTAAGTGAGCAGACTTAGGTCTGCAGGGCTTTGGGTTCGAGTCCACCAGCTGCCTGGTCGCAACTGAGGTGCTCTGAGTCTAGCACTGTCCCACTTACTATGGGTTCACCACCCACAGGAAGGGTCACAATATGGTGCAATGTGATATGTGTGGCGGCAATTGCATGTGGGATCTGGCAACAGACAGGTACATGACGATGAATAAATGACTATAATATAAAAAAACAGTCAAAAAGTGTCTTTGATACTATGGCGCTGGATAGAAAGGAACAAAATTTGATTATAGTTCTGTCGTGCTAGTCTAAATGTTTTTATTTATTGAAAGAAGAAAATGCTTTTAGGTTGCATTCTTGTTTCTGGCAGTGTGCTATGCACAGTTAAGTCCTTAAACTGACATTACCAACAATTCATGGACACGTTGACTATAACATCATGATCCAGACCATGTTGTTTTTTTTTTTTTCATTTTCAAACTTTGCACCGATGTTCAATATTACACATGGGTATTATGGGATTTCATCGTTGCACTGCAATGTTTATGCAATGTTTATGCAATAATGAAATGATTCATTTGATCAATCATTGAACAATGATGTTGTACCGTGATGTTGTCAATTTATGAGAGCACCTGATGGAAAAATTTTTGTCCTATGGACTGTTGTCCCCTCTGATTATAGAACTGGAGCAATTTCCACTGTTTTATTGACCTTAATCACAAATGCTACCACTTTCCCCTTCCTGTAAGCCAGACATTTTACTACATCATATTTTCTTAAGGGTCAATCACAGGTACTGTAACATAACAAAGTTTTTTATTTACATTTAAAATATGTACTCAAAATCATTCCATAACTATAGCATTTTAATTTTATTGGCAAAAAATAGAAGCTGTATACAAAGCTGTTTTCACAGCAAATTGGAAAACATCAGTAAAAGAAACTCAGGCAAAATGAACCGGTGACATTTAATGGCTGTATATCAACAATAATCTCAGATTTGTGCAATTTTAGGCAGGAATTCCACAAGCATTATTTTGGACAAATCGTCTTTAGCTGCACCTGTGGGCGTAATATCCTGTAGTATATCCTAGGATGTAGACGGAAACCAGTGCAACCAGCGTTCCTACTGTTTTCATTACAATCCCAGTGGTGCCCACACAGAACCGGTTGTAGAGCCTGGTGGGAAGAAAAAAAGATCAAGGTAAAGGGGGATACAACTTCACAATGAAAGTATTTGTCCAAGATGTTGGCTATTGGTCTTGTGTCATAAATTAATATTTAAAAATGCATCCATTTTATTGTGATAAATGCCTGTACATGGTTTTAATCGTTGTACATCTTGTTATGGAGTCTGATGTCATTAACATAGGGTTATTTTGCTATTCATAATTATGAATAGTTTAAGGTTAAAATTTTTATTTTATTTTTTTTATTGATTAATATCTCTATGTATACCATACTTTGTATTTTTAATTCTTTTTGGCCATATATACAGTTATGATCAGCTACACTTCAGTTGACCTATATCAGCTGTATCAGTTGTATTTATAGCAATTGTAGGTATTTTTGTATAATAAGTAACACAAATTTACTGAATTAACATTTCACTGTTCAGGTTGTTTTTCCTTTAGTTTGCATTTTTACAAGTGAATTTAGATTGCATTATGTAAGTATGTTTTAGTGCAACTTTTTGATTAACCACAGCAAAACTACTACGGGTTAATGTAGAACGCTCATTTAGTTTTACAGAAGTAACTATCATCAGTTTATCAACTCTGGTGTCTGCTTCTCACCTCGTCATAGTAGGCTGCGATGCCTCCACATCCATGTTGATGTTGTCTTCATTCCAGCGGTCATACTGGACACCGGGAGTGTTGCCGGGCTCCATGAGGAAAGATCTTATTGTGTTTCCACAGTTTTACAGCTCAGCAGGGACACACAAGGTCTCGCACACTCTGATAAAGTAGGGACAAAGAGTTGTTAATGAACAACGGCTTGATTACATTTCTGAGAAAGACAAAGCTTTGGCAAACAGGTCGTAGCATGCACCCTCTGACCGTGAGTTAAAACATGTCTCAAAATAGTCCTTCTACAAAGACCTTAATACAGTTTTCTCTTTGGGTGATTTGTAATCTTGCCAATATGTTGAGTATAATTTCAAGCCATTTACTTAGCTGTTTAGAAAAACATGTGACATGTTTGATACTGAAATTCAATTCAATCACAATCAGTGACTCCATGATTTTCTCTCCTGTGAGATACCAGTAAAAATAAAATCCATGCTCACCTGCGTCAAAAATGGTAAACGCTCCGTCCATGAAGCTCCGGCTTCCAGCACTTTTAAAGACACAACAGAGACTGACAAGCCTTCAACTCCTGAAACCTTGACCCCAATCTATGTCTTTACAGAGGTTATCCAGTTGTAAATTCATGGGCTGTGCTCCAAGTCTTTTACATCCTGAAGCAACTGATAAAGAGCAATTCAAGCTCAAGTATAGTAGTTGTCCTTGTGTACGTCTACGGAACAAATAAAGTTTTTTTTTTTTTGCATTTAACAAGCAAACTTTTCTGTATAACCTATAATCTGCCAGGGTTTATTTTTGCTACACAGTGCAAAATCTGGACAATTTTGTCAGGCGATGTATGTAAAATAACTGTGTAAACTAAAACAAATTGGGTTTTCTTATTGTCAATGGATTTTTGAGGAAAAAGCCAGAGATTTTTGAAAGATATTGAGTGAAATATCAAATTGAATCTTTGTTCTTAGGACTATATTGTGTATAAAATGGTCTTCTTCTTTTCCTTTTGACTTGCACCCTTTTGCAGGTGCCTACACAGTGAATTATCCTTTTCCATTTCACCTCGTCTTCTGTCCATCTTTTCCTCTGACTCCAGCTAACTCCATGTCCTCCCTCACTGCATCCATCAATCTCCTCTTTATCTCTTACCTGGTAGCTCCATCTCTAGGATCATTCTTCTGCCATTGGATCCACTGTCCCTCATTTGAGGCTACCCTAGCGTTTTCTCCAAACCCTTCTGTCTGTGGTGTCCCTCTAATGACCTCATTCCTGATCCTGTCCACCCTCCAGACATGCCTCCTGTTTTCAGCCTATTGGTTGAGTCGAACTGTGGTGTATGAATTAGTAATGAGGTAAATATGTAGTATGAAATAAAAAACAGCGATTAATGAACCCATTCTATATCAGAGGAAATCGCTTTACCTAAACAGCAAAACTACTGTATGCGAATTAGAGAGATTTTACAACACCAAGTTTAACTCCAAATGCAAGCCCGCTTCCACACCGGTTGGTGGCAATGTTGCCAAAGTGTTAGGCTCAGACCATCGTGCTTCCGGTGTGCTCATAACAGCGCTGCGCGTACAAAAGGTTTGTTATAACGTTGCGGGCTTTGATTGTCCGCACATTTTATGTATTTTACAATTGTGTATGTTTTCTGCCACTCGTTTTATAGTTCTTGTATTTCCGTAAATAAATACTTATTTTGACTTTGTCCACTGAGCTACGAACGTTACTTTAGAGCCGAACTTGTTGAGCTAGCTTTTGCTGCGGTTCCAACACGTTAGCATCACGTTTTACTGAATGGTACATGGAGTTACTATCTATTGTTAATGGCTTCAATGTTAAATTCCCGTATAATGACTGTACGCGTATGGGTCTTGACTGTGCTAATGTTAATCCCTCTTACTAAGCTGGGGTTCCCTGAATGTCCCTTCTTGTTTTCTATACTGCAGCCTGACGTCAACACAGCACATCACTATGCTATGATTAAGGACTCACTACATACACAGTAGTGTTACTTTACGTATTATTGTTTTGTAGGAACTATAACTCAACGTCACCGGAATTGCAAATCATATATTAATGTGTGCACTTAGAATGCTGTTCATAAAATGGTGTATTTTGTGTATGGACACCAGGTGGCGCAGAGTGGACGCTGATGGGGGACGAAAAGGACACTTGGAAAGTAAAAACTCTGGATGAGATTCTACTTGAGAAGAAACGCAGACGCGAACAAGAAGAGAGAACCGACGCAAAGCCCTCGAAAAATGTAAAGTATTTTAAAGTGAATGTCAATTCCAAATAACAAATGTTTTGTTTACCATTGTGACATAGTTATATGAGGGAATGTTTTTTAAGTTGTTCCCAGAAAAACTGGACTGACTTACTGTATATTTGCTGCTGACTCGATGTCAAAATGTTTAAAGACTCACCACCAATCTATCAATATATGATATATCATTTTATTTACTGTATTTTTGTTCCGCTTTTCCTCCCCTAGCACTCTGGAAGCCTTGTCCCACAGGCGGATGATCGGGATTCAAAACGAGATACTCCGGAAGAGGGAGAACTACGTGATCAAAGAATGGAAATAACAATTCGTAATTCCCCTTACACAAGACAAGACTCAACAGAAGACAGGTATTTAGACCCCATGGGAAATGGTGTTTGTCAGACCCATTGTTATTCAATGTAAGTGACAAAATTCAACACATTTTGGTTTAACAGAGGTGAAGAAGATGAATCCTTAGCAATCAAACCTCCTCAGCTAATTGCACGGAAAGACAAATCTCACAACAGAAAGGAGGAGAAGCGAAAAGATAAAAGACGTCATCGCAGTCATTCTGACGATGGAGGTGAGGACAGGCTGCTTACCATCACAAATGAGTTCTTTGACTTATACTGTGCTGATACGATAGTTTATGTGGTAAGTTGTTCTTTTACTCCAGGAAAAAGATCACGACCAAAAGAAAAAGAGAAGGAACGAGAGAGTGATCGCAGGAAACGTCAATGGGAAGAAGACAAAGCGAGGCGAGAGTGGGAGAGACAGAAACGGAGAGAAGATGCCAGAGCTCATTCACGAAGAGAGAGGTGAGGAGGGATCTCTGTTTACCACATGTTCCCATGATGACCAAGCTGTTTTAGATAGATAGATAGATAGATAGAACTTTATTAATCCCTGTGGAATATCGTTCGGGATATTATATTTTAAAAGTGGATTCACCTCTAGTGATTATTGTTAACAGTGTTTTCCTTTGTAAACCACAGAGAGCGTTTAGAGCAGGCAGAGCGACAACGTGAACGTGATCGAAAGATTCGAGAACAACAGAAAGAACATCGAGATCTGAAGGAAAGAGAGCGAAGGAATGAAGAACGTCGCAAAGATAGAGGATCGCGACGAGATGGTCAGTTGATAAATTGAAACATTCATTTGTGATAACATACAGGTACATCATAAAGTATGTATCAAAGAAAACAACTATACAAAAATATGTATTCTTGCCATAGAGCCTTCCCATCATCGCATGCTTCCTGATGAGTACGGTGAAAAAGCAAAACAAAATCATCGCAGCCGCAGTCCTATCCGTGCTCCGAGGGACAGATCTGAACACACTGAGCAACGTAAAACAGCCCGTGAGTTTTTCTGCTTTTGTCTCTCTTACACACACAATAACTCCTGAAAAGCTGACTTAAATATTATTCTGAGTGATTCTTTTTTTTCTACAGCATGTCTAGAGGAAAAGCCAGATACAAAGGACCTGCTTGCAGACCTACAGGACATTAGCGATAGTGAAAGAAAGACCAGTTCTGGAGAATCCTCATTAGGTAATTACAGTATATTAAAAAGATCTTTTTAGATGCAAGAGAAATTACACGTGAACTAAATGTGGTTATTTTAATTCAAATTTTCTCTGTTGTTTCACTATCAGGTTCGGGGTCTGAAGAGGAGGATGAAGGTGAAGAGGAAGAGGAGTCCAGCAGCCAAAGTGAGGGTGGAGAGGGAGAAGAAGAAGAAGAGGGGGAGGAAGAGGAATCTGTGTCAGGCTCAGGACGGTCAGAGCAAAGTGCAGGTAAAATTTAGTAAATCTAAGTATGCTGCACTGAGTGTTGTTGTGTTGTCCCCCTAAATACACCTAAACAAAGGCACTTCCTTCTTTCATAGAGGATGTAAGTGAAGATGAGCAATCAGAGGAAGACTTTGAAGAAGAGAGGGAAAACGGAAATCACATACCTGCAGGTTAGTGTACCACTTCACCTAGAAGAATTATAATAAATACGGATACGAGATGAACTTTGCACTTTTTAAGGCAGGGTTTGCATGGCCGAAACATGACCATGTTGCAGTTTAATCATATTTCCACAGACAAAGTTTGAGTGTTTTGTGTGCCTCAATTTTGACTGCACTATTTTGTACAAGTGTTACTAGCAGCAGCAGAAAATTTCCAGGAAACCCTATAATGTCATTAATGATGTTACCTTCTCAGTGGAATAAATAAACAACAATAAACACAGATTTCATT
This sequence comes from Paraplagusia blochii, assembly GCA_016785265.1. NCBI lineage: Eukaryota > Metazoa > Chordata > Actinopteri > Pleuronectiformes > Cynoglossidae > Paraplagusia > Paraplagusia blochii. The sequence goes on from JAFBJS010004968.1 coordinate 32,191, forward strand.
GGTCATGTTTGCAGGGACAACCAAACTTCCAAAAGTCAAAGATTAATGTCACCAGATCATTTTTTTTACACCTGAATGCTGAACTCTTTTCCCGTTTGTTCTACAGTTCCTGAGTCTCGTTTTGACCATGACACAGAGGAGAGTGGTGAAGAAATGGAAGATGAAGAAGATGAAGATGGAGATGCTGCAGATATAGATGTCACACCTCAATCTCAGACCCACTCGAACACACCGACTCCGGAAGAAAACCACATTCCGGATTCTCCTCCGATTTCACCAGTGGAGCTGAAGAAAGAACTGCCCAAATATCTGCCAGCTTTGCAGGTCAGTTTCTTTGACCTCTATACAAATGACTAAATATAAAAAAATCCATGTAATGTGGCTACATGTTGCCTACTGTTGTTGTAAGGCATTGCTGTTTTATTTCATTTTCTCAGGGTTGTCGCAGTGTTGAAGAATTTCAATGTCTAAACAGAATAGAGGAAGGGACCTATGGTGTGGTTTACAGAGCCAAGGACAAAAAAACAGGTACAAGATTAAGCCATTTGTACATTAGGAGACTTTTGGCTGCAGTTACAGCACATATTTTCTGACTTGCAGATGAGATTGTAGCACTGAAGAGGTTAAAGATGGAGAAGGAAAAGGAGGGTTTTCCCATCACCTCTTTAAGAGAAATCAATACAATTCTGAAAGCTCAACATCCAAACATTGTCACCGTCAGGGTAAGACGACATTCTTTTACTTAAGGATGACTGCACTTTTTCAATGGTGAATCTTTTGTGTTATTAACTTTTCCTCTTTTCACTTTTAAGGAAATAGTTGTTGGAAGCAACATGGACAAAATCTACATTGTGATGAACTATGTAGAACATGATCTGAAGAGTCTGATGGAAACCATGAAGCAGCCCTTCCTGCCAGGTGACTTTTAGACTCAGCCAATCTTTCCCTCCACGTCTAACTTTTGTCCTGACAATGAATTTCTTAAATAGACATGATTAGTTGATATGATATTGATAGTGTAAATAGATAGTTGAATTATTGGTCACACTGCGTAATGGCATAGCTTGTTCTCTCTATTCATTTTTAATTTGTTAAAATTTGACTCCTTTTGTCTTTAAGGTGAAGTAAAGACTCTGATGATTCAGCTCCTGCGTGGAGTCCGTCACCTCCACGACAACTGGATACTGCATCGAGATCTGAAGACGTCTAATCTGCTGCTGAGCCACAAGGGCATCCTGAAGGTAGGCTGGGTCTGCAGTTCTATTTGGTCCCACTGGTGCTGGTCCAGTTTGAGTTCTTTTTTTTAACAGATCTTTGAAGCTCTTAACAAACCAGATTATGTCTTCATCTGTGAATACGCTGTGTTTTGCCACCACAACAGGCATTAATAATGCTTGTACCATTTCATCCTTTTCCCCAAAACTCAGAGTATATGTATTTATTAAAAAATAATTGAAATTTTCTTAATTTGTTTTTGTGTCCTCCAACAACTTGGCTACAGCTACACTTAACACCCATCTGTATCATTATTCCTGGAGGAAATATTGTTCAACACATTCAGCACAGTATTTAGCACAATATTAGAACTACTTGACACATCTGTAAGGTATATTTGTTTTACCACACTGATACCACACATAGATAAGTCTTCATAAAAAAAGGTACTGCATGGCAGTGTTCCCCAACCTTTTTTCACCATGTACCGATAAATGTCTCGTATTTTCACAGAGCGGTTGAGCAGATAAATTAAATTCCTGGTGTTCTAAAAAAATTTCCGACATATAAAATCTTCCTACACAAATCAACTGTGCATGTGCACAACAAGGTTTTCTCAAGTGTACACAACCTATAACTTTCTGCTACCAAACCGGTATAAAAAGTTAGAATCTTGTATCAATGACTCTGTGTCATTTTCAGTTTATTATTGTTGTCTTCACTGAGAAAATATTTCCTAATCAAATATAGTTGCATTATTGATGGAATCCTAGCCATTCTATTGTTACGTTCTTTTGTTGATATGGGTATGGATCAAGTGGACATAATAGACAGATGGGGCCAAAAGGAAACATTATTTCTCTGGGGCCCGTCACCAATTCACTCATGGACGGGTAATGGTCCCCGGCCTAGTGGTTGGAGACCACTGCTGTATAGTGACCAATACACAGTGGTAGATAATCTATTAAAGTCTGTTTCGTCTTGTTCAGTGGATTACACAAACTCACATGTTTTCCCCTTAGTCCAGCTTTCAACGATGTACAACTTTTCCACAACCCAGCAGTACCAAAGCACACTTGCACAAACAGCACATGATTATTTAAAGTCAATTAGAGCGTAAACCTCTGGCAGAAAGTCTGACAGACCCAGCCTCTGCCTAAATAAACCAGGGCTGTGCAGACGTTTGTCACAGTTTAACTTTATGCGAGGTGACGAAAGCAATAAGGAAAATTCACCCTCTTAGGTTTAAGACGGAATGAGTTGTAACATTTGAATGAATATTAGAAGTCCTGCAACATTGATCTTTTTTTTTTTAATTATTATTTCAGATTGGTGACTTTGGTTTGGCCCGTGAGTATGGTTCACCCCTGAAGGCGTACACCCCTGTAGTTGTCACACTGTGGTACCGCTCACCAGAACTGCTGCTTGGCGCAAAGGTTAGAATTAAACTCTTACGCTTCTCTTGATATGCGAATGTATATCAATGTACGTGAAAAGTTTTGTTACGTTGTTTGAATTGGTTCCTATTTTTTGTGCTTTGAAGTGGTAATATATCGTGTGTTGGTATAAAAGGAAGCAGCGCTTTATAACATACCCAGCAGTGTAACACAATCACTACAATTAAAGTATAAGTTACAGAACGCAGCCACAGAGGTCTATCATCCTGTCAGTGCACACCCATGAACAAACCCAAGTCGACCTCAACCAAAGAGCTCTGCCAGAAACAATGACTTCTCTCTTTCGCTGTGTTTGTTCTTCGCCCCACAGGAGTACTCCACAGCTGTGGACATGTGGTCAGTGGGCTGCATTTTTGGCGAGCTCCTGACCCAGAAACCTCTTTTCCCTGGGAAATCTGAAGTGGACCAAATACAGAAAATTTTTAAGGTAATTCTGCTGATATTTTACTTTTACTCAACAAATAAACAAGAGCACACTATTAGGCTCTTAACCAAACTCGGCTGCAGTTTTGCACTGTGCCACAGTAGGGGGAGCTGTTGTTTGATCTCAATTCTGCCGGAGAAGTTAATGGAGGGTACTGAACGATCAGCCTTGGTACTAATTCTTTGCAATGTAAGAAGCAAATTTGATAGAAATTGCACCTGATCAGTGGAACAACACAAAGGAGTTAGTGTATTTATGGACAGGTAGAAATAAAACGTTATGGAAGGAGGTATAACACTAGATTAAAAGATTAGAAGACTGCAGTATGCTGGACAGATGACTTTAATAAATTATCCAGATTAACCTTTACAGCAGTGCACAGACTGTTGTCACTACCCACAACATCCTGCGCAGGTGTTCTGTTGAAGGACTGAAACAGCCTTCTTTTGCAAGGTGTCGGCGGTTAAAGAAAACACTTGCCTAAAAAGAGAGATCTCAAATACACATGTTCTTGCACTAACATCGTGTCTGTTCACTTCTTATTCACCTGTAGGATTTGGGAACTCCCAGTGAGAAGATCTGGCCCGGCTACAACGAGCTGCCTGCTGTGAAAAAGATGAATTTCAATGAGTTTCCATACAACAACCTGCGAAAGCGATTTGGAGCGCTGCTCTCAGACCAAGGCTTCGACCTCATGAACAAGTAGGATTTCTAAAAAAACGGTTATAGTCTTATGACATGGTTTCATTTCTTTACTTCTTTTTTAACTATATTTTAAATCTATTTTTCAAAAAAATCTCTAATTGAATTGAGATTCTTAATAGGCATCAAAGTCTCCACATTATTCACAAACAAAAAGGCTGATGTATGAATTTGATTAAAAAAAAAACAGATGTAGGGATTCACCCTTTTTTCATTTACAGAAAGTACCTGAGTCAAACAAACTTGAAAATATAAGCAAAGGAATATATCTGTCCTTAGAAGGATGTGTGCTCTACTCTGTGTATTTTCTGGCCGTCTGTCACTCCACACAAATTACGAAGCACGTGGCTTCGTAGACGCCGGGTGTGTGTCCTTGACAAGTCCGCCTGCAGTTCACATCTGTCTCCTGTTAGAAATATCTGTCACTTCGTAAAGAGGAGAATCGATCAACTTTGATCAAGGTCTGTTGAGCCACTCAACTTTTTTAAATAGAAAAAAGAAATGGATGAAAAGAAATTCCACATAAGCAGTTTGTATCCTCAGTTACCAAACAAACAACAGGTGTATATATAAAGAAAAACAGTTGTGACCCAAGGGTAAGACACTTTTATCAGTAACAGATCAGCTTCACACCTACAGTGGAAATGGCTCAACTTGAATGGAGTAAAATCCTCTTTCAGATTCACTGATTCTTTCCAGACCTCCTTATTTAGTCAATGCATTTCCTGGCAGTTGGACCTAGAACATGACAGCAGTAGTGGAATGGTAATACATCAGAATACCTCAGCAACAGACCTGTTCCATCCCTCTGTTCTGATTCTCCCACTCATACATGCAGGCTCACCATGGTGATGCTCCACTCTATGGGCAAGATGTTGTAGAAAACACAGGTTTAATGCGGAAAATCCTCTTCTCACACAGACAGTGAGAGGTCCATAACTCATCGCACATTCCACTCATCAGCATTGTTGAGCCTTCACAGGGAGCAGAGACACATTTTCTCCACTCCTTCTCAGAACCTCACCCACCCGCAGAGACGTTTGCATACACCTGCAAACGACAAAACCATACGGCTGGCCTCACCTCCCAGTTACCGAGGATGGTAACAACATGTCGGCTGTTTTGGGTTCAGTGGAAGTTTGGCTGGTGTCCAGCCCTGCTGAAGCCTTCCAGCTGTCAGAAGTCATGAAACGTTTAGTCAGGGGCGGAGTCTGACTGCAGAAGGTCAACACCTTGGACTCCTTTAAATCCTGCTGTCTGAGCAGTATAGTAAAGATTTAGTTTGGCAGGTGAATATAACCGAGCAGTTTGAACTATCACTCTAGGACCTGTGTGTGAAGGTTAAGGCAACTCTTCTACAGCCTTCATGGTTATGGTTTCATTCACGTCATTGTTTTTGGTTTAAATTTGTATTCCTATTTTAATTTTGCAGAAGAGCAGAAGATTTTTCAGCCATAACACAGGCTGTGAGAGGTAATAGTTTTAGTGTTGATCTATCTTAACAAAGCCATATGTTCTACTGCCTCGGTTTCTTTGGAGTTGAACATTTTTGGGAGGAGTAATCACAGACGCAGGAAGGAGCTCACATTCCTGCACATTTTATACAAACTATAATTTAGACACAAGTAGCTTATCTTCCTCAGATAACAGCTTGGGCCTCACTGTCTGTTTACATTCACCTATTAGCCCCAGTGTAACAGGCGTAGACAAAACACAGCTTACTTTTGTGAAATAACCACTGACAGATTTGCCATTTTGATCCCTTGACTTAGTTCACCAAGGAAACATAGATAAGTGGTCATAGTTATTACCAGCCACTCTGTTTCATCTCCACTGTGAACTTGAAACAGTTCAGTGGAACATGAGGTACCTGGTATTTACAGTTTATTAGCAGAGACATCACAAATGAGCTCTATATAGAACTCTGTGACCTGTGGAAGGGTTGTCCTAATGTACCCTGAAATAAAAATTCCTTGAAATAGAATGAGTGCAAAACAATATATATTTTCTTCTTTTTATTGTTTTAAGAATTTTAAGTGATATTTGTCTTTATCCAACCCTGCTGCTAAATGAAACAAGGAGAAACTGTGAATCAACGCGTAATAAAACTGCATTCAGTTTCTTTTACCTGTAAAACATGCAGGTTCAGATGTTTGTTTAGCCAAACATTGCATAACCCTTAAAGACAATCCCATTGCACACATCCAAACACTGATTACTTAATCTCAAATAGTGTCTTAGAACAGTGGATCACAGCGGATCAGTGAAATGTCTCGTACTATTTTCACAGAACAGTCGTTAAGTTGTGGCAGATAAAAACCTCTTAATAAAATCAAATTTCTGGTGTTCTGAAATTTTTTCCTGCCTATAAAATCTTCCTACCTGTATTAACTGTTCATGGGCACAACAATAATTTCTCAAGGGTACACGGCCTGTACCCTCTTTAACCCGACCGGTATATGAGTTTAAAATCTTCTATCAATGATATAAAATAACTCATTTTGAGTTTATTGTCTTCACTGAGAAAATATTTTCTTATTAAATATACTGTAGTTGATTATTGATGATGGAATCCTAGCCATTCTATTGTTCAGTTCTTTTGTTGATATGGGTATGGATCAAGTGGAAGTAATAGCCAGATGGGACCAAAAGGAAACATTATTTCTTGGCGGACTGGCACCAATTCACCCACGGACCAGCACCGGTCCCAGGTTCAGTGGTTGGGGACCACTGTCTTAGACGAAGGAAGCAGCACATAAATGTTATGTCATTTACTATATCAAGACTATATATACAGAATAATGACATCAGCTTCTAAATAGCAGACCAAAGGTTCAGCCTCAGCATTAAACCCCAGGCTTCTGCTTTATGTCTGCAAATTTCACTCTTGTTTTCCATGATGAGCACCCTGTAGATCCTAATGGATTCAGCAGTGATCCTACCTACCTCAATTTTTTTTTTTAGGTTAATGAGGGCGAAATACATATATAGTTTTTTTTTTTTTTTTTTTTTGTGATTTTTTTTTTGCAGACTGGTTACAGGTGATGATTAGATTTATGCTCTTATATGTCTACCTTCTCCTGCGGCAATGTCATGTATTAGAGGTTCTGGAAAGTATTTTCAGTTTAATATAGTTTAAGCGCAAAATAATGTCAATAAATATCTGCTCAATCATAATTTGAAGTTAACTGGAGATAACTGATAAATGAACTGGGTTAAAACTAAATGTTGAGAACCTGTAAAATTTAAAAAGATATTTTATTCAAATAGATATAGGCTGATGTTGTGAAAGCCAATCATCAATTTAAAGGAAAGGAAATTTGTTTAGTCCCCCCCGTCTTTACATCAAGGGTCTCAAACCCTTGGCACGTGAAACAATATTTTGCCGCCCCCACCTTGATGTGAAATATAATACTATTTTATAGATTTGTTGTCCACATTTTATGGTAAATTCTATAGTTCTCAAAACCTGATCCACAGTTTCCTTCTGGTTCAGTGTTGTATGAAACAGAATCTATGGGAAACTGACTTAATTTTTTTTCTCTTTTATTGAACACTGAAAGCTGACGCGACCGTTCGGTGACAGTGATAGTGTGGGTGGTGGCCCTCAACTTGTTTGAGTTTGAGAGCCGTGCTTTAGATCATATTACAATACAATACAACCCCTGCAATACACTCATACAAATAGAACGTACTGAAATTGTGAAAACAGTCTCACAGCGGCTTCACGTTTCTTCTTCTGTCTTCCCAGGGTGATGACGACCTCAAAGACACAGGATTTCACTTGACAACTAGCAACCAGGGAGCGTCTGCAGTCGGTCCAGGGTTCAGCCTCAAGTTTTAATCATGAAATCAACAGAATGATCTCAGACGAAGCTGAAGAAGAGGGAGCAAAGTATTTTGGGACTTGTGTCGCAGGATTTTACGCTTGTAAGCCAAGTGTCAAGACTGTTTCACAGCAAGACCAGTGGCGTACGTCCCCCTCTCCACTACTGCGCTCTGTATTTTCAAGTCATCCCAAAGATTTAAGCACGGTCTTTTCAGTTCTGGAATAGAAGAGGGTAATAAATCTGCCAGAAGTTCAGCTCCTGTGTTTGACTTTTGCTGTATTTTCCCCTCTTTTATACTTCATGTGAGAGTAGCACATTTTGTAAATGCTTGGTATTTCCTGGCTGCCTCAGCTACTGTATAATGATGCAGCATTGGCTTTGTTTTCCTTTCAGCATATTAGAAGTTAACGTTGGGCTCTTCACTCTCTTGATTAAAGAGAGAAGTATTTTTCTTAGAAATAAAGTTTGAAACTTTGTTTGTCTGCCATTTTCCCTGTATTTATATACCTTTACGGGCTTTGTAAACACAATCACACAAAGCCGGGAGCTGAAAAAAATCAAGGGAAGTCGAATGCAAACAGGCTTGAACCCAATTTGACAGACACTGTCCAAACAAATTATGTCATCCTGTGCTCTGCACATGTTGTCTGTACTTTGCTCTTCCAGTGAAAAGGAGGCCCACACTTTGCCTCTCATTGTTTTCTAAATGCCTCTGTTACTGTAGTGTTAAAACAATAAATTGTCTCAGATTTTTTTAAAAAAAATCTTTTTCTTGCTGAAGAAAAGTAAGCGGTGCAGACTTGTTGGCTACAAAGCTGCTGGTTCCTCACATTGGAACAGGTTGATTATAATCCCCTGCTCTGTGGACTGTGAGTAAAGACTGAATGGAAATGTTCATTAATCAGTTTTATCTCTCCCCTGTCCCCTGCAGAGACCTTTTGCAGATTATTACACCCGATGTGTTGTATAAGCTTGGAAGGAGAGCAGATTGTGGAACTGACTGCTCTGTCCCTGGAGACAGGCTTCTGGCCTCACAACATTACTAGTAAAGTAAGCTGGATGTCTGAGGTGTTCCATATGTGGTCTGGATTGAAGCTGTTCTTACCACCGTAGACAACATTGTTTATCTTGGCTTTAGTCTGATTGTTTAGAGTGTAAATATTTTTCATTGACGTGTCTATAAAAACCCTTCAGTAAAATTCCTCCACCTTAGAGAAACACATCGGTCATCTTTCATGACATTTCTTTCCGTACCATCTGTTTGCACAGTGAATAGAACAATTTGTGATTACGCTAAACCAGTGTTCCCCAACCTTTTTACGCCACGGACCAGTTAAATATCAGTAAATTGTGACAGTTAAATACCCCAAGATAAAATGAAATTTCTGCTGTTCTGAAATATTTTATACCTATAAAATCTTCCTACCTGAATTGACTGTGCATGGGCACAACAAGGATTTCTCATGTGTACCCAGTCTATAATTTTCTGCTACCAGACCCGTACACAAGGTTATTATCTTAATGGCACATCATTGAAAAGATTCTAAAACTATCTGTGTCATTTTGAGTTTATTGTTGTTGTCTTTACTGAGAAAATATTTCCTAATCAAATATAGTTGCATTGCGGTCCGGCACCAATTCACAGACGGACCGGTACTGGTCCCCTACCCAGTGGTTGGGGACCACTGTGCTAAATAACAGCTTTCAGCAAAATCCTCCTTATTTCTTGGTAGAGACGAAATAAAACCTTCTGGGTGGCTTCACTCACCCCTCCAACCCTCCTTTACTACCCCAGCCTCAGCAGCAGCTCTGAAGACTTCCAGACTCGTGTGCAGAGTGAGCGCTCTCCCAAACAGCTGATGAGGACTGCATGGATTTTTCATCAACAAATGAAGGAGAAACCACAAAGTGTCTCATTACCAGCTTTTCACAGTCAGGTAGTATTTTAACTAAAATACTACTGGTCACAGAACATTTATTATATGCACATATGAAAATACAATTATACAATGACAACGTTGACAGACGTTTGTGTGGTAAATACAGGAGAGAATTAAAAAAAAAAAAAAAGATATGTGCCCGTGAGGTCTCCTGGTGACCATGTTTTTAATAGCTATGTTTACATGTGCAAAGGTTTTATTTTGTCTGGTTCCAATCACAGTTCACCTTACTGTTTACACAGATCAGTGTTCAAAGAGCCAATTGTTGGACTTGGTTTAAAATATATATATATTTTAAATATGATACAGAAGCTTTTTGTCTATTATTTTAAGTACTTAGAGCTGGACATTACAACTCAGGAGAATCTAAAGCCTCAGACTTTTTAGACCTGAATATTTAGGAGCTACGATGAGCATACAATTTGGACTAAAAAGATAGACTTCTGTGAAAGTATTGGAAAACAATGTTTCCATAACTACTTCTCCTTTCAGCTTGTCCCTTTTTCAGGGGTTGCCACAGCGAGTTAACAGTTTCCATCTCCCTCTGTCGTCTGTATCTTCTACTCTTAACTCCAACTACCTCCATAAGCCCAAATACTTGTTTTTAATGAAACCTACTTGAAGTCTGTAGTTTGCAGTGAAACTGGAATTATCAGTTAATGATTTTGACACATTTTTAGATGCAAGTCTTCAACATACAACAGATGTGTCAAGAGTTGCATGCAGATGAGCAGGATCTGTCAGAATCTGTGTCCTCACTAATGAGGGATTATCTTAAGTTTAATTCCATTTTGGTTAGGTGCATACAATTTAGAACTCTATGCCATTTATAGGGAAATGTGGACATTGCAAGGAAAAGAAGTATAATAACAATAAAAAAAAACCATATAATTTGGAAAAACCTAAGTGGACCATCTCTAGCTCATGTTCTGTTGTATATAATGCTTAATTTTGACGCGTTTATGTCCAACCAACACACTGGTTGAAGAAATGTCTGCCTCCACCTCAGGAACACCAATCAGATATAAGACTATCTTCAGGCACACCTAGTTTTTCCAAAATCAGAGCCTCTGTACTGATGTGCTGACACAAATCCCACTCTACCCAGATTTTTTTTTTTACTGATCCTTTCCATGTAGTCATAGCTATTGTGTCCTGTTCAGTGTGCGGAGACATTGACATTACCCTCAAAAACGCACACGCACCCTCCAAGAATAGGTAGTGAGAACTTTTTCTCTCTTCTTCACTACGCAGGTGTACGTGCCCTCGTTGATGGCGTTGGCCACTATGGTGATGTGGTCGTCCTTTAGGGAGATGTAGTTGGGGTGGGAGAATTCCAGCAGCTCATCGTCTTTGTACCAGCTGGAACAGAAGTCAGAAAGATTGACGGATGCTGAGTGACAACAAACTGCAGCGTAGTTAGATATTGAATGACTTCACCCATTCTTTAATCAGTCACGAATTGGAAGGGAAAAATTAAGTTTAAAAGGTGAATGAATGTCTGACAAACTTCATAACTGGTTTATTCAGCTGAAACTGAGATCATGTCATTGTCTGACAGTAGCAGAGAAGTGGTGACAGTCGTGTTTTGATTTTTTTAAGCAATCAGTTTAATCACTCCTCCTGGCTTCAGACCCGTGTCAAAAAAATTGGAATCAAATCAAACTAACTCTAAGTTTGTAAAGATTACGCAATTTAATTACGACTACTAATCTTTGTTCACTCGTTGTTAATGCATCTGTTGCAGAACTACAGGATCAAAACAGCTGGTCCCCTTGAATATACTGTACTCCTCTAGGACAGTGGTCCCCAACCACTGGACCTGGGACCAGTACTGGTCCGTGGGTGAATTGGTGTTGGGCCACAGAGAAATAATGTTTCCTTTTGGTCCCATCTGTCTATTACTTCCACTTGATCCATACCCATATCAACAAAAGAACTGAACAATAGAATGGCTAGGATTCC
>JAFBJS010004968.1:52577-81009 GCA_016785265.1 Paraplagusia blochii
TCAACCCCTCCGCCTCCGCCTCCAGCTCTGTCTCTTGTCTTCTACCTATTCCCAGTGTCTCTAAGCCATCCATCATGGCTGGTCCTGTAAACCTTTCCCTCCACCTTAGCTGACTCTCTTCTATTTCAGATCACTCCTGACTCTTTTCTCCAGTTGTTCCATCCTGACTGTGCTCTATTTTTCACCTCTTTTCCACAGTCTCCACTGCTCTAAACAGTTGATCCTCAGTATCTATAGGTCTGTGCATAACATAACTTTGAGCAATATGTCTTTCAGGCCACATTTTTGACAGGGAGACAACTATATTCTTCTTAAACGTTACAGAATATTTGTAACGTTCCCATTAGACTATGTTTTCACCACCTATAAACAAAAGATATTAAAAAGAAAACTCCAAGTGCTTCAGCTTGTTCTTACTATACAGTGGAAACTGTTGTTGTGGTTTCAGGGTTATATCACAGCCACTCCCTTCACTTCATATTCTGCACCACATCCTCTTGGTCCTGGTTCTGCTTTGCCCAATCAGGATAAGTAGATACAGAACTTCCTTCATTTCCCAACCAAAATAGTGAAACAGAGGCAGTCATCCTGGCAGGTTGTCCTTCACTGCTGCTGCGGCTGCGGCTGCTGCTGGAGCAGACAATGTCTCTGGCTATAATAATTCTAACCGCACTTTTTATAGGGGTCATTATTTGATGCCGCGTGTGTTTTCTGGACTTTGGCAGACACGCCGGAGTCTTGTGTTTAGTGTTTCATGAGTTAGTTTATAGTCACTGCAAATTTAATCCGAAGCACTGGCAGGAGTATTGATGAGGCATACGCGTGTCAGACCAAAATATATGGTTTAGATCAAACCTTGTCACTCATTACTGACGCTTAGGTTTATTCCAACACACACGTTTTTTCTTAATTAATCCAAACTGGTCAAATAACTCTTAAACATGTGGAAGAAAATGACAAATGTGTAATCGTGGGTAATACAGAACTTTATTGTGAGCACATTCAGACAAAGATTGTTTCTTTTAGAAATCCCTCAGACGTTATGTTTTTACTTTCTAATGACTTTGTTATATTAACCCAGATGTAAATACATGTGGGTTAATATTATCACATAGAAGGTGATTTTTCTTTTAATTTGATAATTTAATGACAATCCCTTAAACCAGACATGGGCAAACTTTTTGACTCAGAGGCCACAATATGAAATTGGGCAGAGTCCAGAGTCAAACATAGAGCATTTTGCTTGAACATATACTGTATATATGGCATGTAAAATTCATTATGATCTTATAGCCTGTATGACAACATCTACTGGGGAAACGTAGGCACTGCAGGAAAAAGAAGTATTATGATAATAATTATTCAATTTAGACCACATCAGAACGGGTCACATCTGGCCCCCAAGCCTTAGTTTTCCCATGCCTGCCTTAAATAGTTGACATCTATGCTAAAAGTGACTGAAAGCTATAAACTTCAAACCAATTACTGCAAAAGAAAAATCTGTGAATGAATGAAATGAACTGCTTTGTTACTATTTATATTGTATATTACTTTTATTATTTTTATTACATGGTATCATTTAGTTTTAACACTAATATTACATAAGCATAGAGAGACGGTTGTTAAGCGAAGGTTTATTAAATTTTTATATTGTTTTACAGTTTTACTGATTTGTGTAATAAGGAAACTTTCACCCCGAATGTACGGGAGGCTCCTGGTTTTCACAAATAAACAAAATCCAAATCATCACCGCCTTGCATCCGCGCTGGAGAACATGATAGATATTGAATTGTGATAATTCTGAATGCGGTTTGGTTTGATGCATTATGAGCTTGTAAGAAAATGAAAGTTGGAACATTTTAAAAGTTGCATATCCTGACTCTTTGACGTCTTTGACCGGTGGAAGGTGTTGACACTGTGTGTGCAGCTGTCATAAAGTGATCACGACATACCTCTAACCTCCAGGAGGGAAACGCTGTGGTTTGTTGCATCCCTGCAAACAGGAACGTGAGCAGCGCGGCCACAGCCAGCACAGGAGCGACGCTCCACTCTCCTCCTCTGGGACTCTGACAGCATGCCATGGCTGCGATATCACACCTCCGGCAGAAATAATAATAATAATAATGTATATATTAAAAAGATAATTATAATCCCTTCGGCGAACACTACGCAGATGTACCGCGCATGTCTTTGACTCCTCTACTAGTTGGCCATTGCACTGCTCGGTAATGTGCTGTGACTTGTTTGGGTTTGCGCAGGAGCGCAGTCCAGCCTGTGGAGCAGCGGATGTAGTAGGAGCAGCAGCAGCAGACAGCAGCAGCAGCAGACTGCATCACAGCTTTTCCGGCCGCACCGTGCGCCAGCCTGCCAGAGGCCTGGTTTCACGTTACTGCAAACCGGGGCAGGGGGTCAGTGTCGAGACAATCTAATGAAAACCAAACGCTCCCTGTCCATCAAACCACATGCCTCAAAACCGCTAGAGTGGAAATTAAAGCAAAAATCATATGGTTTTTTGATGATCATGACTTTTAAAGGCTTGTGAGGTGAAGCTGTGGGTTGGAATTAAAAGTTGCAACCCACAGCTTTTAGGGACTCTGACTGTCAGTGACAATTTCGTGATATAATGATTTGACATGGAACAAAGAAGGGTCCACAGTGCATTCCTTTGGGAAATTTAAGTATTGGTATTTGTTAACGGAATAACAGAGGCCTTGCTATATTTAGTTGAGCTGATCTCTGTAAAATGACTGTCAGCTAAGGTGAAGAGAAAGTTTACAGGACAGTTGTGAGACCAGCCACGATGGATGGATTAGAGACACTTGGAATAGACAGAAGACAGGAGGCAGAGCTGGAGGTGGAGACAAGGATGGACAGGATCAGGAATAAGGTCATCAGAGGGACAACACAGACAGGACGACTCACAATATGGTGCAGTGTGATATGGGTGGCAGTGGTGGAGACTCTTCTCTTTTGGCCCAGAAGCAGATGAAGATGATGCTTACAACTAAACCCTTTTTGGGGATGAAGATGAATAAATTACGATAACTATAAAACGACACCATAAAGTTGTTGATTAACGTTTTAAAATTGCACAAGGGTCAAAATATGTTAATTTTTTTTATATCAACACTATCGGCACACTATTCACATTCATGAGTCAGAGCAGATATACTCATTATGGGATATCTGTTATATTATATATGTTTAAATAATGTCATGTATTTGTTTACGAGAAGGTCTGTGCATTTAATTTAATTCCAATAGTGTGAGAAGTACAACGGCTTTGTAGAGTAAACAGCAAAAGAAACACAAGGCGGAACTCATGTGCCGCAAACGTTGTTTCTTGAACGACCTGTTCCTTGTTGCGCTTTAGGAGAAGGAAATGGCGTCGGACAGGTAGTGGGAGAGCGCCCTCTTACCAGTCGGCAGCGTACTCTCAAAGTTGACGTGTCAAACGTTACACGGCTGCTTTTCCTCGCTGTTTCGAGGTCTACTACTTTTGAAATATGTTGGTTAATCGGGAAAGGCCCCTGTTGATGTGGATATTAACGACATAACTGGTAAGTTCTGCGTGTCCAGCTAGCGTAGACGGCGTTCGTTCAAGGGCTAATAGGTTAGCTCTAATCTTATTATCTAAGTAGTCAGCTTGTAGTTCGCTCTCCTCTTCCTACCACTGCTCTCACCTGTTCGTTAACAGTAAATACTGGAGAGTAACAACATAACAACGGCTAATGGAAATGTTGAGTTTATGATGTGAAAACGCCCAACTATACATCAAGTTTTCCATCCTTCTTTGCTAGACAGCACCCATGCAGTCCGTCCGATACACACCCAACACTGCTATAACACTTGATTTCTCTCTCATAAATGTAGAATATTTTTCACAGCTAGTTTTTTTAACTGGTTTTTAACAAACAAGACAAAAATGTAAATGCAAATATTCCATTGTACAACTTTATTATTTCAGTTTTACAAACAAAAAGTTATTTAGCATAAATCTCAGCATAGATGTGTTATATTTGTTTTTAATGTATCAGGAACACACGTGGTGCTGTCTCATTTTTCATCATTTTTGTCTTTTTATTCCTACAGGAGCATCCAAACTGATATTTGGGAACATTGCAAGTCTTTAAGAATCATCGCAGACAAATGGCTAAGGAACATAAACAAACCACGGCAGAAACATTTGCTCTGACTGGGTCAAACGGTCACAATGGACAACAGTGGCAGACTGCTGTAAATAACTTAAACAGTCATCCCCCAGGCACCAACGGCAGGTCAAGGATGGCCCGCGTTGCCTCAGATGTGAAACAAAAATGTGCAGCGTATGTTCTAGCTCTCAGGCCGTGGAGTTTCAGTGCTTCACTTACACCGGTGGCCCTTGGCAGCGCATTGGCATATAAACTAGAGGGATCTGTGGACTTTGTTATCCTGATGGTGTGTGCAGTGGCTGTGCTTGTGGTTCATGGTGCCGGAAACCTTGTAAACACTTACTATGACTTCTCCAAAGGAATTGATCATAAGAAAAGTGATGACAGAACTCTTGTGGACGAAATACTGGCGCCCCAGGATGTAGTGATGTTTGGTGCGTTATTGTATTCGTTGGGATGTCTGTGTGCAACACTGCTATACTTCCTGTCTACACTGAGGCTGGAACATCTCGCCTTGATTTACTTTGGAGGCCTCTCCAGCTCATTTTTATACACTGGTGGTAAGTAAATGATAAACTTTAATCTTTTCATTATTGAGGCATTCTCTGACAGTCACCTTAGCAAATAAAGAATTGACATTCTTTCACACATGCAGACCACAGAATCTGATCAAGCCTTTCTAGTGAAAAGACATATTGACTTAACAATGGCAAATATAAATGGCATTTTTCATAATACTTACTAAAAAGATATCCATAAGATAAATTTAAGTTGATCATTGTGAAATGTTATGATTTTATTGTGCCTGATAAGATTATTCTTAGAGAAACAAAATTCTGAAAATCAGTAAATCAGTAAATTGCACTGCCCTAGTGTTTCAAAGATCGACTGATCTGCTGTACTGTAGATCAGTGGTGTCAAAGGCATTTTGACACGGGGGCCACATCAACCCTATAATTTCCTCGAAGGGCCAGATGCAAATAGAATATTATAGATGTAGCTGTTACATTATATAGTATTATCATTATGGTATAGTATAGTATTATCAATTTAAAATAAAAAAAATTTATTTACATCGCTAACATTGTTCATTGCAGTGTAATAAAACCATTTTTCCTCCATAATGCTTTGCATTCAAAGTGCCCTGGCGGGCCGCCTTTAGCCCCCGGGCTTGAGTTTGACACATTTGCTTACTTTGCTTGGAGTAAAGTTGCCCTATACCTGTAGTATTACCCGGGAGGGGCGTAAAGTCCCTGAGCGTGATATTATTGCATTCTCCATAAATCACAGATTAGGTGTGTGTTGGTGGGAGTCTTTTGTTAATTTTTCTTTATAATTCAGTCTCCTTATCTGACTATGGTTTAACTCTCTGGTTTGGGCAGTACATCATGGTTCTCCTTTTTCTGTTTTCACAGGTATCGGTCTCAAGTATGTGGCCCTCGGGGACGTGGTGATACTTATCACATTTGGTCCTCTGGCTGTCATGTTTGCTCATGCGGTTCAGGTGGGATACCTGTCCGTGCTGCCGCTGGTTTACGCTGTCCCGTTGGCCCTCAACACAGAAGCCATCCTCCATAGCAACAACACTAGAGACATGGACTCTGACAAGCAGGCAGGCATCGTCACTCTGGCCATTCTCATTGGACCAACTCTCTCCTACATCCTTTACAACCTCCTGCTCTTCGTCCCATATGTGCTGTTTTGCATCCTGGCCACACGGTACACCATAAGTATGGCTCTCCCTCTGCTTACTCTGCCCATGGCCTTCCCACTGGAGAGGCAGTTTCGTAGCCGCTGCTACGCCAAGATCCCCCAGAAGACGGCCAAGCTCAACCTGCTCATGGGACTGTTTTATGTATTTGGTATCATCCTTGCACCCCCTGGCAGCCTGCCATTACTATGATCGATCAGAAATGTCTGATCACTAGTCATGTGTAAGTTGTGTGACCATTTCACTGGCTTTAATTTATTGTTTTGTATAATGAACAGAGATTCATGTGTAGTTTATTTGCATTCTCACCGAAAGCATTTTAATTTCAGTATTATGCCTGCTGTAATTCTATCATAAAAATAGCAAATGGTGATATTTTGTAGAAGTGGACAATATTTTTATTATTTAACAACAGACCATAATTCTACATTTGCCATATAAATAGTTCTGCAAGGTCATTGTCATATGCCAGTAAATTATTTTGGCGTTGCTCTGTTGGTAAGACAAACATGATTGATTTTTTTTCCCCCATTTTTTTTATTTGCAAAAAAAGCCAAATAGCACAGATTATAATAAACTTCAGTGTTGCTGATGTTCCATGTATCACCGTCATTTATTTTTTATTACAAATGTATGTGAATAATACTATTTTGAGAGAGTTAAGACATTTTTATTATTACATGTTAAAATCTGAGAATAAAGAATATGTTTTGTTACCTTAACTGATGATAAACAACTTGCTGCAGTTTCATCTCACCCTGTTCTCTATATCTTCTACCAATGTATCCACTGTCCCTCCTCTGAACATGGTCTCACAACCGTACTGTGAACCTATCCCTTATCACTCCTGCCACTTTTCTTCAGCTGTTCCGTCCTGCCCGCACAATATTCTTCACCTCTTTGGGGCAGTGGTGGCCTAGTGGGTAAGGAACTAGACCTGAGTCTAGAGTTTTCTATGTTTCGAATCCACTAGTTGTCAGGGTACCATTGCTCTGGGCATGACATTGTCCCCACTCAAAGCTGCCCACTGTTCACTGTGTTGTTGGGTAAATGCAAAGGTCAGATATCATTGTGTGCAGTGGTATATGTCACAATGACAAGTAGTTTGCTTTCCTTCCTTTTCCAGTCTCTGCTGCTCTAAGCCGTTGAACCTCAAGTATCTTAATTCCTGCACTTTTTCCACGTCTTAATTCCTCTGCTCTAAGGCAAACGTCAATAACTAGCTGCTTACACATATTTCATAATATATTTACTAATTTTTAATAGTAAACGTAAAATTGTAATCTTTAACAATTGTGCGAGGGAATAGGAACATATGCAGTGACGTGTTTATGTCAGTAAGAGGCGGTATTTGACAAACTATGCCTACATAGATGACTGTAGTTGCTACTGAACATTAAGACCACTTATAATACAGTTTCATTAAGATTTTATTCTTTAAAATACATTTACTAACTAATTTTAGATGAGAATATTAGGGTTAGTTGTAATCCACCAAGTTTTTTCTCGAGTTGTTTTATATCTCATTAGTCGTTGCTCGAGCCCGTAATGTGACGTCACAGTTTGATTTTATTGTCCTGTCCAGGAAGCAGTTAGCACATAGTCATAAAAGGCCCCCAAACTGAGTGATAAAAGGGTCATTTTCGTACCCACTGGTATATAGTAATTTCTTCATTATATCTATAATACACTTGCAACGCCCCAGTAATGACAACGACCGAAACACAGCAGGACTAACTAATATAACTAATATAACAACTAATATAATATTATTTATTAATATGCAAATAGTTTTCTTGATACATTTAATTTGTGAGATCCTTACCTCGTGACTAATTACCTCACTTCCCTCTACATTAATGGGAAGGCTGTGGCTTCTGTGGTTTCCACCCACAGCCCTGAGACATAATTCGATTACTCCAACCTTGTACTGTAGATGTTGTGCAAAGTTAATTAAAATATGATATAAAATATATTATAAATATAAAATGTGGGAAAATAATAAAATGGTGTTGTTAAACAAATATCTAAATATTAAAACGTGCTTTGGCTTCTGGTCCAGCAGGAGTTCTACGGTACAAGTTTTGATAATGACAAGAATACTGTTTGTAACTACAGGGTAGTTTGATTAAAGATAATTTCAGAATAAAGCACACGTCGGAAGACGGCTGATCTGGTATAAGTGCGCACCAATAAACAATATTTACAATCAAAATTTTCCGTTTTTCATGTAGCTGCTGTGGTTATAAGTGAAGGGAAGCAGCTCTGGTTTATATGGATGACATTTTATCTATTTAACTCAACGCAAATTGTATCGCTGTAACGTTATCACCGCTGTCACTGTACTACTGTGATACTTTTCCGAGCGACAAGCAAAGGCAGCGCCGTCGTGACGCAATGCATGGGCGTGTTGTCATGGCTGTGTGCTGCAGAGCCGCTCTATGTTGTGAACACTTACTGCTCCTAAAACAAGTAATGTCAGTGTTGGCGGAAGACAACGACACGGGATTACAGTCAACCACAAAGTTACCGAAGCCGACGAAGGCCTGGTGAGTAGCTACGGTCACGGAAGAGTCATTTTTATGTCAATAAAGGATGGGTAGACGTGAGTTAGCTTAATAGCGTCCGTCTAAGGGGGCTGGCTATTGGCATGTCTGACCATCACCTCATGATGAAGAGCCACGTAAAATATTAATTTAAGAATTTCACCAAATCAGTATGAACTGATACATTTATAACG
The DNA here is from genome assembly GCA_016785265.1 of Paraplagusia blochii. Classification (NCBI taxonomy): domain Eukaryota; kingdom Metazoa; phylum Chordata; class Actinopteri; order Pleuronectiformes; family Cynoglossidae; genus Paraplagusia; species Paraplagusia blochii. Next base: position 61,180 of record JAFBJS010004968.1, read on the forward strand.
TGCTGTACATTTCAGTATGAATTCTTCAATGGTGAAAAAGAAACATGCCCAGTTAAATGATTCTGCTTGGAATAAAAATACACGAACGTGGTTGGTGTTTAGATGTTGATAAGACCATTGATGACGTCAGACGATATTTTGTAGCTGTCACCTGGGCCATAAAGCGTGTTTTTTAACGGAAATTATACGTTTCGCATTATATTTGCCATTGAAACTGTGTTTTTTTTCTATGGGTCATAGAGTTCCTCCTGCTTATATTGAACAGATGAAGAACCAGTTTTTGTTTCATTTTCCTTTTGCTCGATTTTATTAAAACATGTGAAAACAAAAACATGTTATTGGGGGTTAACCTGGAAGCTAACTGGGTGAAAAATGAGAGGCGTCTTTTCAGTAAAAACTGGCACGATTTTTATTTGGATGTTATGTTATGTGACGTAACAGTGGGAAACATCTGACACTCTTCGTAAAGTCCAGATTATAAAGTAAAAATAGGATTGCGCATTTTACTGCCTCCTCCACGGGTCGACAATAACCATCATTTCTATTATTTTACAGTAAAAAGCCTTTTACACCTGTTGTTTACATATTCAATCTTTAGGAGCCATGTGTAATCTTTACAGAGAAAGATGTGCAGAGCAGTTTCAAGGGCCGGGTGCTGGGTGCAACTAGCAGTTTTTACATTAGATTGTAGCACACATTTTTTTTATTGCATCCTAATCAATCCATGCCCAATTTTTAATGGATTCTATCAATGACAGTTGATCTTTTTTATTTAAAAAAAACAAGTAAAGAAATCCTAAATAGAACAATAATTTTTACATCTCGTTTTCAATGCAATATTATTCAGCTTTATGTATATACGTTCAGATTATTTAACATTTATAAAAGTCACTCAGTCTTCAAATGATTTCATATTTATATAATGTTCATGACAAATCAGGGAATATTAAAACTAATCTTCACACCCACACTAACACTATTGTCCCAAAGTCTGTTATATTTACTTCACCTCCTGGACCAGTCTTATCTCTTTTTTTTTTTTTTTGTTGAAATGGATTACATTTCCTTCCCGATGATTGCTTTTCACACGTCATTGATTTTTTTTTCAAAGTGTCCATAGCGCTTCAGTAAGATAAGGTGAGCTTTATTGATCTCCCCTGAGGAGAAATAGCAATAAATCGATATATTCATGATGAAATAGCTCCCTTGATTTTCCATATATGACTATATGAATTTTACAATGTTAGTAATAAAATATGTCTTAAGTGGTTAAGTGATGGACGTTTGGTATCTTAAAATAATAAATCAATTTGTTACTTTTTACAACATGGTGGACATCAAAATTAGTTCTTTAGCCAATTACTGTGACTATGAATTGGTTGCATTTGAAGGCATTTAGTAGTATCTCAACACTCAAAGAGTTTAACAAAAAAACATGTAGTTTCCCATTAAACATTGATCCAGTTTTAACAGAATTATACAAATAAAGGATAGACAATAAGTTAGGAATTGAAAGAAATGGAAACAGTACAGCTGTGGCTGCTTGAAACCTTGATCATAGCATATGATTCCTGCTGCTTAATATTTTGGCCATTGGTGCTGGTCTATAGTCTAAGGGAGAATGTTGTTTTTAGGACAGTAATAGTGGAATTAGTGTATTTTTGTGTAGTTACAAACAAATTAGTCTTCTTGGTCTGTGGCAGTCATGTTCAAAATGGATAAGCTTTAGATGAACTCGTATTGATTGCACAAATGCATTAACTTATGAAGATGGGATCTGTGAAACCAGAATAAGAGTTCATTTGAGTCATTTTGGTGACACCCAGAGGCGGAATTGTATAGTGCGAGTTTAAATAAATGCATTTGCTCATTACCGACAATGATGACAGTGCAAGTGTTTGTCCACAGTTGCTTTCTGAGCTCATGTATGAACTGACGGGAGCTGAGATTGTGGCTTTGAAGAGTTGCAACTGCAAAATGACATTTAACCCTTTCCACCTGTCATGTCTGTGGTGCTGTTGGAGGTGGTGGTGGTAGCAGTGATGAAGCAGTGCAAAACTGTGGTTGGACACAGTCTAGCTTGATTTTGGCCACGCCTACATGGGGAACCAAAAGTTTGAGTCATTTGCTCCCTCTTGTTGTTTCTTCCTGTTCTTCCACATCAAAATCACAGAAGTCTCTCAGGCTCTGACATGTCCTCGTGTCCACAGCACGAAAATAATTACGTGCTTTAGAAAGACAGGTGATCTCAAGTAGCAGGAAATGGGGGAAATATTGTGTGGAACTTCTCAAGGTAAGACATTTTAAATCCAAAAAGACAAATCATTTTTGAGAAAGTATTAGATCAGTGTACATAGTATAGGTTATAGCCTTTTTTTTTTTTTACCGGCAAATGGCTTCATTGAAACTGTTGGCACTGTTTTGTTTAGACATAAATAAATCTTTTATTAACAGTCCTATAAACCTTTGTTTATAGGGCAGTTTTATGTTAGTTCCCATGACCATGGGAGAACTAGGTCAGTGAATTTACACATTTTCCCCCTAAGATGAACCTATTACTCGAGGTGATAGGTTTGTAATTTGAGCTTCAACCTTAGACAAACCTGCCTTGGTTTGTACTGTATTATTGGTTTGGTTAATATCAACTCTTATGTTTTTAGTGCAACCTGTTGTGGACATGCATTTAAAAAAAAACAAACTAGTAAGAAAAATAGTTTTAATTCAAATGTTTGTTACTGCTATCATGTTTAAACCTGAGGGGGAGGAAAGAGAGGCATAAGTTATCTTTGCTGTGATTGGTCTTGTGATCTAATTAATAGATTTTTTTAGGTGACATGTTTGAGTCAAAACAAAATAATTCAATGCCACTGTACTCAAACGTCCTATCTTTTCCCTGACTATTACATCGCAGTCTCTACTAGAAAATACGTTTGCTTGTAAGTAATGCTGCTGTGTAAGGTATTTCCTTGTAGTACCAGCACTGCACTACGAAACAATGTGTCAAGGAAACTTGACAAAACAACACTCCTTCGGAGAGGAATTTCCTAATGTAAAACATGCAGTAAATTTCATTCTTGAAGGACTTCCAGTGATTACTGCGGCTGCTAATTAGTTTACTAGTCAATGCTGTTTATATGAAAAGAGAGTTATATATATAAATCTATATTGTTAGATTATTATATTGTGTCTGTGGGCCTAGAGTTAAGAACTGTGTTTCTTACCAGAAACAATGCTGTTACATGGCCAGGATCAGCTTCAGAGCAGCTGCTAACAAGTGCTGTAATAAACTTTATTATAAGCTCATCTCAGCTGCTTCCTTAGCCTGTGTTCATTCATTAGCTTTTCATTTACTGGCAGGGACTTTTGTGTCTGTTCGGTGTGTGTGTGTGTGTGTGTGTGTGAGCACTAACAGAACATTGGCTTGGCTGTACTGTACAGCTGATGGCCAGCGCAGTTTTAAGAAAAGTGACAAGAATTGACAAGCCTAATCACAGCTTTACTTGAAAGCCTGACATCTTCTCTCCCTATTCCCAATAAATAGTTTTCTTTACCCATAATTCCACATTGATATGACCATTTCACTGGAAATGTTATTGCCGGTTTGCCAGCAGTTGTGGCAAGAACCAGTTGTTGACTAGCATTGAGTGTAGTGGCAGGTGCCCATTCATCAAATTCTTCTTCACCCCCTCCCTTTTTTGTGGCACCCCCACCTACTCAATATGCCAGCTAAGCCCTCCCCCTTTCTCATTTCTCACAACACCAGACCCTTCTCCCCCTCTGAGTGTATGTCCTTTTCCCCTCCCCTCTTGTCCTTTGCTTGCCTGTTCATTGGCAGCAGAGCAAACAGTGTCCCTTTAGGCTATTAAGAGAGAGAAAGAGAGAGAGCTGTACATCGTCAACATCCTCACCTAGTGCTTAATGCGCATGTTTTTATAAACCCCCCATCCAGTGAAACAGTGATCACCTCCCCCGGTGATGGAGCAGAGCATCAGAGGAGTCCTGTGCACAGCAGCGCCCACTGGCCTGTTTCAGCGCCAAAGCAGAAGAGCATCGAACTGAATGCAGAGCTCGTTGGACAGCCGTGCTCCCTGGCTACCCTTCTCTCCTCTCTTCCCCTCTCTCCTTCTCTCCTCCTCCTACACGATGGTAATCCTTGCTGACACAACACACAAAGGACTATACACGGACCGCATCCGTTACAGGCACAGCTCTGCCCTTTTCCCTTCTTCAGCTTTGATTCTCCACAGCCTTTGTCATACGCGTGTACGGCGGGACATTACATGCAGCTGTATATAACATCTCTGGAATACCGGACTAACTGTCATTCACCTCCTCCACCTCCTACTCCTCAGCCTACACCTTCTCCTCTGCTCCCTGCATCCCCTCCTACTGCTCAGGCGGTTCATTCAGGGAGTGCATGAGAGCACGGCTCCAGCCCTAAGGAGGAGAATTTTTTTCTGTTATAATGGAAGCTGGCGTTACCAAACTGCCAGCAGAAGTGCTTTTCATTCTCTGACGAATTTTCTTAGCACGGAAGTGTAGGAGCTGCTTTTCTATTTTTATCGCTTTCTCTCTTTAACACGTCGCACATCAGTCTACCAACAGGTAAACCATCTACACCACTAAAGCTCTCTCTCTCTCTTCTGTCTCTCCAGGCTTTTGTCTGTTTCTTATTTCCATCCATAATACCATCTTGATGCTGTCCATGTTTTGATACAGATAAGGCAAGACCATAAATGAATAAAAATGTCTTGTAATGCATTTGCAATGTTGTGATTCTCGAGCGAAACATGGCTGCTTATGTTGTCAGAGCTGCCTGGCTGTCTGACATTTACTGTTGAGGTGAGACAAAAAAGACCATGTGTAAAGACAACAAGGAATCCATCCAGTCTGTGTCTGCGTTAAATCAGTTGAGCCACATGTCATTGCAGTGTAGTACAACTAGCAGACTTGTCAAGCATGCAGCTGAAAACCTGACTGCTGTTAGTGTTGGTTTAGTAGATGATCAGACTCAGAAGAGTTAGTTTTACTTGTCTAGCAAGTAACGCCACAGTTCATGTGGTCTTAGCGCACATCATTTTAACCTTTTATGTTTTTTTGCTGTAGATTTGGAGTCAGAAAAGGTGTGCTACCTTGACACTGCTAGGTGGTTTGTAAGGGTCAAAAGTATCACTAGATGTTAACATTTCCTTAGCTGTGGTTGCCACGCTAACTGGACAACCGTGTTAACAGTGACCAATGTCTGGAAGATAATTCTGGCTTTCAAGATAGTCATGAATCATAATTGTGTTAAGTTTATACTCTCAGGAACTAAATTGTTTTATTCGTCTCCATCCCTCTCCAATTATAATTATTAAATAACAGTCAGGGAGAACCTGAAATATGAGAACCAGGGTGAGATTTCTTTTTGACTTTTGGCTTGATGTTTGACTTAAGGTCATTTCCCAGTTTGCACCTTGAGGTGCGGGAATCTGGCTTTTCTTGAAGTAGAACTGAGTTGACGAGACAAGAGTGATCAAAGAGTGAAGTGTTTACCCCTGACACACAGCTTGTACAACCTTTACCATGATCAGTCAGTTCTTGGGTAAATTTTTAGACGACGCAAGAGATCTTCAATAGTCCATAGGTAACATTTATCAGGCAGGGAAAAGACAGCATTGAAGTAGAAGAACAAACTGCCTGTTCAAAAATGAGGAGCAAAGTTCATGTCCATCCAAATACATAGAATTTGCCTGTTAGGGTTCATCCCCCTTTAAGCAGGATGACGGCTTCATAGCACTTTTGGTTGCCTAACCATCCTGTGGGCTCAGACCTGAGGTTAACAAGCAAAAGATTGTGGAAATACATGTTTTTAACCCTGGATCTGTGCAGCAGCATGTACAAAATTGGACTAAAAATAATGGGGTGTAAGTATTTTGATTTAAATTCATGTAAATGTTTTGCTTCTTGATCCAGTTATTGTTCTTGGATAGAATTAGGGGTAAGAGGTTGTTAAGCCATGATTTTTCTGTCATCTTAAGGGGCTGCAGTTGGCTGTTAGCAGTGCAGTAAATAAGTGCTTTGTTAATACAGTATTTTCCATTAAATTAATTTGTTTGTAAAGACAATATTAAGTTTTTTACCATAACAATCGTTGTAAAAAAATCACTAAACTGCTCTTATTTCAACACATTAAATTAGCTATCAAAGGGTTACGGTGCAGGTTAATACTTTATACATTGACTCATTGCTGCAACTCTAGCAATCTGGATGTTATTTGAACCTATACTGGAGTTAGTAATCATTAGGGATGTCATCTTTGCCAACGCTGAATGTATAATTTTCTTTGCTCCATTTGCTGAATCACAAATTGTAAATGTGTTGTCTGCTCAGGGTCCTTATTGATTGTCCACAAAGTCCTCTGGCCACCAGATGTGTCTGACATGAACCAGTTGCAGCCGGCTGATATTAGAGCTGATGAGGCTAAAGTCGCAGAGTCGATGGTTAGATTACACTTCAGTAAGCATTTATTGGTGGACTTGTGGCCACAGCACAAAAATCCACACAAGTAAAAAGTCTCTAATAACAGGATATTAATTTGGGGATTGGCTACAAGGTCGGATCACAGGAGAGCATAGGTGTATTTGTGTGTGTGTGTGTGTGTGTGTGTCTGTATGCTTCTACCTCAGGCGAATCACGTTGGAAGTTTTCCACGTCCGTAGTCTCCTGGGTCTTATGTAACACTGTCTCTCACGCGGTTTCCTGCGCCATTTTATTATTGATTGATAGACATTTGATGTCAGCGGTCCAACCAAACCTCACCCTCCGTGCCATTTGCCATGCTCATGTGGTTCTTTAATTTTTCACATCGGTTCGGTCAAGGTTGCTCATCACATGCAAGTTTTTTTTTGTACACTATATGAGATAATTTTACATCTTCTATTTCTCCAAAGGCAGATTAAACCATAAGAAGTAGTGATGTGTAGTGATTGTTGGGCTCTGACTCAGATACTTCACTCTGTACTTTGACATTATTAATACCACATTCAGAATATTTTTTTAATATACTGTGCAGCCCTCGTCCATTAATCAGATACTTATTTAAAGGAGATAAATTGTTTTCTTTTTGAGAGACTGAGCAATTGTGTGAATTAAACAATAGTAGATCAAAATAAAAAAAACATTTTGTGTTAATTTCTGGTAACCTCTCTGACCGATTTTGCATCAAAATTGCAAATTGTAAAGTTTTTCTTACAAATCTCCCTTAATATTCTAGTGTAAACAGTTAGCTTGTAATACATTTTTGATTCGACTCAATGAGGCATATGTATTAACCAATGTTTAGAATCTATTTGTCGCACTGTAGAAGACTACAGGGAGAATTTCTCTGTGTCTGTAATGTTAAGTAATACCACGAAGGCAGCCATGTTGCAGGGCTGTTGTCACCAATCAGCTTCCACATTGGTCTGTCAAACTGTGCCACCACTTGCAAAGCAAATTTTTATTATGCCCAAGAGAAGCTATTTTGGTATTGAATACCTTGGCATCAAGAGTGGAAATGAGTATTTGCAACAAACATGTTGCTGTAACTTCCAAGATCAGTAGTTTGGAGACATTGGAGCAAGACCAAACTATAATAGGGGTGCAGACATCTTGAACGTAACTTGAACTCGTTATTTGCCTTTAATTCTTAGTAAAAAGTAGGACCTTTGTTATTTGTTCATGTTACCGGGGATACACTATTTTCTTTAGTCCTCCAACTGAGAACATGTACTTTTCTATAATTTATATTATAGGTATAAATTAAGCTTTCCACCATTGTATTACTTTATGGTACATGGAGTATATTCATTGATTATTTTGGAGTATACTAAGGTTGTGGTCATCCATTTGGTTATATGTGTAAAAAACTTGGACATCATCTCTATCATTGGCTCTCAGCAATGTGTAGGCTAGAGTCCAGTCCATCTGTTGGTGCAGCCTTGCTTGCAGATTGGCAGCACCATTTCAGTGACACAGGTGGCCTGGTCAAGGCTGCTATAAACACGTCTACACACACACACACACACACACACACACATACACACACATACACACAGGCAAACAGGAAGTTCATCTCTGGGAGACTTACAGTTGTGTTCAGCAGTTCATTTGCTTTCTCTGGTAAAACAGGACTCACATTTGAAAGTCTTAACTTGAATAACATATATTTTTTTTATTTATGAACAGTTTTGGTCTGGGCTTTTCAAACTTAAATCTCTAGCTTTGTTGAATCAGGACAGATGTTACATCTGATCAAATATAATAATCCTCAAGTGCAGTGTTCCCCAACCCTTTTTTTTGCGCCACAGACCGGTTAAATGTCTCGTAATGATTTTCTCAAAATTGTAAATTATTTTATTTGACAATTCTTTAGATGAAAAAGTAACAAAGGGACAGCGTGTGGTATTTAAAGTAGTAACTATATTAAACAAAGGCGGTGGTTATTGCACCATGACTAGTTTGTGTAAAGGGGACACTGAGAACATACTGTCATCAGGTTTCAGGTCTCAGTTTTGGAATTTGACCTGATTGTTGCTGCTGATAGCTTACATACATCATAAAGGAAAGGCTAAGTAAACACAGCAGTTTAAACAAAGAAATATGAATAGACCGAGGCTCACCCTTGTCGGGAACAAAATGTTTCTAACCACGATTTGTCTTTAAAGTCAAATTACCATGTAATATTTACTTTTTACTTATATTAAGGATGTAACTGACTGTACACCGCCTTTATACAAATTTACTTGTCACAAATGCTTTTCTGGGACATTTGTGACTGTTAATTTTTGGTGGCCAAAAATTTGGTGTGACTCCAATAAATAGTCAACAGGATTCTTGTAAATTATTTGGGCAAAATTAATGAAATCCTGTTTTGTGTTCTTTTATGTTCCCATCACCTAAATTAACTCTGGGTCTGATGAACCTTATTTTGAATGTGTAGCTGGCTGTTGTGAAAGATTAAATTAATTTCAAAAGGTTGGTTTCTCACAGGCTAGGTTGATGGCACATCAGTCTTTCTTCCTATTTTCAGTCACTTTAAACATTGTTCTACTTGTAGTTGCAAAGAAATAATTGTGTCAGATCTCAGTCTGGATCAGCTAAGTATTTCCTGCTTCCGCCTACACCCAGTAGAATGGGGACGTCTATGGGTCACACACTCTTTTTTGCACGTTTACTTTCAGGCACTTCATTCTGTAGCATAATTAAGACTCTTTAGGAGAAAAAAGGCAAAGAAAACACTGTCCTCCTTTGATCACTATTACTTTACATGTCTTATAATATCAGATGCCATTGTTTTCACTATACATCTGCAAAATGTTGTGCTGCACGTCAGCGACCTTTGTTCCAAATTTGGTGAAAGGTACAGATACAAACCTGATGTGTGAAATAGCTGGATACGGTTTACTCATTCAAAGACTTTTTAAAGGCACGTTCTTTAAAACCACATTAAATAATAGAAAGTGTTTCCTGTCTCAGTTTACCGTTATGGACCTTTTACTAGATTTTCTGTGTCCACAGAAAAAACCCAAGTCTTTCATTGTCCTTGGTATTTAGACGTGTAGTTCTTGTAAACTGGAACATAATGGATTACAACCACCATCTGTTAGTGAATGTGGTCAGATGTTTTGACCCTTTGACAAACACATGGAAAGATTCCAGAAAATGGGCTTTTACTGTACGTCTTGACTGTTGCTGTAATTACTGTTGTGTTATGTGGGCTTTGTGATGTCTCACAGTGCAGGTGTTGTGCTTCAGACTTGTGTTTTCGGGGTATTAAAAAGCCTGAAAAATGCATTTGTGTTTTCAGTCAAATGAAGTACAATTCTCAGACTGCATTTCACCTCATTTTTGGGTTAAATCTTCGCATTTTTAACATATGTCTATTTTTACATGCTTTGGTAGGCTTCTTTAACTTCTTTAGTTTGGTTTATGAGGTATTTGTTCTAGCAGTTACTTAATTTAAATACAAACCTCTGTATATTAGGAAATTAGTTGTTATATGTAACTTTTACCATTTCAATATTGGCTACAAGCTGTCTTTCACTAACTTAAAGTCTTTGGAATGAATGTATTCTGTGCTCTTTGTGTTTCTTTCAATTATTCCCAGATTTTGTTGCTTTTAGTTGCAAGGAACATTTACATTTATGTGGTAAAATATAATTTCTTAATTATTATGATTTGAATTGGCAAAGGTAGACATAAATAACATAACTTCTTGATTGACCTGCAATTCAGCATTTGTAGGGTAGTGGTTGGTCAGATGATGCAGTGCTTGTTGTTGAAAATCCCACCAAGACTGATAGTATTACCCAGAAACTGGGGCATTTGATGTATTACCTCGAATGCTCCAACAACCTCTGACAGGCAACATACAGACGTTTTGATGGCTGCAGTGAAAAGAAGGGCAGTCCCACTGATAAGGAAACAGATATTTATTGGTATTAAAACGTAAATTGTCAAAAGAAACTAAACGTATTTTAGGCATCTATGTTGTTCAGTACAATTCAACTACTGTGGAAATTTGTTTCTGGGTTTTCTTGGGAATATCCTTTTGATAAAGATATATGTGGGTCACATGTCATCATTAATCAATCATTCGGCTGCAGGTTACAACAATAGCATTAATTTTCTCACATATTTCTTGAAATATTTTTTACTTCTTCAAGTGGGCTCACCACCCTTGGGAAGACTCGTAGTATGGTGCAGTGTGATTTGGGTAGCAGCTGTGGAGACCCGATTACGGATTTGAAGAAGATGAAGAAGAATGAATAAATGAACTTCTATATCTTTGCTGTTGTATTTCACTTCTTCAACCTCTGTCTTTTTCTCTCAGTTTCTCCTGATCTGTTCCCTGAAACACCCCTGGTTCCAGCCCTTCCTGCAGTCTCATTGGCAAAAGCTGGCCCCACCCACCAGAAGCCCCAGAGGCGCAGCAGCAGGAGCGACAGCGCTGCCAGGCCCCGCCCCTTTTGCTCGGCCCCCAGGCCAGGCCCTGACAAAGGCAGCATGGAGGTGGGCATGCGCGTGGTACGTGGCCTGGACTGGAAGTGGGGAAACCAGGATGATGGCGAGGGCCACGTGGGCACTGTAGTGGAGATTGGTCGTCAGGGCAGCACCACCACACCAGACAAGACAGTCGTTGTGCAATGGGACAGTGGCACGCGGACAAACTACCGCACGGGTTACCAAGGCGCCTATGACCTGCTGTTATACGATAATGCCCAAATCGGTAAGAATCTCACTTGTAACCCGCAAAACCTTTGTCTAGATCAGGGGTCTCAAACTCTTATTAGTTGAGGGGCACCACCCACACTGTCATTTCATCGAAGAGCCGAGTCAGCTGTCAATGTTCAATACAAAAGAAAAAAAATTATAAAAAAATAGTTTCTCATAGATTCTGTGGATTGAACCAGAAGAATACTGTGGATCAGGGTTTTGAAAATTATGGGGTTTACCATAAAATTTGGAGAACAAATCTATAAATATTATTATAAATTCAACTTTCTTGTCACGGTGGGGACCGCAAAATATCGTTCCATGGGCTGCAAATGGCCCACGGGCCAAGAGTTTGAGTCCCCTGATCTAGACTGTTAAGGAAAGTAAACTGCTTTACTACTTTTCATCTCATTATCATCTATAGTTAAATATTGAACATGGGTTTTGTGTTGAGAACAGCAAGAATTTGTTTAAATACTTATTTAAACTTACTATACTTATTTTTCTAAATATCATCATTAGTTAGTTATCTAAATATAAAACTGTGTGGGTCTTCCATGTGTATCATTCTTAAAGAAAACATATATGTCTCATCCTCAGGCCTTACACTGAAATTTAGTGGCATATTTTTTAACCCATTAGCTTTATGTAAAAACGTACATTTCTGCTTCATAAGCCCGTGTTCTAAGTAGTGAAGCAGAAGAAACAGGGAAATGAGAGCATGTGGTATTTTTGCCATGAGATTTATGTCAGAATTCTTTCACAGCTTATGACTTAATTCATTCAGAGACAATTTCTAACATCATTTGACACAATAATTGCATTTCCTCGTGCCTTGTACAGGATGCGATTTGATACAGACCAGTGTATTTCTGTTAACTCTGCTGTCTTGTCATCCAGGTGTCCGTCACTCAAACATCATCTGTGATAGCTGCAAGAAGCATGGCATTATGGGAATGCGATGGAAGTGCAAGGTGTGCTTTGACTATGACCTGTGCACTCAGTGTTACATGAACAACAAGCATGACCTAAGCCACGCCTTTGAACGCTACGAGACCGCCCACTCCCAGCCGTGAGTACATCCTCTGGACACTTGACACTCATTAATTTAACATAAAGTTGTGATCCATCACTGACTCAGGTTACTTGGTTTGTATATCACTGGACACCTCTAAAGGAGGTTGACTGTACTGTTGGCTTAAAGCAGATGCCAGTTGTGGTCATTACTGTGACTGTGACTGTCCACATCTCTTCTCATCTTAGCAGTATGCTGTAAACTGGTTGTGTATTTAAGGTTACTGGGATAGTTAGGGTTACATGTGCACATAGGTAGAATTCTTCTTCTTCGGCTTGTCCCTTTTTCAGGGGTTGCGAGTCAACAATTCTCATGTCTTCCTGTCCTCTGTACCCTCAACACTAACTCCAACTACCTCCATATCCTCCCTCAATGCATCCATCAATCTCCTCTTTGTCTCCTACCTGGTAGCTCCATCTCTAGGATCATTCTTCTACCAACGTATCCACTGTCCCTCCTCTGGACATGTCCAAACCATCTCTATCTGTCTTCTATAGCTTTTTCTCCAAACCTTCCTGTCTGTGTTGTCCCTCTAATCACCTCACTCCTGATCCTGTCAATCCTTGTCTCTCCTAAAGAGAATTTCAGCATCTTTAACTCCTCCACCTCCAGCTCTGCCTCCTGTCTTCTACCTATTCCTATTGTCTCCAACCCATACATCATGGCTGGTCTGACTACTGTCCTGTAAAGTACACATAGATAGAACACACTGTAAAAATGAATTGTGTCTCTTTGTCATTGTCTTACAATCAAACACATTATCCCTGTTTTAACCCATCATCTTTGATGCAATGACCAGAGCTGCATATTGCTATTAGCTTAGCTTTAGGGCTGCTTCCATGATGACTCAATGCAGAAACGCTGGTTAAGATCAAGTTTTGAAGAACAACACAGAGGAATGCAGTCCCTGTGTCACTGCCCACTGGCTACAATTTATTCCCCTCATCTTCATTTTCAGCAGTGAAGATGCAACCATATAACACTCTTCATCTGTGGTTTTTGTGTCGTTACTGGAAATAACCGCCCACTAGACATCTAGTAAATATCAGTGAAGTGCTCTGTAAAGTTAGAGTCCACTCGACTACCTGTTGGGTCAGTGTTAGGCCCACATATCTTCGGAGTCCACTCTTCTGCATCAGCTCACAATGAAGCACCAACTGCTTAAAGCAGAATTATCTTAATGCCCTTTCACTGCGCTAATGAAGTGATGTTTAAGACACAGATTTGATTTATTTTGGATGGATTGTGAGAGACAACAGTTTTAGCATATTAATTGTATTTCACACAGTTTGGCTATTTTACACACTTGCTTGTAACTCATAAATATTTTCCATTTCAGTCACTTTACAGTCCAGCCGCTGTTACGCTGTTTATGATGACATGCCCCACAAATAGTGGAAGTCATTGTAGATCTACTTCACTTTTATTTGCATAATTTGACTTTGTTTGTTTTCAAGCTTGGTTTGAGACACCAGGGGTGGGTCAGTGTTCATTTAGCTCTGATCATATTTCATCTCCACCCCCCAGTATCGATTCATCATCCAGTCCCAAATGTTGTCTACCTCAGTACTGACCTTCTTACCTGTTTATTGTAATAGCAAACACATTGATGTGACCCCTCACATAGGTCACAACTACAGTATATATCTTGATGCTACACAATAACTGACTTTAGCGGTCTGGTCCAGTGGTCACCAACCTTTTTTAAACCCTGGACTGGTTAAATATCTGAATTTTTTCACAGACCAATCTTAGGAAATACAACTAAATAAAGCGACAAACTAAAAATAATAGTATAATAATATATAATCATTCCTAATAATAATAGAAGTTAAAGCACTGTCTATGCAACTGTATTTGCACCATCCTTGGACTCGTCTTTTAATAAAGAACTCATGGTCTCCATACAGAAAAGCACTTTTGAAGGCTCATTTGCCTTTTGAGAGTCACACCATGTGTTATGCATTGCAAGCATGGTGAATGGGAGATCTCAAGAGATACTTATTTGAAGTAGGACCTGGAAGTTCTTTTTCCGGAAGTCTGTCAAATGGAGTTTTATTTCTTTGATGACGTATGCTCCTCTTCTGTCCCCTAAGTGGCTTTTTGAAACTGAAACTTTATTTTTTGTGACTGAGTCACGAGGCAAGTCACCCTATACATACATTACAAGTGTGACTCATAGACAGATGTGGTTCAAAACACCTTTCAGAATCAGATAGTAAATAAAACGAAAATAATCCAAGTTATTATTTTCTTTTTCATCCTGTTGCCAGGTAACCCACAGACTGGTGCCTTTTGGTCTTGGTGTTTAGTTCATTGTGTATTTTATAAATCACTGTAATCTAACTAACCGCAAAAAACCCAAACAAACAAACAAAATAATATTATGTGATTCTATATGTGTACACAATGTTGTGTAGTTGTTAGCATGCCTGTCTCCAAACCAGAAATAGTAGAGAGTCTTGGTTGTGATTTCCAGAACAAGTTCAGTGCTTGTCAGGAGCAGTTAACAGTGGCTGCTTTAGGTGTTAGGCCCACATATCTTCGGAGTCCACTCTTCTGCATCAGCTCACAATGAAGCACCAACTGCTTAAAGCAGAATAACGAAAATAATCCAAGTTATTATTTTCTTTTTCATCCTGTTGCCAGGTAACCCACAGACTGGTGCCTTTTGGTCTTTGTGTTTAGTTCATTGTGTATTTTATAAATCACTGTAATCTAACTAACCGCAAAAAACCCAAACAAACAAACAAAATAATATTATGTGATTCTATATGTGTACACAATGTTGTGTAGTCGTTAGCATGCCTGTCTCCAAACCAGAAATAGTAGAGAGTCTTGGTTGTGATTTCCAGAACAAGTTCAGTGTTTGTCAGGAGCAGTTAACAGTGGCTGCTTTAAAAACAGTTATTTCCCTCCATTAACCAGAAACCTGAGTTTAAGTGAGGAACTATCCTAGTTCCTAGGAAACTAGTGCAACCTTTGTTTGGCTTAAGACATTGATATCTTTACCTCTGAAATAACACAGATGTGCTTTACTGCAGTAAAATAATACATCAGACTCAAACCCCTTTGTTAGAAAAAAACTTTGTGGCTTTTTTCTAACAGAGGAACAGTGGCTGTAAATAAATCTGGCTCAAACCAGAGTTATTAATGTTGACTGAAAATCAGAATCCTTTTATTTTCAGCTCCAGCCTGAATTTTTCTTATGTACTTGTGAATGGACTGACGTCACTGTTAATGCAGGACAACTCTCCCCACGGCGAGACTTGTTTCCATGGTGTCTGAAAGGAGAACAGTTTGCTGATGCCCATAAATGGCCCAACAGAATGTGAATCAGCTGTGAAGGTGACAGAAGTTTTCCTCACACGTTTTGGTGCCTTTGGTGTTAAGAGTAACACATTTTTTTCTAGAGCAGTGGTTCTTAACCTGGGTTTGATCAAACCCAAGGGGTTCGGTGAATCGATCTCAGGGGTGTGGTGGAGCCTCTGCCGTGGAGGTCAAGACTCACCCTACTGATGTAGTGTTTGGTGAAAATGCACATAAAACTGGTGGGGTTCAGTAGCTCCAACAAGGTTACGAACCTCTGTTCTAGAGCCTTTCATAAAATTACACTCATTGCAGCGTTAAACCTGTTTGAGGCCAACATTGATTTTATTTTATTCTTCTTTGAGTGTATTTTCACAACTTGTTTTATTTGCTGCTTGACACTGAAACTAATTCATACATTTTGGGGTAAAAATCACATGGAAGTCACTGAACTCATTATCTGTTGTATCAAACACAGCACACCCTTATTCCTCTGAAAACACTGACGCACATTTCATCGACCATGTTTTCTAAAGGCTGATTTGTTTTCTGGCAGTCATGAGATGCTGATTTGTATGAAAAGACTAATTTAGCTCAGTTTCAGAACAAGTGGGAGTTCTTGTTCAGCTGTGATAAATGTGAGGAAACTGGTTTTGACGACTTGAGTTAAAATGGGCTTCTTTGATGTGGACTAAATATGTGTGAGGGTTTAATGGTAACTGAAACAGGCCAGATCAATTTGTAGTTTACAGCATTACTGTAGGAGACTTTATTAGTGGCCTTGGGGAGCACTGAGATGTTGTCATCAAAGTGAAGTGCAGCTGAAAGCTGATACTTGAGCAGCACCATTATGAGCCAGGCATGAGCTGGATGTACTCTTCTTTACACCTCTGATCCTTTTAATTACAAGGGATTGAAATGGATTAGCACACTAACATTTAGGACGTGCAGAGTTTCATGTTAATATTTCCATCCTCCATGACACAGGCATGTCCACTGTCTGGCCTTGGGGCTCATGGAGCCAATTGGACTAGGTGTACGTGGCCTCACACTGCTCTCAGAAAATAATTATTGTTATATATGCAGGAAGGGATTTTGAACTGTACCAGTTTTTCTGATTTAATCCCATATTTGTATTGGCGTTCTTAATTTTTCAGATTTGCATCTAGAATGCTTTAAAAAGGACTTTTGTGTTATTTCACATACAATGCCTAATGGAAAGATGCTGTCTGATGGGAGTCTTGTAAAAACTGAATGTCCAGATTTTTTTTCATATGACAAAATCTATTTCTACTACCAAATCTATGACTACTAAAAATTGTTTTGTGTACATGTTTGCAATTTATATCTGTCTTCAAAACATTTATTACCGGTCAATATCTTCTGTTGTTGGCTCAAAGTCCGGTGCAGTTGTTGTCCTTGTTGTGTGGTTGTTGTTGAACATGTGCGTGCTCAGGACCATATGTGTGCACCATATGTTTGTAAGGAGATGGTTGAGATGCAGTTGGTTAATCGGCTCTTCCACTCACAACAACGCGCGTCCTCACTCAGGAAGCTATCAGGTCAACTCTAGGCCTAATCCCTCTCTTGCCTCTACAGCTTCTCAACATTTACGCTAAGGTTTCCCAACCAAAGATACTACAAGGCCAAGAGATACTGAAACAGTTCGTTCTGTTCAACCCACCAATGAATCAATCAGTATTATAAACATCACTGATAAAACATTCTTTAGATCAGTGGTGTCCACACTTTTTTGTCTTGTGAGCTACTGTTCAAATGACCAGGCTGAAGTGATCTGCCTAGATTGAGAACTCATTATATCATATATTCACCTATATAAACTGGATATTTTACTCTCTACATTAACATATAACATATGTTTTACTGTCTGACCCAATACTTTTATGGTTTCCACTTTAGCCCAATGATTAGCGTCTAGGAAAAGAATCACATGTCATGTTTTTATTACTATTATTTTTATTGTTATTGCTCAGGATCTACCAGCAATCCTTAAGTGATCTACTGGTAGATCCAGATCTACCTATTGAGCATCTCTGCTTTGGAGAAATCCAATGTTAAGTAAGACACAGACTTAGATACTGTCTTTATCAAAGACTTTCCCTAAAAGAATAATTCATTATATGTAAGTACTGTATAAGTTTGTAGCTAGGTGAAAAGTTCCTTAAGACTTTCAGTTTCTCAATTTACAATGTTAGGCTTTGGGCACTTTTGACACCAGTGTCAGTTGAAACTAACAGCCTTCAACCTCTCCCAGGTCAGAGGCCCTGCGCTCTAGGCTTGTGACACACTACACATTGAACTGTAATCTTTGGTTGACTCTTGACTGACTCCAGGAGGTCTGTTTTTTTTTATCTTGTCCTGATCCTGTCTGAGAAGAGAGGTGGCATTTCGTCAAGAAGGATTAAAATGTTCATCCCCTGAAAGACCTGTTTGGCAAAGTTACCCTTGCCCAAAAATAAAGGACAGGTTGGGTTTTTATGAAATACAATTGAAGCACATTGGTCAAACTGAGTCCATTTTACTCATTGACAAATTATATTAAGATTAGTTTGATTTATTTTCTACTTCCACTTTTATTAAGCTTGCGTTTTTCAGTTAAAAAATGTGTAATTTACAGTCCACCTATAAAGGCAGCTGTCTGTGCCCGATGCTTTGCCCTGAAGTGGCCTGCTTTCTGATAGCCCTGCTGTCCGTGGATTAGCCTCAAAGCTGTTGTCTGTCCTAAGCACAGACCTGTGTCTCAGTCTCATGCCAAGATTGACATTTTAGTTAGTTCCAAGAGTCCGATGTACAACTGTTTCCTGACGCAGACATGCCGTTAGCTTATGTTTTTTTCAAGCAGAATTCCACTGCTGGAAAAATGCAGAGACAGCAAAGCCTGAATGAATTTATTTTGTGACAACTCTCTGGAGAATCTTATAATTCTACTGGATTTTACACTTGTTTGACTTTATCCTTTAAAAACCTTCTGCTTCAAATGGAACTTTCTTTCCATCTCATCTGAAAAGAATGGGAATAGCCAGCTCTTTTGCACCAAGGTCTGATCAAATCTTTACAATAAGGTATGTTTGTTTTTATTTTTCTACTTCCCTCAGCTTTGATTGGTAGCGTGTATGTATATACTGCATATATATATATATATATATATAGTATATATATATATACAGTGGCCTATATATGGTGGCCTAATGGTTAAGGAAACGGCCTGGGGTTTGCAAGGCGCCCAGTTTGAAACCCCCTACTGCCACGTTACCACTGGGGTGCCCTGAGCATGGTCCCCCATACACTGCTCCCCGGGCACTGGCCCAACCAGCAGCCCCCTGCTCACTACGGTGATGGGTTAAATGCAGAGGCATCATTTCCCGAAGGATACTCCCTAGGGATTAATATAGTTTTTATTTATATATATAATATATATATAATATATCTATGTATATATATATATATTTACACACACACACACACATATATATATATATATATATATATATATATATATATATATATATGGAAAAAAAAATAAAAGAAAAAACAGATCTCTCCCTGTTCCACTAAAGGTTTATCACCTGGGGGAAACAATAAACACAAAACCATGCAATGACTAAAAGCACTGTATTTGTCAGTACAATGTTATTGCTAGTGATGTAGGAACGGCAGTGATTTTTGGAATATATGGCCAGAAATCAGCTCTGTCCAGATTAATGTAGATTAAGTGGAAGCAGACTTTTAAATGGACAAGAAATTAAAGAAAGAGTGGTCTAATAATTTTTTCTATGACTGTATATATATATATATATATATATATATATATATGTGTGTGTATATATTACAATTTAATTCCGTATATGTATAACATTTGACTTTTTTTATTCATTAGATGGCTAACTTGATGGCTAACATGTTTGCTTTCATTCTCAAGTAATCGTTTATCAGCCAATTATTTAAGTGACAACAATATGCCTAAAAACTATTTGGGATTTTATTTTGAAAAAGGGAAGTTTATTGTGTAAGTACTAACAGTAACAGGAATATTAAATGTCTCTGAAAAACACATAAATTATATTCTTCATAAAGAGTATTCTTAATGCAGTCATTCATTTATGAAGAACATTTTATTCCTTTTATAGGTTGGCAAGTGGGTTCACACCAGGTACATAACAGGTTGTAATACAAAGAACTGTAAAATT
>JAFBJS010004968.1:81210-103975 GCA_016785265.1 Paraplagusia blochii
TCATTAGATGGCTTACTTGATGGCTAACATGTTTGCTTTCATTCTCAAGTAATCGTTTATCAGCCAATTATTTAAGTGACAACAATATTCTTTGCCTAAAAACTATTTGGGATTTTATTTTGAAAAGGGGAAGTTTATTGTGTAAGTACTAACAGTAACAGGAATATTAAATGTCTCTGAAAAACACATAAATTATATTCTTCATAAACAGTATTCTTAATGCAGTCATTCATTTATGAAGAACATTTTATTCCTTTTATAGGTTGGCAAGTGGGTTCACACCAGGTACATAACAGGTTGTAATACAAAGAACTGTAAAATTGTTTAGAGTTACACTCTTACCTTTGGTAAGTTAATGTCAGAATAACTTATTGTGCATTTCCTGCAAAACTGGATTGCCAAGAAAAAACTCCTGTACACCAGGAGGAAAAAATGCAAAAAATGCACATACCATAGTTTTTAGGCACCGAGTAAACTGTCTGTACAACTATACAAAGCATTGTTGATGCTTTAGAGACCGAACTGACATGTATGCTGTTTGCTAAGTCCAGGATATTAATGCTGCACACCTTTGCATCTGCACATAGTGAAGATTCTTCTTTTTTTTTTGGCCTGCCCCTTATTTATCCAAGGATTTCCATCTCACCCTGTCCTTTGTATCTTCTGCTCTGTCTCCAACTACCTCCATGTCCTCCCTCACTGCATCCATCAATCTCCTTTGTCACCTCCAGCTCTGTCTCTAAACCATAAATCGGGGCTGGTCTCACATCCATCCTTTAAACCTTTCTAATAAACCTCAGCTGACACTCTTCTTACACAGATCAATGTAGATAATTATTTAGTTTTTTATCTCCTCACTTTAAACTTGCTTTCTTGTGTCTCAGATTTCTTATACCTTCCTAGCTAATGCGCTATGTTAAAATTTCATCAAAGTCGCGTCGGAATTTAGAATTTTACAAAATCATCAACTGCACGTCTTCCTCTTTATTGTCCACACAGAGTGAGCTTGGCACCGAGGCAGAATCTTCCACGGATTATCCTTAAAGGAATCTTCCAGGGCGTCAAAGTTGTTCGTGGACCCGACTGGGACTGGGGCAACCAAGACGGTGAGTTGTGTGTGTTTGTATTGGGCCATTGCTTACATCATTAATCTTAACAGAGCTGTTGCGTGCCTTCTTGGAGCACAGAGCTGTTCCACTATCCACAGCCCATAACAGCAGTCTAACCTCTGTTGTCATTAAGCCTTAAAATGTCCGATAACATGTGTTTGTGTGCACCTCCTTTCAGTCTGTTCAACAGATGTTCACGTGACTGAGTCCTAGCTTTTTATTTGTGCCACACCTACTGCAAGTAATAAGTAGATTTAAAGTGAAAAGTATTCAAAGCTTTAGATTCTATTCCATTAAGTCTTATTGTGACTGTATAGTTGGGCGCAGCCTTTCAGATACACAAGTGGAAATGGTAGTGTATAAAAAAGGACCTTACACTACTTTTTATTTTCCTTTTAGGGTAAGAGAGATTGTTATAAGGTCTTTGTGTTTTCTCTGAAGTCTGGAGTCATTGTTGTGCCTTTTATGCATTATAGCAAATAAGTCAAATGTTCTATTGGTAACTGTGATATCTTTGCCCTGTGGTCCCTCGATAAACTAAACTATAGGGTAAGTGCATTTGTGTGTTTTGAGATTGCAAACACAAAATCGACCATCCATCTAGTTCAGTGGGTCATTGGATCAGAGCAGTCCGTGGACTTAAAAGACTTTCAGTGTCTAATATCCCCTGATGTTGCAAGTCTTGTCATTTAGATGAATGTCAATGTACAGTATGTGGCTCTGATGTCTTTTGTGTTTTTGAACTGATGATGAAAATATTCCAATTTAAGAAACCAGTGACAGTTGGCAGCTGATGTGTCTCCAGGAAACATGGATTTTTGCATATTGACATCTTTATTTTTTATTTGTCTTCTATACTTCAGTCCATGTCCTTCCCTGTTCCAGATGTTGACATGATGCATGTACTATATGTCTGGTTCACTGTCCTGCTTAAACATGTGCTTTCCTTGAACAACCTTATGCATTACTGTTTCTTGCATATTTGTATGTGTGCATTCACGTGTGTGTAGGTGGGGAGGGTAAGGTTGGGAAGGTAGTGGATATTCGTGGCTGGGACACCGAGTCTGGTCGCAGTGTGGCGAGTGTCACCTGGTCTAACGGTACCACCAATGTCTACCGGATGGGCCATAAGGGCAAGGTGGACCTAAAGTATGTATCTGACGGGCAAGGAGGCTTCTACTACAAAGATCACCTACCAAAGCTTGGTAAGAAGAAACTGTGTTTTTCATAATACAATACTGAGATGTATTAATGACCCTCCGAGGTCGTGGTCTTCATATTGATCCTGTCACCTGTTTCCTCAGGAGAACATGCAGAACTACAAAGGCAGGAGAGTGCTGATGGACACTCTTTCCAGCAGGGTGACAAAGTCAAATGTCTCCTTGAGGTAGACATTCTGCGACAGATGCAGGAGGGTCATGGAGGATGGAACCCAAAAATGGCTGAGGTAATGAAAGCTTTTCTTTTGCATCAACGTTAACAAGACAATAACCTGATGATCTAGCATAAATTCTAGTAAATCTGTTCCACTTTTTCTAAGAAAGCTCCAATCTACAGCATTTATAACAAGAGACAGTAGATATCTGACACGCACCTCATAACAGACGCCCCTGTGTTTGTGCCTACAGTACATTTGTCGGATTGGAACAGTTCATAGAATTACTGACCGGGGAGATGTCAGGGTGCAGTACAGCAACAACATCCGCTGGACTTTCCATCCTGGGGCCCTCACCAAGGTACTGAGTTACAAATTCAGTCCCAGATAATGATGGCAAAGATACACAGTGTTTGATTTAATGTTTTTTTTTAATTTGTTCGTTAGGTTAACACTTTTGGAGTGAGTGAACTCGTCCGAGTTTTGGAGGACATGGACAGTGTAAAGAGATTGCAGGCTGGACATGGAGAGTGGACAGACAGCATGGCTCCTGTATGTTTATTCAGCCTGATAAAACGATCTCTTCTTTGTGTGACAGGCTAAAAAAAGCTTTATGTAAACAAGGATTTTAGAGAAACAAAAGGAAAATGCACAGTTGTGTTGTTGTAAAAGCATCCAAATATTATAATTTCTTCCTCATGCAAACAATGATTTGGGGTTTCCTGTCAGTGGACATTGTCATTTGTGTCCCTAGAAGAAATAACAAGCTTCAGACTGACTGACCCACTTCATTACATCTGCGAGTCATCAAGTTTTACAGCTGTTTCCCAGAATGCAGCCAAGTTGTTTACCTTTAAATTTAAGGGCCTTAGAAACATGGCGTGTAAAACCGCAAGCAGTTCCTCGTTAATTATTTTTTCCACTCTTTATTTTTTCTTTGATTTGTGCCTGGAAACTTTTTCTCCTCTCGGCTACCACACGTCCACATCTGCTTCACTCACTGTCTCTGTCTCAGGTGCTTGGTCAAGTTGGGAAGGTGCTAAAGGTGTACGCCGACGGTGATCTACGTGTGGCGTTCGGTGCTCAGACGTGGACATTCAATCCAGCGTGCCTCTCAGCCCAGCCTGTGGAGGTGGACGCCAACCTCATGACAGCTGAAAACCCCAACGAGTCTGGAAGTAAGCCTTCTGCCGGGCTAAGGGGGAACTCATCTGTGACACTCCAGCTCCAGCTTTACCCCTCTGCATGTAGCCATTCATTCTCAGTGCCTTCCTTTTCAGCTCGGTCACACTGCATGATTTCACATCATGGCCTTTTCCTGTTTGTCTTTTCCACTAACCTATGTACAGACTTCTATAAATGTTCCTCTCTGTACTGTTTCCTGATGCCGCATGTTGCCACTGAACAGCTTTGGCAGCACAGCAGACATTTGTCATCATTTCAGCCGTTCTCAGCAGTCCCTTAATCGTGACTAATTCTTTCCTGTGCATGTGTTCATTACTGTGGAAAGGAAAATGTCAACATAAACACTCAAGTGTGTGTGTGTGTGTGTGTGTGTGTGTTCACAGAGAGATTGCGCTGCGTGAAAAAAAGTGACTCTGGCTCATTTGGCAGAATAACCAACATGACTTTTTCAGCCTCCAGTTAATATTTGCACCAGTGTTTCTAATGGGAGTCTTTATATTTTTCTTACACAATTTTTTTTTCTTTGTCTACCTGTGTGTGCAGGTACTGTCATCTCAGTGCTGGAGAAGCTGCTGTCTCAGTCCACAGAGCAGGACAACCCCGGCCGGTTGGTGATTGAGGCGGCGCACGGCAGTGCCAACAAAGTGCGAGAATTGGTGCAGAAATATCCTGACAAGGTTAGTGCAGCACTCCTTCTCTCTGCTGCAGTCTACTGCTCGTTCCAAAACGCCAAGACTGGGAGAGGAGGGACCGAGGGTCCAGAGTAAATTTGTCAGTCTGATCAGGAAAAGAAGATGCAGCGATCCTGCCATGAATTGTTGAAAAAAAAA
Source organism: Paraplagusia blochii (assembly GCA_016785265.1). Lineage (NCBI taxonomy): Eukaryota > Metazoa > Chordata > Actinopteri > Pleuronectiformes > Cynoglossidae > Paraplagusia > Paraplagusia blochii. Next base: position 85,710 of record JAFBJS010004968.1, read on the forward strand.
TATAACCTAAAAATATTACATAGATACAAATATAGATAGAAGTTTATTAATCCCTCAGGAGTATCCAATGGGAAATTATGAATAAAAACGTATTATTATGTAACATTAATTCGTCCACTCTGTATTGCATCCAACCTTTATGATTTTATTATTGTATATTAACTAAACAGGATTAAATCTAAATGATCCATTTCGTCTGTGCTAACTGCTTTGTGCTTACATAACTGGGATTATATGTATTAGCCGTATGATTCATTCTCAGATTATATGTTGTACACTCTGTCCATGCTCATTTTGTTTCCCCCGCAGTCTGCATTCTGGAATGTCCGTGTCCAGACCTTCGTGGTCTGTAATGAATCTTCCATCGTGTGTGCATTTCTGGCAGGTGGATATAAAGAACCAGGGAAAAACTGCACTGCAGGTCGCCGCTCACCAAGGCCACGTGGAAGTGGTGAAGGCCCTGCTGCAGGCCAACAGTTCCGTCGAGGTCAAGGATGAAGATGGAGACACAGCATTGCACTACACTGCCTTTGGGTGAGGGGACGCTTTCTTGCGCACATAAATAAACACTTGATGATGGAAATGTGATGAGTAGAATTCGCACAATTACATAGTGCTTGAGTTCATAATAAGACACAGCTGTGTGCTCCAAACCTTGGTGGACACATCTGCTGCAGAGTCCACGTCTGTTTCTTTACATCTCATCATGTTAGAAGTTCACAAAAAGTGATTGCAACATCCGCTTCCTGTAATCGCTTGATTAGCATATGCTGTTCCACTGATAAAACTCACTGCAAATGTGTTTTTGTTCAAAGTGAATTCTTAATGCCATGTGTTACCTCTGAGCTGCAATGTGAGGTTTTGGATTTGCATATTCCCCAAGGACAGCGCAGAATAATTCATGGGTATGAAGCTAACCTGTTTTTTGTGATGTCTTTTGGTTCAGCAACCAGGCAGAGATTGCCCGACTGCTGTTGAGCAAAGGGGCCAATGTCAACCTTCTAAACAACTCCATGTGCACAGCACTGCACATTGCTGTCAACAAGGGCTACACTGACGTGGTGCGGGTTCTGACGGAACACTCGGCTGACGTCAATCTCCAGGTTGATCCACTTAACCGTTTACCAGACGTGTGCATAACAATTGTTTTTGTGAATTTGCACAAAAAAGGACTCTCTTTGATTTATTTCAGTTATACATGTTCTATGATATTGATCATAATGAATTAAATTCTACACAACAAAACTAAACTAATAAGAGAGTAAAACTAATGTTTAATAACTATAGAAAATGCATGGACAAACTTTTCCTTTAGTCTTTAGATAAGTATAATGTTAATGCTTTACTATGGATGGATGGTTGATATTGTGTTTATTTTTTAAATGTATGCAAGGAAAAAATAAAAAATAAATCATATAATAAATGATAAAAGTCTTCAACACTGAGCTGTCAATGTAGTGAGCAGACAGACTAAGCCTCCAGTTAAAGTCAAAAATGAAAAATCTTTTTACAGTAGTTAAAGTGGTTGGTAGTCATATCTGGGGAAAAAAGTATATTGTGCAATTGGACAATACACCTCTGACATTACATTCATTAAATTACATTAAACTAGACAAAAAACTTTCTAAATTCTTCTATAAATCTAATTATCTGCTTGTTAGTCAGCCCATCTGAACCATTTCAGTCCAACATTTATTGGTTTTGTATAGAGTATGTGGCCAATGTTGATGTTGTGGTTGTATAAGCTGGAAACTCCTACATGGATCACAGTTTTTTTCTCCTGATACAGGATTCCTATGGGGACACACCCCTCCATGATGCAATCGCTAAAGATTTCCGAAACATCATCGAGATCCTGGTTGTGGTGCCCAATATTGACTTTACTCAGCAGAATCACAGAGGCTTTAACCTCCTGCACCATGCTGCTCTCAAAGGAAACAAACTGTAAGTAGACATTATATTATATTAATATATATATATATATATATATATATATTTGTATATAACATTTAAAAGGCTGCTTTTTAACGTTTTAACAGCCAGTAAATACTGGGATAATTTTGGGGGTATGAACGTGCAGGAATTCTGATCTAGATTTTTAGCGTGTTGTCCAATTTATGACAATATACAGACTGTTGGTTTGTTTGGAAAAAGGTCTAGGCAACCACTAAATTTGTATACATAGCTGATAAACATTGATTATTGTACCTTCAGACATTTTATTTTAACTGGCAGTGTTTATCCACTACACCTCAAAGAACAGTCTGTCTAACCGGTCTTTGGGAAACACTGTACTGGGAGACAGACGTTTATATCAAGGTCTTATGATGATGTTATCACATGCTCACTCGAAAAAAAAAGGAAAATAACTCATTCTTTGTTTTGCTTTGCTGAAACATGGTATGCAGTTTTTTTTTTTACAACAATGGGTGCAAGAGAATATGGGCGACTCTATCATACGTGGCTGCCCTGCCCCCTTATTGCATTTACCTCTAAAAGAAATCACCAAATTTAGGATAGACTAAGAGATGACGCTGTGCAGTCAGGATAAATCATTATTGAATCCAAAATGAAATGGCTTAAAGTCTTAAACCTGTGAGCCAAACGTGATTAATGTTTATTGAACGGTCTGGTCCTGACAATAATTAAACCAGATTAGACTGCAACAACATTTTCCTCAATGAAATAAGTAAAAAAGAAAATCAATCATAACTTGACAATTGTGTGGCATTTGGAACAAAGAAAACACTTCCATCTCTTATGTTTTGTTAAATTTGGAATAAGAGAATAACATATTCATACCAATGCATATGACTGGGTTTTAACAACTGCATTTAACCCACCTTGTTAACACTAAAATATATATTTTTTTAAATTTATCACCATAATCATAGTCAGTAGGACAGTGGTGGCCAAGCAGTAAGGAAGTAAGGACATGGTCCAATCATTCAACAACTTAAATGTGCATTTTTACCCAAGACCAGTGTTAGTTACACTAATGTCTGAAGGCATGGGTGGGAATCTCCATTTTGAGAGGAGACTCTTGGGTCAAACACTCACCATTATCTGTTACAAATGGAGGGTTTATCTCCCACACAGCTGGTGTCAGCTGACAGACAGCAAAAGATATAAAGGCAGCATTTTCATCTGGTCGCAAAAGATACAAATTCATGGATACACCATGGTCAAAAACAAACATTTCCCTATGAGAACTTCTGGGGGATTAATAAAAAAAGTTCTTTCTAACTAATATAATCTGATTTTATCTATCTAATCTGATCATATAGTTGTTGTTTCTCCTATAAAGCATCTTATTAAGAATGCACTTTGAGTCTTACGTTATTCCTTGTAACTATTTTATTTTTGATGGAAAGAGCAGCTCAGGCCTTTTTTACACCACACCAAAAAGCCCTAGGTCAAACATGGCAGCTCTGTGCCTGACACATGTCACAAAGGCTCCTTTGTCTACTGACGGTGTTCGTTTTACCCTTGTTGACACTCAAGATGCTCAATCACACCAGGCATTCCTCTGGAGGCACCAACCTGTCCTGGCAGAACCGAGAAAGATAACTGTGCGTTCTCACAGTGATAAGTTTTGACTTTCCAAACACTGCTGTTATGTCCCGCTCCTCCTGTTCGTGCACTTTTTGTGCTGTGTGTAAGGTAAAGCAAACCATTACTTTTGCACTTAGTAACACTCAAATGACAATTTATTAACACACTTAAGCACAAATTGTGTGTGTCTATTTTTGAAGATACAGGGACTAGTTGTTATATCTGTTATTTCTATTCACTGTTCTTTAACAGACATGTCAGCTTTATAAGTAAACTTAAAAAATAGACAATAATTCACTTTCATTAAGCAATGGGGTAGAAATTAAACAATTTAAGGTATAAAGGTATAAATAAATGACTTTTGGTAATTCACTTAAATCATAATAAAAGGACAAAACAGTACAGTTTACCAAGACTAATCAATTCAAACTGCTTAAAGTCAAGATTGTAAGTATTTGCGTTCAGAAAGGTAATTCACCAGTGTCAGAACTGATTGCGATTTATTAAAAGGTTTGGAGAATTAATTTAACAGCTTGCCTCCATAAATTGAAACAATTTTCCCTATTACTAGATTATATTTTTACCGTGAATAATGCAGTAATTGTGTCCGTCTGTCTAGGGTTGAGTATCATCTGGTTCTCAGCTTCAGGGCTTTTACTACCTTAAATTAACTTTCCATTTCCAATTATACCAAGGCCACACTGTCTAATGGAGAATAGTCTGTGGCTCTTTTTAATGTGATGCCATGAAGGAATGCAGCGACAGCGGGGAAAGTTTAGCTTCATTGTACAGTACATTTCTTCCCTGAAGAGATGACACTCGGCTCAAATTCCCAGTCAGTCACAGAGTTTAGGAGTTTGTTATATAATTTGATGAATGATATAGTTAACATTTACAGCGACAGAGTGAGCAAGCTGGTCTCCCGGTAGTACAGACTCCTCAGAATCTGAGCAGGACTGTTGGACAGCGCGGCTTTACAGTATTATACGTGCAGGTACGTTGACAGGGCACTGAGAGAAAAAAATACAGACGGTGAACACAGCTGTGTCTTCACAACTGGGACACGAAAGGAGGTGAGAGAGCAGCAGCAGCAGACAGCTATTTATTTAATGTCCAGTTTGTCCTGGCAAGTGTCGTATGTTTGCACTGTTTGAAGTGGAGGCCGTGAACCCCAGCGTTCATTGCGCCGCTGCAACAAAAGCAGAGTCGCAGAATTTACAGTGGCCAGTGCGTCCATATATCATGTAGCAGGCCTTACATTACACTGATACAGTCCAGGTTCAATGGGTTTCCTGCTGATTTTTCCGAGTTGGCTTTGGCTTAGACACAAATTATAATACACTGCTGGATATACTGTATACAGACAGCGGATTGAGGTTGACTTGATGAAATACAAAAAAGAAGATTGATTCTGTTTGATGGTATTCCAAGTATGATTGGTTATGCTATGCTGTCAATAGAAGTCCACTAGTCCAGTTGCTCTCAACTGGTGGGTTGCGGACCCCTTCTGAATGGGTGGCAAACAGCTGGTCAAAAATCTAAATAATGTGAATCTGGTGTTGACCATGTGTTTTATGTTAGAAAATCTCTTATTTTGAAAGGCACTCTCTGCTGAATAAAATGAGATTTTTTATTATTATTAATTTGCTTGGTTTGATTTCTATGAAAGTGGGTCACGACTTAATGACCACAGGAAAATGTGGGTCCCAGAATGAGACCAGTTGAGAACCACTGCACTAGTCCACATGCCGGAATGTCCGTGGGCTAGACAGTTTAGGCTGAGGTTGATAGCTTTACTGTATTAGAGGCTTTTATTATAGATTGCCTGAGTTAAGTATTGATAATAAGTCATATTGCTTTGACCAAGTACATGGGTTAATGTACAATGTATTGTCTTTGGTCAAAGTGAGAGCACCACCTTCTGGACTTTTGACATGTTTTGCTTTCTGTCATCGCTTTAGTGTAACAATACAACATTAAACTTATTCTTCTGACTTTCATTGTTTTTATAGTGACGTGCTGCAATGACAATGATGTTTGCAATGTCGACAGAATAAGTGTTAATTATAATATTTCCATTTCCAGCAGTCCTGTGTTCTATCCCATTTGGTTCTAATTGATACCTCCTACTGTTAATATTTCCCGTCCATATGCTCAGCAGCTCCCGTGAGTCGCTGTGATCCTCTGTGTTTTTTGTCACAGACAGATGAGAACGTTTTGTTTATTCTTCTATTTATTTATTGTGGGGAAATGGAAAAAAGGGCTAAAGGCCAAGTTCACAAACAGTCCTGGGAAAGAAATGAAACAAGGCAAGTGGCCAATGTTTTTTTTTTTTTCCTTCAGCTTGGCAGGGGAACCAAAAAGATGTAGACGATGCTTAGTTTGTTTAAACTGTTTATTTGAGGAGAGCACATTTGGACTGATTTCTTCAATTCTGGTAATTTGACTTTTTTTTGCCCCTCACCAGGTCTATTTAATCCGTAGTCTCCAAAGTTTCTAAAATATCCTCCCAGTGCTCTTTTCCAGATCTTCTTGATACTATGATTATCCATGTTGTCTTCTACCTCTTGTTTTATTTTTTTTAACAAACACGTTGTATACAATTTAATTAGAAAATAAGCAAAACATGTCCTCTTTTTTCCCTGAAAGTCTTTTTCACAAAGTAGGTCAGAGGACATACATACATCTAGAATGAACTTTTTGTATTTTTATCATTAATGTTGCAATATCATCCACATAGTAGACTAATGATTAGGTACTAGGTAAAATGTAAACATCAGGGGTGACAGATCCACCAGTATCAGATGGTAGATCTCCAAAAGAGTGTTGGTAGAAACTGAGCAAAACATAACAAATTATAGTAATTAAAACTAGAGATGTATTGAGTCAGACAGCATAACATACAGTATATATAACATAATGTATAGAATAAGCTATCTAGTGTATATAGGTTAATATATTTAGTGTTTTAAATCCAAGTAGCTCACTTCAGCCTGGTCATTTGAAAAGTAGCTCACGAGACAAAAAATGTGGATACTCTCAGTATACATTTAACAACATCTTATGTTCACTCGTCATTAAAACTATTTTAAAATCTTAATAACAATGACAAATTGCCCTAAGGTGAAGACCAACTCAAAGCAAAAACACACCCACATAGAGTTACACTAAACCTACCAATGACCCACATCATAGTTTCCCAGCTGCCTTTATTACTGATAATAGACCCAGATAAGATCCTGACCAAACATGACTGTGCATGCAACGAGCCTCAGCTCTCACCGGGCCCCAACCCTCATTACTGCTCTGCCTTAGGCTACGTGGAGTTTATCTGGTAATTGGAAGATTCCTGGTTTGGTGCCAGGCTTCTTCAGAGTCAGATGAGCAATAATTGTCTTTTTGTGTTTGCGTGCGTGTGAAGAAATGCATATGCATTTAAATGGTTATAGATTTGTGGTGTCCACACTTTTTTGTCTTGTGAGCTACTTCTCAAATGGCCAGGCTGAAGTGATCTACCTAGATTGAAAAATCTGAATATATTTACAGATATGAACTGGATTTCTTACCCTCTACATTAACAAATACTGTAACATATGTTATACTGTCTGACTCAATACCTATACTATTCTCACTTTAGCCCTGGGATTATAGTCTTGAAATAGAACTACATCTCTAGTTTTTCTTACTATTATTTTTTATGTTATTGCTCGGGATCTACTAACACTCCTTTGGAGATCTACTGGTAGATTTTGATCTACCTATGGGCACCCCTGTTATAGACCATAATAAGGCTGCATTTCACAATTCAATTTTAATGAATCTGTAGGTTATTACCAAATCTTGTCTCTCAGTTCATATTGTAAAAAAAATTATTATGTGGCCTCATCTTTATGCTGTGAGACACAAAAATGCACATAAAACTGCACAGTTCCTATGGGATTGTCTACAAGGACCTAGGGTTTATTCCCACCATAAAACCACAGCATCCGTCTTCACATGAAGAAAATAAAGAGAGTAGACATATTGGCAGGGGATTACATTTGTGATGGAACTGTCAGTCTGAAGGAATAGGGTAGCACCTCAAGGTTGACCTCATGTTTATGGAGAAGGTGAAGGAGGATATGAAGATTGTTGCTGTAAAAACAGGACGGGGGGAGATATGGTGTTAGATGGAGACATCTGATCCACTGATATTATATCCTGGCTAATTTTTTTGGAAACTTGTCCCATCAGCTTTTTTATTTTGGGAATGACAAGTGTACTTTGCAGTTATAAAAGTATCAGCCTGAGATGGGAGTCGAATGTGGAAACAAAGCATCTTTTGTGTCTTGAATATCTGTCTTTTTGCAGTGAAGTGTCAATGCCTGAAAAACGCCACAAATAATTGCTCAACTCTGCTTGAGCAACCTTAAAATGAAAAGTTACATTGCAGTAAAGCCTTCACGGTGGTGAGACCTGTTCGCTCAGTACCAACAGAGGAGATGTCAGCTTTGATTTCACACGTCATAAAGCAGACTCAGCTACAGAGCAGAGGACAGTTCAACATTGCAGCCCAGTCTCACTCTGCAGCAATACTTTCCTGGATGTGTCCTTGTGATGCTCTTCAGTCGACCCCACAATCAAGCTTAAAATAATTACTGAATTTTTCCAACCTTGACAGACTTAAAATCTAAAGCCTGCAGTTTGATTGATTCCTGATTTTTTTTTTTGGATGTAGGAATAAGTAAAGTAAAGCAGTAGTCTTCTGGTGAGGCTGGTGAAATGTGGATCAGGAGGTCGGCTGTCTATTTTTAGTCAGAAATGGCCGCCTGTTGTGCATCAATGTCTTGTTGGAACAGCTTTTCAACAGCTGCTTCTCTGTCCAAGCTCATGTCAACCCCCCTGTGACAGAGTGAGCTTCTAGGACTCCCAAAGGTTGATTTCTGGCCCCTGTAAATGCTCTGATTTCAGTTCATTAATAGTATTAGGCCCTTTATTTTTAATGTTTTTATAGCTCTGGAAACTTTTGATGATTAAAGCAGGATGTGGCTGTTTGTTTTTCTTAAGTTAATGCTTATGGACGGGGTTACGTTTACTGATTGTTGTTGTGTTTGTCCCTGTGTCAGGGCTACAGAGAAGATTCTGGCTCGAGCTCGGCAGCTGGTTGACGTCAAGAAAGATGATGGCTTCTCAGCTTTGCATCTGGCTGCGCTGAACAACCACAGAGACGTGGCTGAGATACTCATCAAAGAGGTATTCTAAAGGAAAAAGCATCAACAAATATATTTGGTTATTGTTTCATATTGTAATCTCCAAGGGGTGTCAAGAATGGAGGTGTTTAAAAATATTTAAAATATAAAAGTAAATGTGTCCACTGAGTCTCTGTGTCTACCACAAATCATGAAGGATATTTCCATAATAAAGACACGTATCGTTCTACCATTTTTAACTTTTGCAGCAACTGCTTTTCTCTGATCCTTTAATTCGAAATAAATTTTTATTTGAAGGGTCGATGCGACATCAACATCCGCAACAACCGAAACCAGACGCCACTGCAGCTGGCTGTGACGCAGGGCCACACCGAGCTGGTGCAGCTCCTAGTAGCTGAGGGCGCCGATGTCAACATGGAGGACGAAGATGGGGACACGGCCATGCACGTGGCTCTGCTTCGTCCACAACTAGCCAACGTGATGCTCAGCCCCCCAGTAGGAACCAGCAGCAGTGAGGAGAGTGGCGAGGGCTGCACCTCTACGTCACTCTACAGCAGGGTGAGGAAAAGAAGACTTGTTGTTGTCCCCACCACAGCTGTCTAGCAACATCATGGAAAACACTGAAGAGCAAACACAGGTTTAGATCAAGTGATCAAATAAGACAGAGGAGGGAAAGTAAACAAATTGACTGAGGTACCGTGTGTGAGTGTGTTTGCTGGTGGATCCGGGATAAACAAACCAGCTGAGGGGTACTTAAAATAATGAAGGGTAAGAGGATGGTGACGGAGTGGGTCAGGTGGTAAGAGGGTTAACTGTAGTTTAATGTGCAAACAATGGATGAGACAGGGGGTTAACTCAGGAGAGGGCGGTCAAAGAAGAGAGGTCCTTCAGGGTCATGCTGTAGTTTTGGTTTTAAACACCTTTGACACTAAGCCTTTGTTGATGCTGTGACAAAACTAATACCTAATTGGATTCGTTCACTATTAATACTAAACCAAAATGTCACATTATTGTTTAAACCGGAGGTAGATTGAGATCTACCCGTAGATCTCCACCAGGAGTGCTGGTAGTTCCTGAGCAATAGAGAATAATATAGGTATTTAATCTGACAGTATAACATATGTTAATGTAGAGAGAAAGATATTCAGTTTATATGGGTAAATATATTTAGAGTTTTTCATCTAGGTAGATCACTTCAGCCTGGTCATTTGAAAAGTAGCTCACAAGACAAAAAAGTGTGGACACCCCTCATTCAAAGCAAAAGAGAGGAAACTTTTACACGCATGGGCCACAAGGGGTCCTACTATTTGTCAGAGTTGCCAAGTTAGCAGCAGAAAGATGAAGCACTTGCGTAATTAGTTTTTACGCAATTTTCAAAATGTAAATACTATTTTTATATTAATGAAAATGAATAATAACACAATTTTATTTAAAAATAATTATGAATAAATATGTTTTTCTATCTGAATATGTATGTTTAGATCAGTAGAGATCAGCCAACCACTGATTATTACACATGGTCAACTGATTTGCATTAATAAAACTATAAAGATTAGTTCTGCTGTGAATGACCACCAGGGGGTCTGTTCATAATACATTATATTAGAACTGTTATAACCACCTAGAGATGGAGATCAGCATTTTAATAAACTCACCTTCTCCAGGCCCTTAAAAGCCATTAACTTGTAATTACACCTTTAGTGTTCCCTCATTCAAAGATGCTCACGCTTTGCTTAGTGCTGCACTTTGAAAATGTGCACTAAATACTGTGGCATCAGGTGGTGTTTATCATTGCACCAATGAGGAATGTCCTTCCCAGTGGACACCACCTCAAACACCGCAGCTCTGCTCAACATCCTGGGAACCTGCCAAGACCACACACACAAGCACACACAAGCACACACTCACACACACACACTCACACACCCGGTTGATGTCAGCAGATGTTACTGCACTTGTATAGATCTGATCACATGCAAAAAGTGCTAAGCACCAGTTTCCCTGACGTCCTGTATGTCCTCAGATTTAATCACATTTGGAGGTGGTTTGGAGAGAGTCCTCAGCATGTGTTTGTTTCCTTGCCGTCTTACTTGATGTCCTCTGACTTCCAATAGGAGAATTTTCACTGATAGATTTTCATGATAAGCACAACTTTTCAGTTATTTTTTTCAATTTTAATTTTTGTCTGCAGCTCAATGCTTCAGGCCTTCTGGGAAACACTGAGCTAAGCGTTGGGGCAGCCGTCGCCTGTTTCCTAGCACAAGAAGGCGCTGACATTAACTACGCCAACCACAAGGGCAAAAGTCCGCTGGATCTGGTGTCGGACAGCACAATGCTGCAGCTCATTAAGAGCTTCTCTGAGAAGCACAGGTGAGTTGATGCTCCTACAGTTATGTTAGCATCGTTCTGTCTTTTCATTGTGGTCCAAGTGAACTGCGTTTGTTTGGGAAAAAAACACTGCATTTGCACAGTTTTATAACCTTGTTTGGTGCTGTAGGTTGCAGCGTCTGCAGGCCATCACATGTGGACAGGGGCTCAGCAGCGCCAGCATGCGGAGGGTCCATACTACACCCAACACTATGACCAACTTGGTTCTTCCCACGCCGCCAGGGCCCAGTGAATGCCTCATCTGCTCTGAGCTGGCTCTGCTGGTTCTTTTCTCTCCCTGCCAGCACAGTGTTGCCTGTGAAGGTACCTATTGACTTAGATAAAAAAAAAATACTAGAGCAGGCCTGGGCAAACTAAGGCCAAACTTTATTCAAAGTGAGTAGGTGCACCACATGCAGGAAGGTGGTACGGTTTGATTTGGGTGGCAGTTGTGGAGACTGATACAGCCCTGTGATAAATAAAATAATAAAGATGATTGAACTAATTATACATCTGTCTTTTCCCTGAAATAGCTGAATTTCTCCAATAGATGGCGTCTAAAAGCATTAAAACATTTTTGCCTTTTTGAATAATTTTTACATGTAATTTGCCTCAGGTCGCACACGAGTGCCTTTTATCTACGCCCAATGTGGCCCCCATCCCAATGTGAACCTCGAATCAAAAAATTGCCCTGACCTGTTCTCAAGCAAAGAGGATTATTGAGATTATTATTATCCCAGACATTTAGCTAAGATTAATGATGTCATTAAAGACTTATTTGTGTAATTTGAATGTTTTCTCCTTGTGTCAACAGAATGTGCTCATCGAATGAAGAAGTGCATCAAATGCCAAGTCACAATCACAAAGAAAATCAGACAAGGTAAAACAGAAACAACCTTGATCATAGTTTGTTTACAACATGTTGATTGATATTTTTAAGTAGTCAGATAAATGGCTAGGTTCTGACATGATTGCATAATAGGGCATTTTATAGTAAAAATCGTATTTTTAATTGCGATTAAGAATAATGGTGACATTGGGCCTTGACATATTTGAAGTTCCTGTAATCTTGACGTGGTCTTCTCAATTCACTTTTAGATTTTGTAGAAAATACTATTTTGAAAGGTTTAAAGTTTAATACGTTGTTATTCTCTTTTTACATCTACGTATTCTACCATCTTATTACCATCCTTTCCACCAGATCAAACAGAAGTGGATTGCAGTCCCGGTAATGAGAACTCGGATCAACACAACCTGCTGGAGCAGCTGCAGTCTCGCTACCGGCAGATGGAGGAGAGAATCACCTGCCCCATCTGCATCGACAACCACATCAAACTGGTGTTCCAGTGCGGGCATGCGTCCTGCATCGACTGCAGCGCTGCTCTCAAAACCTGCCCCATCTGCCGGCAGCCCATCCGTGAGCGCATACAACTGTTTGTCTGAGCGTCTCCGTCCTCAGTGGGACGTCTGAGGGGTGAACGTATGGAGTAAGGAGGGGCAGACGTCTTGCCCGTCACTGTCTCCTGCTCATCACCGCCAAACACAATCAAATACTCTGTTGCTTTGATCATAAAAAGCTTTGTTACACAGTTCTCTCTTTGTTACATTTTGATGCGCTCTCTCCCGGAGAAGCGTGAACAGAAAGTGGTTCTGGTTTCTGCTCAACAGTGAGCAAAGAAAATGAAAAAGAGTTCTGATTACACTGGTAAAGCTGGGGCGAATGAAGACAAAAAGATCTCCCGCATTTTCTCCAACCTACATAATTTGTCTAATCTTTGCTGCTTTAAATGGATGTCTGTTACCCATCATCCTCTCTGGCCCTTTGGCCTGTTCTGTTTACAAGTCTTCACAGAATCGGTTCTGACGTTCTCAAGTTCCAAGCCCTTGGCCTGTCCTGTGAATTTAGTTTGCTCTCATTTGTATCAATCTCTTTAATAATCAGTGTTAGTCTCTGCAGAGAGAGTTGGTATAATTTAGTACTCTCTCCACAGTCCCCAGACACTCGCCTGTATGCAAGGGGAAATACATACTATATATGCATGAGTATATGCATATTTGTAAAGCTGAAAATGACTGTGTCGTCATGGGTGATTTGTCGTTGTTGTTGTTTTACTTCTTTATGGTTACATTTGTGGTTTTTAATGTACCGATCAAAGCTGATTTTTCTTATTTATGTGTGAACGATGGTATTACTTAGTAATGTCCTTTCCTCCGTTGGCGTTTGCTCGGCAAATGTGTTCCCGTTTCTACTGAACTTCACCCCAAGCCTATGTCCTTTACTCAGGGTATCAAACTATTGAAAGCACTTGTGATATCCATAAAAAGTCCCCGCTCCCACACACACATACAAACACATACAAACACACACGTACCAATCATTAAAGACGAAAAACAAAGTCATTAAACACAAACAAGAACATTCTAGATCACCAACACTTTCCCCCATCTTCTATGGCAATTATAGTTTGTAGAACAATATTTAACTACACCAGTAAGAGCTGTCACTTCTTGATTCTTTTCTTTTTAAAGTTATCCTTGCATCAGTACCCTGCTGTCCACCAGAGTGTGTTTCAAACACAGCTTCACTTTGGTATGTTCCAGGTCATTTGGTCAACAATGTCTGTGTCTGTGCCGGACAGTTGTTTTTCTTCTTCTATAAGCTAAAAAGTCTTGCAGTGTTGCAAGACTGTGGAAATGAAACCATCTCTACGGCAGCCAGGTTTAACTCATCCTGAAACCCTTTTATTTATGTGACTTTTAATTTCCCAAGTGAGTAGCAACATGTCTATGTAGGTTCTTTAAAAAAAAACGTCTCCATCCAGTTGGCCTTGGATGTATTTTTATTTAGGATGACCTGAAAGACTGATAACCTACACAGACATGACTTTTACTGCTTTTTATTGCTGTGTAATTTTGTGACAGCCTTACCATCACCTGCTATAAATACAGAATCAGAAGAACAAAAAACAACTAAATTCAACTTGTTGCATCTGTACTTAGATCATTTTCCCTTTCTTTGTCAGAATCTATCCAAAAGGTGTTGGATTGTACATCATCGTCATCTTTTCTATCAACTTTGTGTGTTTTCTTGAAGGGCTTCTGCATATATGAAAAATTGTATCTATTAATAATCCTAATTTAATTTTTTATTTACAACACTAGACTTCCAGAGACAGGAGTGATTTGTCTTTGGTCTTTAAATTCCCAAATATTGGGAGAGCCAATGTTATTGATGTACATTTGAATGTCCAGGGGGGCTAAAGATGTGTCCTGTCTCACTCTGCCTTCTTATGTGTACAGAAAATGATGTAAGAGAAAGAAGTGGAGAGAGTGAGACGCATTTCCCACATGGTTTTATTCTGAAAAAGAAAGCTTTTACATCAGTGCCAAAATCGCATGAGGACGTGCATGGGCATGGACGCCCGAATTTATCTAAAGACCCCACGAAACAAAGTGAGGGTGGAGTTATTGAAGCAGTGTTAAGTTCGACTTAAATAAAACTGCAGTATTGTTTTGTGTCTAGTTGAGAAGCAGACGTGTTTTCCCGGCATAGTCCGTTACAATTCTGACGTTAGCATTGGTTCTAAAGGTGTTAGCGTTCTAATGTTAGCTGTAGAACCTCAGAATGTCGACATGATCTGAGTGACAGACGACACTATTCTCACTTTAAAGTTACGTAGTGTCCCATATTGTTTGGAGCGTTCTACGAGTATGTACACTACTATGATTATACTTTTTGTCACACAGTTATAGTCAAGCATCGAATTTTAAGTTGATGGAATCACAGGTAAAGGCAATAAAGTTTCAGAAACATGGGGAAGATGTGAATTTTTTTCTCCCTCTTACGGAGGTTGCTGCAAAAGTGAAAAAAAAAACGATTTTTGTATAAATCGCAAAGCAGCAAATGTTACTATTGGTGTTTGTACAGTTTAGCGCTCGAAGTTCTGGTGTTGGCCTTACTGTCCATTCCTCCTCTGTTGATATTCCTTTCCGTTGTATTCTGTACAAAAATATTTTGCAATAAATATGGAACCAATTTTCTAAGGACTTCTTGGTGTTGACGTGTATTTAATTATTTTTTATATATGTAATATTATCAGTTAGATAAACACACACAGGGAGATTTGGAGAAAAAGCTAGAGAAGTCAGATTGAGATGGTTTGGACATGTCCAGAGGAGGGACAGTGGATACGTTGGTAGAAGTATGATCCCAGAGATGGAGCTACCAGGTAGGAGACAAAGAGGAGATTGATGGATGCAGTGAGGGAGGACATGGAGGTAGTTGGAGTTGGAGTCAGAATAGAAGATAGAGAGGCCTGGATGATTCTCTTGTTGGTAACCTGTGAAAATGGGACACGTTGAAAAATGAAGTTCTTATAGACTTCATTTTATATTCTCTTTATCAAAGAGTGTAGTATGTCCTCTCAGTCTCAATGGTGTTGACAGTTTTATTTGTTTTAAATGACTAGTGTCGGTGCAGCTTCATACCTTTTATGCTGTGAGCACCGCCTCAGTTTGACTGTCTTACAGCTCAAAGCCTTTGGCCTCTGACTCAGTTCAGTGGCGTTCTCCCTGAGGACATGATGACAGCTCTCAGCAGGGGACGACCGCAAGACAGCTTTATGACACAAACGCCTAGTTTTATTGGAATGTTTGTCTGTGCTGAAAGAAGACATAAAGGATTTGGAAGAAAAAATACACGACTTTTATTTAAGATTAAAATCTTCAATTGCTTTATTAAAAGTAAAAGCCTTAAATGGCTTTATATTCTTTTTAAACCTCCACCTCTATAGGTTCTATTCTAGTTGTTGCCTACTCTCACTGCAGATCACGTCATCATGGTCCATGGAGACTCCTGTCTAACCTCAGCTGTCAATCTGTCCATCACCAAACACATAAGGGCTCCGGGCTGATTCTTGATGCAGTTCCACCTCCGTCTTAAAGTCTTCTGTCCTTTCAACAGCACACCTCACCACTGTTGTACTCTTCCCATTCAGGACCTGTACCAATCTAACATACTTCTCTGCCACTCCTGACTTCCTCATACAAAACCACAATTCCTCCCTTAGCACCCTGTCTTAGGCCTTTTCTAAATCTACAAACACACAATGAGGCTCCTTCTGACCCTATCTGTACTTCTCCATCAATATCCTCAAGGCAAATATTCCTATTCCTATTAATTTAGAGTCTTATTAAAGTGTAACGGCTAAAAATAAAAATAAACAGCTTGTTAAGTTGCAACAATCTGTCTTTACAACTACATATTTAACATTGCCTTTCGGTAAAGTTATTGATACATATAGTGGTATAATATCCCCCGGCTCACCAAGCCTTGTGAAATTATGAAATTAAGGAAACAAACGACAGCGCTTCAGTGTCACCTGAGGACGAGGGAATTTAGTTTGTCCACTCCGGGTTCATGTCGTTGCGTCTTGAACCTACATGGCCGCCTTCGTCACCAAGACAAGATAACAATAAAAAGGTAACTCTTCGGGGAATTAAAAGTTTATATCCCGTGTACGCTGTGTAAAAAATGTGTGGAACCACACCACCACCCAGTGGCATAACGAATAAGTGCAAGAACGGCGTTCGATGTTTTAAGATTTGAAGTCAGAAACAAGAGCAACTAAAAGTTTGTTAAGTCCGATTAAACAGCTCACATTAACAGATACATTTTTATTTGACAGCAAAAAAGGAAAAATATAACTAATAGAATCCCTGAATGCAAATTTAGCAAAGATATAGCCAATGATTAGCTTGGACCGGAAGTGTGGACTTTACAACCACGATGCTGTTGCTGTGTCAATTTAGAACATGTTGTCGTAATATGTGCCATGGTTAAATGTTTTACTAACACTGTGGTCTTTCCTTTTTTACAGAGTCTTTCAAAGAAACTCTAATGTAATAAAAGGTACCTGTCGGCGAAGGAACGCGCAATCGGTTTGTCCTATTTGGGACATCACGGCTACTGTAGTTTTTCCAGCTCACGTGAGTAAAAGCGGGAGAGCGGGGTGTAGTTGGATGCAATGTTAAAAACAACCACTGGGTGTCAATAAGTGCTACAAATTGATAAAACCCACGGTGGCCGCGCCTGATCACACTTCAATAATTCATAAAGAATAATGATAATAATAATCAGAATGTTAATAATACATTATTATTTTATTATTGTTGTTGTTGTTCACAATATTAATACAATTCACAAATAATAATAACACCTGGGATACCTTATATTTATTTATTTCAGATAAATGAAACAATATTCCAAAAATATAAATATCTTATGGTATATATAAATGTATTACAGGTATTTATTGTATCAATGCATATGATGTATTATTATGATTCAGTGTTGACTGCGCTAGATCAAGTTTCCCTATAAATAAAAGCAAAGCTCAACTTATTTTTCTGAATTCAGTGTCAGGTAAATTATATTAACACCGAACTGTTACTAAACCCCACTGACCCACTGATGTCCTAGTGAGACAGAGTCATATCCCAGCATCCTTTGCTTCACGTTGCAGTGATCAGTTGTTTCACTGTGGTGTGACATGACATGTAGAAACCAACCTTTAGGATGGAGTAGTTTTGTTTACACTGTCACTACACACCTATGTTGCATAAACAAGTTTGTTGACATGAGTGTTTTTTTTTATCCTAATCTAAAAAGGGGGCGGGGGGTGGCAGTTGGGGTGCAGAGGATTTTCTGACGTTGTCTTTGTGTTTGTGGAAGCTATTGTTTCGCTGCAGGGAGATGCTGTTGTATCTTCATTGTTTGGCGTGAATGAAGCGACTGCTCGTTCCCCACGGATCATCTTACTTCTCTGAAACGTCTGAGAGCAGATGCTGGTTTGAAAGAGACAGAAAGTCTTTCTTTCCTGAGCATCATTTAATGAAAAAAAGAGTCAGAGCTGCCAGATCAGATAATTTCACTCACTCACAAAAAGAGGCGTAAATGGACAAAAGTCAGACTCCATACCTGCCTGAGGTCCCTTATTGTTTTTTTTTTGTTTTTTACACCTTTCTTAAACATTGTAAAATATAATTGAACATTCTCTTGTCTGTGTCCATAGCATTTACATATAATGCAATTTATAAATAATTTACTAATGTTGCCATTAATCTAATATTTTTTTTCTTTTCTTCTGGGTTTCT
>JAFBJS010004968.1:103980-182163 GCA_016785265.1 Paraplagusia blochii
GTGTCCCTTTTTTTTTTTTTTTTTGTTTTTTACACCTTTCTTAAACATTGTAAAATATAATTGAACATTCTCTTGTCTGTGTCCATAGCATTTACATATAATGCAATTTATAAATAATTTACTAATGTTGCCATTAATCTAATATTTTTTTTCTTTCCTTCTGGGTTTCTTCACATCATGAAGAATGATGTGAACAAGTTGCTACATGATTTTTTTTTTTTTTGCTTTCATGTTGATAACCAACAACAAATGAGTAACAGTAATGTTAGATGTTAGATTGTTTAAAAAAATCATCAATCACTGATAACTTTATGAGTATTTAAACTGCCAGACACATATAAAGTGAATCTCTTTAATGAAGTCTCATGTAAAATTCCATTCCGTGCTCCAGGACTTCTCACGGTGAACACCCAGACCTATTTTTATCCGATGTAGACCAAAGGTGAATGGTTAAACTTTTAAAGATTTATTTCCTGTCAGACGTGAGTCCTGACTATTGTCCGCGATGATCAGTAAGCATTTATTACTGGTAAATAATCAGTCACAGTTGTGGTTATTTTAATGTCTACAACTGCACTTTATCTTTTCATTAAAAAAAACACAATAGACAGCAGATTTATATGTTTGTTTTATTCAAACAGATAAATCTATTTACCATCACAGGTGCAGAACAGTAAAAATCACCTTGTTTTTCCTCTGGTCTCTTCTGCTGCCTTGGCTGACAACACACTCCGTGTTGCTACTATGGGATTCCCAATGATGCAACATCAGCCCAGCCCTGCTGTGCTCTGCTCTGCTCTGCTCTGCTCTGACACGAGCAAAAGTTAATTTTGGCCTGGAGGTGTTTTTTTTCCCTCCCTACATGCTGCATGGCAGTGGAGAGAGAGCAGAAACTGTATTCTTACTTGTTTTTCCATTAGTTTCTTTTTGTTAGTGTGAAGGTACGTCTCACTGTGTGAATAACAAACATTTACCTGATAAGACACGATGGCAGTTTGAAGAAACCTGATGATGAGACATAACAGTGACGTTGTGTACGATTGAAAGGTGGACGTTGATGGTTCATAGACTGGTGTTCTTTTCAGGGGGTCACTGCACTGACCTGCAGGCTGCTGGTCAGAGCCTAGTAAATAAATGATGACATTTGCTGCAACTACACCTTCAGGAGGTGACATGGGTGTCAAATGTGATAAATCATTTATTATTTATTATCTGTAGTTGTGTAAAGTATATTACTATTATTATTTATTCCTCTTGTTCAGAGGAGGGACAGTGATTATATTCGTAGAAGAAAGATCCAAAATGGAGCTACCAGGTAGGAGACAAAGAGGAGATTGATGGATGCGGTGAGGTAGGACATGGAGGTAGTTGGAGTCAGAGTAGATGATACAGAGGACAGTGAGATGGAAAACGTTGACTCACTGTGGCAACTCCTAAAAAAAGAGATTTGGTTCAGTGGGATGGAGCTATGATCTGAGCACCTCAGTGGAACCTGACAGTTGGTAGATTAGAACCTTGGGCCTTATGGACCTAAGTTTACTTTGCCGTCAAGTCACCACACCTTCCCTATTATTATTATTAGTAGTAATATTATTAGTATCCACTCTAAGGGGAGCTTTTCTCCCTATTATCTGTTTCTTCTTCTCAGACTCCAACTACCTCCATGTCCTCTCTCATTGCATCCATCAATCTCCTCTTTGTCTCCTACCTGGTAGCTCCATCTTTGGATCATTCGTCTACTAATCTATCCACTGTCCCTCCTTTGAACATGTCCAAACCTTCTCGATCTGATAAAGATGATGATCATTTTTCTTCTTCTTGTTGGTATGACGGGAGGAACTGCCTGAAAATAAAAACCCCTCTTGCCTTAATGTATGGTCCCTTTGTTTCTTCACCTTTGTTTTCCTGCTTAACACATCAATGGCCCACCCTTACCCCAGCTCGCAGCCCCCACCTTCACCCAAGCCCGTCTGCAGCTGCTCTGGCCCAGAGGCCTGTGTTTGTACAGATTTGTTAAGAAGGTGGTCATTACATTTTCTATAAGAGAACGCGGCCCATATGTAGAGAGACTCCCCTCGGCAGATGGGTCAAATGGATGGGAAACAGGTTAATTAACACCTGATGACACCGACCTGACGTGACTCACCTCCTTCTTTGGAGAGCACTCACCCAAAACTAAATAATACAGTGGAGGGGGTAAAGGTGCAATCTGTCCATTTTCACAGGAGTCCTCATTAGGGCCTGGTCCTGATTTTTCTTTTCCTTAGTGTTTGTGTCACCCGCAATAGTTCAGTTAAAATTTGTTTCCTGTGTCTTTTCTTTTGCAAAAATCGACAGGCAGGAAATTGCTTGTTAGTTGTTTTTGCAACCGGAATATTTTTGCATCCTCGTCACCAAAGACACAAGGAAAAGAGCCGGCTGCAGCGAGACAGAGCAGCTTTGTCTTCTGCAGCCGTTTATTTTTTTTTACCCTGCCCTTCAATGCAAAGTTATTTGCATAGGAAAATTCTCATAAAGGCCTCAAACCAACAGGGGCTTCAAAAAAAGGAATTTAAACATTTCTTTGTTAATGAAAAGACAAAAAAACATAAAATCAAATAATTTAAATTAATAAAGGAAATTAATAACCGTTTGACCTTTTATTAAGAGGGATATACTTACTTTCCCCACACTATAATCAACGCCTCTAGACTCACCAGACCAGGCCTGGAGCAAATGTTTTGGATGTAAGGTGAGGAGCAGATACATTTGTGTGAACTAAGGTATAACTCAAGATTTAAAATCACGAGTTATGCACATGTCCAAACCATCTCAATCTGACAATGATATAATACAATAGTTTAATTTGGACATTTTTTACATTGTATTGGCCAATAGTACAGTCTGTACAAGTTGGTCCAGATAACTGATGGTGCACTGGACACCCCAAGGATGGTAGAACACCTGTGGTTCCTCATTGATCTTCATCTAAATCAATAGATTAGTGCTGTGCAGATTCTTATTCCAACTTGATCTGTCTCTGTACGGAGTTAACATGTTCTCCCAATGTGCATGGGTTCTATGTCCTCGTCCCACAGAACAAAAACATGCTTCATGGTGGAGAAGGTTGATCAGACAGTATGAACTGACCATAGGATGTAAGTGTGTTGTTCAATAATTTCCTGAAGGATACTACAGAGGGATTAATAAAGTTCTGTCTGTCTGTCGGTCCGTCTGTCAGGAAATATCCAACCCTCGACCATAGATAGATGGGATGGACTCATCTAATCCTGAAAATTGTAGAAAATGGACGTTAAAAAAACATAAAAAACATTGTAACTATGAGGCTGACAAATCAGATTTACTATGATAAATCGAGATAAAACAATGACGAAACCTTTATTTCTTGACATTGCTGGAACACAAAGACAATAACATCTATTTTTATTATTTGTGCCAAATAATAGAATAATTATTATTATTATTATTATTGGGAGAATATCAAGAGACTTGTATAAGAGTAAGACACAAATCTTGAGACAAACATTTATCCTTGTATGTGGTTGAAATCCAATCAAATCTGACCTTTTTTATTCACACAGATCTTTGATCTCAGACAGGTCAGTCTCTCTGTCAGTCACAGACAGTTCTGGGTTTTAGTATCTTAGTCCTACAGTCAAACTGGTCACAACCTAAACATTGGAGCTGACTTTTCACAGTATCAGTGCAGTCTGACTGCAGACGACATGGGCTCCGTGTAATTTGCCTCTGATGCAAATATCAACTGAAGCCCTGATGCAGCAGCGAGAAAACTGAGGCAGCAGGAAAAAATGTTGCTTTAGTCAAAAGAGAGAGATTTGACTTTCAATAGCTTTTAATTCAACCATCCACCCACTCTCTGAGTCTGTGTATCATGACTGAAGTGTATACAACGTATAGATTTTGGTTGTGAAAAATGAGCAGACATCGTTGTTCTTCTTCACAGGGGTTGCCACAGCGAGTCAACAATTTCCATCTCCCCCTGTCCTCTGTATCTTCTACTCTGACTCCAACAACCTCCATGTCCTTCCCACTGCATCCATCAATCTCCTCTTTGTCTCCTACCTGGTAGCTCCATCTCTAGGATCATTCTTCTACCAATGTACCCACTGTCCCTCCTCTGAACATGTCCAAACCATCTCAATCTGGCGTCTCTAACTGCAAACCTTCCTGTCTGTGTTGTCCCTCTAATCACCCCATTCCTGATCCTGTCCATCCTTGTCTCTCCTAAATAGAATCTCAGCATCTTTTACTCCTCCACCTCCAGCTCTGTCTCTTGTCTTCTAGTGTCTCTAATCCATGCATCATGACTGGTCTCACAACTGTCCTGTGTAACCTTTACCTTCTCAACACTCTTCTATCAGATCTTTATTAGAGCTCCAAAAATAGTAACTTTGAGGGCAACTGGACAATCTAGAGGACATTTCATCCCAGTTCTGAAGAAGCCCCTTGGATGAAACGTTCTTCAAGAAACCTACATTGTTCAGTTGCCCTCAATTTACTCTCTTTGGCTCTAAAGACATTCAAGAACATGTATTGCTTAAAACTAAGAATGATTTGTAATGGAAATAATCCCAAGAAATTATCTATTCATCGCAGAGTGAAAAGAAAACTCCATCAGTATTAACGTGACGTCACATAGACACGTTCAACCTGAACATGTCCAAACCATCTCAATATGACTTCTCTAGCTTTTTCTCCAAACCTTCCTGTCTGTGTTGTCCCTCTCATCACCTCATTCCTGATCCTGTCCATCCTTGTCTCTCCTAAAGAGAATCTCAGCATCTTTTACTCCTCCACCTCCAGCTCTGTCTCTTGTCTTCTAGTGTCTCTAATCCATACATCATGACTGGTCTCACAACTGTCCTGTGTAACCTTTACCTTCTCAACACTCTTCTATCAGATCTTTATTACAGCTCCAAAAATAGTAACTTTGAAGGCAACTGGACAATCTAGGGGACATTTCATCCCAGTTCTGAAGAAGCTTCTTGGGTGAAACCCTCTTCAAGAAACCTACATTGTTCAGTTGCCCTCAAAGTAACACTTTTTGGATTAAATGATCTGGATGATTGAGAACCTACGCGGACATTTTGTTTAGGTGTTTCTAGCGCCCCCTGCAGTGATGGCAGGCAACATGATCCTATGGTTTTACTTAATGTGTTTGATCCAGTCCAAATGCAGCAGCTGAGCTGTTTCTTTTAGTCCTGGTGCAGAGCAATTTTTCTCTTTGTATCTGATTTAGATGAAAGCAACAGAAGGTTCTTAAACAGAACAAGACAAAAACCCGGGGTATTTCCAGAGTGTTCTCTGTTCCTTTAAAGTTCAGGCCCGTGCTGGGAAACCAAACAGAACAGTTACTGAACCAGTCTCTGTGCAGACGTAAGGTGTTTACTGATGATACACAGGAGGCTCCACAGGAACTGTAATATTTACTCACCTTCTCTGAGAGGAGAACTCTGACCTACTGTAAGGGGAAGACATTCACACTTGTAATGAGACATTTGTCTACACCGTCCTCTGTAGTGTCTCTCTCTCAGTGTTTGCACGTCTGTGTGTGTCTGTGTGTGTGTGTGTTGGCGCGGTCTCTGTCTGTGCTCCCGCCCCACATGAATAGAGTCAGGTCTTGTGCAGTCGACAGCTGTCTCCTTTGAACGGCCAAAGACAAAAAGCCTTAAATCCAGCAACCTCCCGCTTTCATCTGTTCATCTGATACCGGTCTTCCTCCACTGTCCACTGTCACTGCTCTGAGCTGACGCCTCAGGCTGCAGATAACTACGCTGTCCAACCTCTGGTCTGGAGACAGACTGACTGACAGACAGACAGATTGAGAGACAGACAGACTGACAGACAGACTGTGAGACAGGCAGACTGACTGACTGAAGAACAGACAGACTGTCTGAGAGATAGATTGACTAATAAACCAACTGACTGACTGACAGAGACAGTGATCGAGAGCCAGACAGACTGACTGACTGTCTCACACTAACATAGAGACTAACATACGTACAGAAAGACAGACTTATTGACAGGCCGACTGAAAGACAGACAGGCACAGACACATTGACTGACTGACTTCAGGACTAATAGAGAGACAGACAGACTGACTAACAGACTGACTGACAGCAGCCATTTCAAAGCAACAGTGTTTGACAGTATTTCCTTTAAATACATACAGTATGTAAGTTGTGTTGACATTCTATATGCAGCTAAGTATGTATTTTCAAATGTATTTTAATTCAGTTTCACTTAATGTGACATGGTAGATGTTACTGAAAACCAATCATTACTTTATTTGTTTAAATCTGTAGTTTAATGAATTTCAGCTGCTAAATAATAGTCTATATTGGTCAGTCTATATTCTGGTAGACTGGACTCTGAGCGCTGTCCAGTTCAGGTCACCTGTTTTCTTTTATTTCCCTTTTTTCTGTCACCAGTCCTTGGTATCGTATGTTTTCAATAGAAATAATACAAATCTCAGAGACTGGTGGCTGTAGCATTCATTTACAATATGATTATTTTGTAGCTTTATTTTTATCAAGACACAATATTTGATGATAATTGAATGTGTTAAGATTTTATGACAGTGGATTAAATTGGAATAATGTTTGAGGTGTACGGCTCTGTTGACCAGCAGGGGCTCATCGCCTTGACAACAGTCAAGACAACTTAACTTTAGCAGCAGTCTGCTCTGATGTGCTCATTGTATGATGTTACACAAGTATAGGTTACAGGTAAATTGGATTAAAAATATTATATTTATAAACTTAAATAGTTGTAATACTGGGGGCACTGGTGGCCTAGTGGTTAAGGAACTAGATTTGGGTCCAGAGGGTTCCAGGATCGAATCCACCAACTGCCAGGCTACAACTGAGGTCCACTGAGCATGGCATAGTCCACACTCACTGGTCACTTCAGCGATGGGTTAAATACAGAGGTCATGTTTCGTTATGTGCGGTGGTGTGGAGATCCTTCCTTCCTAACTTAAAAAAAAAAGATTGAACAATTAATTAGTGGGTGGCGGTGGTGGCTTCAAGGTTATGGAAGTGGACTTGGGTCTGCAAGGCTTCAGGTTTGAATCCACAGGCTGCCAGGTTGCCAGTTGCAGTGTGATTTGGACGGCACCAGCTACCCACAGATATGTAAATGAATGAATGAAAATTTCCAAGTTCCAAGCTCTATATAAAGTGTTTTTCTTTTTGATGAATTATTTTCACTTTTTAAATTCACCTGCTTCTTCTGTAAAGTTGTCATTTTCTGGAGATTTCCTCACTAAGGAAGAGGGATACGTTGGCAGTCAGTGCCAAAAAAAAAGTTGGCAGAAGGTACAAAGCCACACTTAAAGAAGCCTTCTCTTTACCGTGCCTCCCATACACCTCATGCCCTCTGAGGAAGAAACAAACCATAGATGAAAGCTAAAAATAGGACATTCGGAAGAGGAACGGGGAGTTTGGTGGTGAGAGTGATAACCCGGGCAGTCGGAGTGCCTCCCATTCACTGAGGGTAATTAGAAAATCCTCAGGGCAGGATCCATCTCCTTCTCTCTGACTGTGTGTGTGTGTGTGTGTGTGTGAGTCAGCAGTGCAAGAGGAGGCTGAGGCCCAACACTGTACCAGGCAAAGGTTTCCACCAAACTATTCTTGCATAACTTCAATGAGTGATAACACCGGTGCATTCCTCTCAATACACATCACAGCTGACAGCATCTCTTCGCCTTCTCCCCCTTTGTCCACGATGAAATTCAGTTTGTCTCTCTCTCCGTCCTGCACATGAGCTGCAGGGAGACACGTTTCCCAGAGCAGGGCCGCTCGACAGGAGATGGGACTTAAGGCGCTGTGTTTGAACCTCCTCTCTCTCTGTGTCTGTCTTTACCTGCTTTGTCTTCACCTGACCGAGGGACACGCCAAGAGTGATCCGCCGGGGCAGAGGTCTCAGTCATCAAGAGAGGTAAGGTCATCTGGGGTGAAAACCTGAAGGTGTTCCCACACTTAGGGCGTGATCTGATCTGTACTCTTTTTGTTGTTGACTTGATTGAAGACAGACTCTAGGTTGGATTCTGTTCCGAGTCAGATCATAGATTTACAAGAAAGAGAGAAGATTTTAGAAGTAAAAATATTTGAGAAAAGTTATTTTTATGATTCATTTGTAAATCAAACATGGGAACGTTTCATTTTTTTTTTTTTGACCACAGTCGCGATCCTATAAATCCTTCACTCACGGCACAGTTTACTGCAGTACTATAAAACACCTGCATCGCAGCCACCCGGCGCTCACTCTCCACCTGCGCCTTCAACACTTCCTTACCCGTCTCTTCCACGAACAGCTGGTCTCCATGGCTCCTGTCCACCGATAGGCTCCCTTGGGACTGTATCACACCTATGTGCTCCTTTCTGATTGGCTGCTTGAAGGACTTGATGGAGTCTCTGGAGACAAGTGTTGACAGAGCGGCACCCACATCCAAAGGGTGTGTGTCTGCCGGGTTGTAAAATCCTGGCCCGGGCTTTGAGAGAGTTGCCGTTGTTAATGTGTAGCTTTTATTTCTACAGTGAGATGAGAGCAGCAGCAGCAGCAGCAGAGAGACAGGTTGAGCTAATGTTTAGGCCTCTGGACTTTGACTCTCATTTCTTCCTGATTCATACAAAATAAAAGAAATCTGTAGATCATTTATGGAGGTGCGTATGAATTCAGCGGAGATCCTGGGTTGTTCAGGGTCAGAGCTGACGAGGTATTTTTCGGTTAAAGAGGCATTTTGTCTCTCAACTCATTATATATTGTCCCAAAATAACTCAGCAGTGGATGGCCTTCCGTGGCACCTGAACCATTAAGCAGGTATGCACTGAAGCTGTGAGTTATTGCCCCGCATTAAGTGCCTGCTGTAAATCAGACGCATCGTGACGTTAATGTGCATTTGAACCTAATCAGGGCAGCAGCAAATTGATGTTCCTCTGCAAAAACAGTTTATGATTTACAGCTGAGTTATTGGTGCCCACCGGGGTGAATTAGGGTGTTTCTATAGACTGAGACTGTCAGAGTAAATTAACCCACTTAAAAAAAAACAGTCATAATAATAAGTGAGACAGGGAGGTTTGGAGATAAAGCTAGAGATGGTAGATTGAGATGGTTTGGACATGTTCAGAGGAGGGACAGTGGATACATTGATAGAAGAATGATCCTAGAGATGGAGCTACCAGGTAGGAGACAAAAGAGGAAATTGATGGATGTAGTATAGGAGGACATGGAGGTAGTTGGAGTTAGAGTAGAAGATACAGAGGACAAGGGGAGATGGAAAATGTTGACTTGCTGTGGCAACCCCTGAAAAAAGAGACAAGTCGAAAGGAAAAGTAGAATAATAACTGGGTTCCTGGATGTTTTTTATTCCAATCACATAAAAGCAACAGATTTATGCAACTTTTTTTTCTGGAACTATTTAATCCAAATGTAAGAGATTATTTCCCACAAATGAATCTCCAAGGTTTAGGGACCGGGGTGAAGTTTCTGGCAGCAGAGTGGACTGCCTTCATCCACAGAGCAACCAGGCTGTTCAGTTAGGACACAGGGCCTTTTGGACATTCACACCTTGGATATTTGGGGTAAATCAAATGACCCCCTCATGTCCCAGAATAACTGAATAGATGGTGTTACTTTTCCATCCATCTCTTCATTTCCGTTCGTTATTTCCATTCCAGCCCCTCATGAACCTTCCTGCAGGTGGTGAGACAATGAAAGGCCATTTGCTTCAGGTCGTCAACAAAAATATACCACATCAGTGTATTTTTAGATATGTAAATTGCTTTAACTGAAGGTACAAATTCAATGCACGAAACATTTTATTATCTCAAGTTTCAGTATTTTTAACACATCAATCATTACGTTATTATGTTAAGGTTTTGCTGTCACCCAGACTTTTGTGTTTTCCATGATTGTTACACTGTCCGTGAATTGTGAAATTAATAGAAAGTGGTTAAAACATTTTAAAGGTTAGAAATGAAAAAAAAAAAATATATATATCCTTCATACTTTGCGTTCATTAAAAAAATCCACCATTTGCAGCAAATATTATATGTAAATATTAATATTATTATATATTATTACAAGCACTTTCACGTTCAAAAGTATTGCAAAAAGCTAAAGAAGCTAAAGAAGAAAAAAATAATTAAATAGAATAAAATAAGTAAACATAAAATAGTGTACATTCTCAGTACAATGTAGTGCAGTACATCTACAGGCATCAACTCGTCTCAGACACTGAGACACGCTGTCTTTCTTAAAGTCCCTCACATTGTTATTAACCCCTTACTTTATTTCTCTCTCTCCCTAATTAATATTTATTAAGAATAACTGACCTGAATAGTCCCTGTTTTCCCAACAGTCATAAAGTGGCTCAGTAAAGATCTGTGTTGTTCCTCTGTTCTCCTATCACCTCTGATTATCTTCTTTCCTCTGCTGTGTGGGCAGATTGAAGGCCTGGCTTCTCCCTGCTCACCTCTCTGCTGAGGTCAGACCTACTATATATTTCAGCATCATTATAAACACCAGTGAATTCCTCTGACCTATAAATCTCATTTAATTGCAACTTTCCCAACTATTTCTCTAACTTTTCTTTCAACTATAATTAATCAACAGGGTTTTACTCTATGGACTAAGTCAGCATCTAATAGTTTGGATTTGATATAATAATGTGTAGTTAAGGAAGTTTCCTTAACTGCATCGGCCTGGTGGTTAACGAAGCAGACGCTGGTCTCTGGTCTGCAGGGTTTTAGGTTTGAGTCCAGCAACTGGCCGAAGTGCTCTGATCGCAGCCCCATCCTGACCCACATAACTTCCAGTGGACTCACCACCCACAGGAAGACTCAAGGTATGGAGCAGTGTGATTTGGGTGATAGTTCTGGAGACTGTTGCCCCTGAGACTCAGTAACAGATATGAAGATGAAGATGAATGAATGAATATATGAGTAACAATGAGCCTCTATGACAGGGGTGGGCAAACTTTTTGACCTGCGGGCCACAATTTCTCCTAAAATTGGACACGGGGCCGAGTCAAGAGCAGAGAGATGGAGCGTTCGCGTAAGCTAAGATAAATAGCAAGTAAAAGTCATGTATCAAACCCAAAATACTAAATTTCTAATAGACTATTATGTAATCTACTGGGAAAATGCAGGCATTGTAGGGAAAAGTTGGAAGTTTAATTATAATATAAATAAATTATTTCATTTGGACAGGGATGGCGGGCCACATCAAAAGGCTCAACGGGCCGCATGTGGCCCCCGGGCCTTAGTTTGCCCACCCCTGCTCTATGAGAAACTAAACCTATACATGAGGTTAGAGCAGGAAGGTATGATACTGTGCGATGTGATTTGGGTGGTAATTGTGGAGACCCCCTACCCCGGAACCTGGAAACAGATAAACATAATACTAATGAGTGAACTGGTAATTACTACCATGGTTCTATGCAGTGTATGATGTCAGATAAGACCAGTTCCATCCAGTTTTAGTGTCGGGATCAGATTTTTTGGTCAAAGGTCTGCATCTGTTTATAGAACAGTTAAGATTTGATCCATACTCTGGACCTTATCAGTCAAAGGAAACCTGAAGGCTTCCTTATAGTTGGACTGGGATTTATATTGTGGTGTTTACTGTTAATATTTCACATTTCGATCAATAATACTTTTGTAAACATGCACAAATACTCTATGATGAATATACTTTATACATCTTGATATATAAATATACTAAAAAAGATTATTTGTGTGGCCTAGTGGTTAAGGAAGAAGACTTCTATCAGCAAGACTTCAGGTTCTGATCCACCAGCTCCCAGGCTGCCATTGAGGTTCTCTGATCATTGCACCAACCCAACCCACACAACCAGGTTCACTGTAGGGTGCAGTGTGATTTGGGTGCCAGTCATTGAGACTTCTGCCCCTGTAATGAATAGGATGAGGAGATGTTGATTGTTCTCAGTGAAACAGATAACACAGGATGTCAGTTCCTGCAAAAATATGTCTATATAGAATAACAGCTTGAGAAAAAAGAACATTATCAGTTCCATACATTTTTTAAAGATTTGACAAGGAGTCATAATATTGAAACATAGTATTTCACGGCACAGTGTTTTTTCTTGGGAAACATATTTAAAATTCATGAAACTTTGTGACACAATTATTCATGAAACAATTATTATTGACTGAGTGATATCTAAACAATTAGTGCTCAGGATTGAAACAAAAAAAGGAACCAGCAAAAATTACTTC
Source organism: Paraplagusia blochii (assembly GCA_016785265.1). Taxonomy (NCBI): domain Eukaryota; kingdom Metazoa; phylum Chordata; class Actinopteri; order Pleuronectiformes; family Cynoglossidae; genus Paraplagusia; species Paraplagusia blochii. Next base: position 116,244 of record JAFBJS010004968.1, read on the forward strand.
TAGGAAACATGAAATGAGACAATCCCTGAAGAACTCCTGAAATATTTTAACTTCATTTGATATTGCTAAGTTGAATTACTGATGCTTATTTTTTGGAGAAAATAAACCCTGTATTTTAGTGAATTTTGACATTTTCAGTTTGGGGGCAGAGGTGGTGGCCAAGTGGTTGAGGAGCTGGCCCAGGGTCAGGAGGGTTCCAGGTTTGAAGTAAGGAAAGGAAAGGAAAGCAAACTCCTTGTCATTGTGACATTGTGATTCACCCCACTGCACACAACGACATGTGACCTCTGTATTTAACCCATCACCAAAGTGAACAGTGGGCAGCTTTGAGCACCAGGGGAGCTGTGAGTGGGGATGGTGCCATGCTCAGTGGACCTCAGTGGTAACTTGGCGGTCGGGGGATTCGAACCAGCGGCCTTTCGGACCCAGGTCCGCTTCCTTAACCCTTAGGCCACCAACTGCCCAAGTAGCAGAGAAAGAGACCCGTCTTACTGCTCTTGTACTATAGTTGGCCTATTGACGAAAGAATATACTAGAGAACTTTGAGGTTTAAGGGTTTTTATTGTTTTTTTTTATTATTTTCTTATATTTTTCTACAATAAAGAGCTGGTGTGACCTGTATTGGTTGGTTCGGTATAGACTTCGTCAATGACTCATTATTTATTTGTCCGTTTTAATTGTCTGTCCTTTTGCCTCAGCTCACTGTGCAGTGGTGCGGTTCAGCTGCAGGTGAAGCTGTGAGGTGGTGGAAGACTGTGTTCCCCGGTAACTGGTCCCACTGGGCCACTTCCTGACTGCGTGTTCACCTGAACCTCGTCTCCCCCGAGAGCCTGCACATCATAAACATGTCTTGCATCATTATCGGGCCCTGCTGTTATCCTGCGGCTCGATCCCAGGACGCTCTCTGTGGGAGGGAGATGAGCCATTACTCAACACGCTGTGAAGGTCCGTCCACATGTCAAGGTTGTAGATCAAGAGACGAAAAGGAGAGAAATGAGAAGGAGGTCTTCTAATGAATACCTCAGCAGGGTCAGATGAGAAAACAGGACATTTCTGTTGTGAAATATAAATATGCTGATGAAGGAGGTTAGAGGAGAAGCTGTGACTGTTTGTGCCTTGATTGCATTTCCTCATTAAAAATAACTAAAAACTAATTCATTAGAAATATACTGTTTAATTCTCCCACTAACTAGACATCAAAAATATAAATATAAACAACTGTAGGCCAAGTGGTTCAGGTTCTGATCCAACAGCTGCCAGGTGATCACGACCCACATGACTTCCCTTGTAGCTCACCATCCACAGGAAGGCTCACAGTATGGAGCAGTGTGATTTGGGTGGCCGTGGTGGAGCCTGCTGCCCCTGAGACCCAGTAACAGATAAGCAGATGAAATGAATGAATGGTGGGCAGTGGTTGCCAGGTTCCCAGCGAGGTCCCCTTGGCGCTGAGCTTGGTGCTGTCCCCAGTCAGGGGTCGTGATCACAAGGTCTTAGTGACAAGGAGTTTGTTTTCCTCTATTTTTCCTGGATTCCTTGATTATTTATAATAACTTAATTAAGAAAACAGACTGGTATCTGAGATCAGGGGATCAGGTCTAAAAACAAAACAAACCAGTGGAAAAATCTCCAGCCGGTGAGCTCGTAATTGGCAACCCTGCTGTATATTTTCATAACTAAAATTCTTAAAAAATTTGTGCTGATTTTCTGTTTCTTGTTTTCCTAAAATTGGAGAATAATTTCAAATAACACATTGACATTGAATGACACATTTTTATGATCTTTTAAAATGACTTTATGTATTTTTCAGACCATAAGACGCACTGTATAATAGGCGCATAAATCGGCACTAAAGGGAAAAAGATAAGTTGAAATTATTCAACTCAGTCAGAACAACACTTAACACTGTTCAGTTGTAACAGATAAAATATAAAACTAAAGACTCACTTTTTTAGTTCACTCCTTCTTCACAAATCCATCAAATTCTTTATCTTCAGTGTCTGAGTCGGGTAATTTCAGCTTCCATCCAGCTCCATCTCCTCATCATCAGAGTTGGTCTCGTGGATTTCACAGGATTTGAATCCACAAAGTGGATTTCAGCCTTGAGTTTCAAATCCACTTTGACGCTTAACCAGTGGCATTTTGGACTCATAATACACACATAACATTACACAGTGTGTATTCTGCTGTTCTGTTCTGACTACAGAGGCCGTGATGCTCCAAACGCCCCGTAGGTCAGTAGACAAAACCAGAATCCACACACAGTATTATAAAGGTGCACTGTTGATTCATGGGAAATTTTTTGGTGTTTTAAATGCATCATAAAATACTGTAATATATTTCCAACCCAAAATCTCATGCAGTTGTATTTTCAGTTAAGGCTTCACATTTTCATTTAGCTTTTTTTTAACTACTTTATCATAAATATGTTGTAAACAGGAAGACATTTGTGTGGGTTCTGCATGTGAACTCACAATAGACCACATGCACAAACACTGGCTGCTGTTTGACTAACACAGCGACCGAATCCTCACGTTACACCTACTGTACCTGTTGACCCAGTTGTGTTGACTGCATCAGCTACATTATCTCATAAATAGGAGGTCTGTGTGTGCTCTGAGGATCATTCAGTCTTTTGGATGCGCAGATCAATTCAAACCAAAGCACTGACCCGTCCTCCAATCATTGTCTCAAGTAAACACATTAAAGCGTGATGCAGCGTGATTACACCAGACCAAACAGAATCTGACAGACGGAGCAGGCAGGTGTGTTTGGAGACGGCTCCGTGTCATAGTTCCTCATAATGCACTGAGGCAGATTTGGGTTTAGATGGTTGTGTGATGTGCTCTTCAGAGTGGCTGACAATTGGAGGATGACGGTCACTCATTTCCTAAACAAACTCCAACGTCTCCACTGTGAATGAATGAAACCTGAGCTGAGCAGCAGCTCTGCAGGTGCATCTGACACTGACTCTGAGCAGGCGTTACTGTTTGTTTACACGACGTGAGGAGGGAAACAGTCCAGGCCCCAACAATGGTCTGTGGATCAATGGTGGGTTAGGGTCACTGTGTGTGTGTTCTGTGTGTGTGTGTTCTTGTATGTTATGGGGTGCGAGGACAGAAGGCGTTCTTCTCCAGCAATGATACCACAGACTTGGTCAAACTAAGGCACGAGGGCCAGATATGACCAATTTTGCATTTTGATCCATCCCAGCAATGTTGTCCATCATATACATTCACTTTTGGTCCCTTATCCTGTACTGGGTCTCAGGGACAGCAGTCTCCACGACTGCCACCCAAATCACACTGCTCCATATTGTGTGCCTATCTATGGATGGTGAGCCCACTGAAAGTTATGTGTGTCAGGAAGGTGCTATGATCAGAGTAGCTCATTAGTTGGTCCTGTTTAGTATTAATTTATATTACCCTTATACTCCTGCCTTCCCCTGCATTTTGCCCATTGATGGCATTAACATTTTTGAAATGTATTTTAGCCTTTATGCATGTTTACACAAACACTCTCCCCCTGATCTGGCTCATGTGTTAAATTTTAGAACAATAATTTATATTTTACAAGAAATACTCTATGTATAATGTAGCAGGTGAATCTTTTTACGTTTATATATCATTTTTAGGAGTTTTGGAATTGTGACCGAACAGCATGAAAAGAAGTCTGAATAGAACATTTTTCTGGTTTTAGATCTGGACTGGAGTTAGGATTAGATCAGTTTCGAATCAGGGACAGGGTTGAGTTGATTCGTGTGGGTTGGACTAAGGGCTGAGGTAATGCATTGTCTGTGTGAAGTGCTTAGCAAAGACAGAAACAATGTGTGAGTGTGTGGGTTTTAGTGTAACCTGTGACACAATCAACCGTCAGTTCACTCTACTTTATGACCAGTTATCGAATCATTAACTTTACACCAGCCCTCTGTGTCCTGGTCGTTTCCTTCTCTTTCAGTCGACCCATGTATTGGTCAAAATGTGGTACAGTATGACCGTCTAGTTCTACTCTAACACTGTATCTACTCTAACAATAACTCAATTGTTGTTTGAGGCAACAGCAGTGGCCTAGTGGTTAAGGAAGCGGACCTGGATCCGCAGGACTGGCCTTGACCCACATATCTTACAGTTGGCTCACCACCTACAGTAAGGCTCTTAGTATGGAGGAGTGGGATTTGGGTGGCACTGATGGAGACTGGACCTGTGAGATAAGAGGATAAAAATAATGAGTAAATGTTGTTTTTGATGTTTGATGTGTTTGATGAACAACCATGACTAGCAGCCTTTTTCCACTGAGCGTTAAACTGTTCATCATTATGTTACTCAAATATAACAAAGTACATGAATAATACTGTTGCTTTCAAACTACCTAGTATTTGTTGAAAACTTTGCGCAATTACACAAATGAGAAGGAATCTAACATTTCTGTGCATTATGGTTTTATATCTCTACAGTTTTCATATTTTTATTTTTTGTTACAAACCAATAAAAATCACATTCTCATAATATTACAGATGTAGTATTTGCCCAATACTTGCTGAAATAACAAACACCTGTGCAGCCTCCCCAACAGTTTTCTTCTTCATAGTAAAGAGGAATTTCTAAATATCTCTTATGTTCAATATAGACTTTTGCAACTTTTGTCTTCTGACACCCAACAACAACAGGTCAACTCTGGTGCTTTTGTTTTTTGATGTAATTCAATAAAAAGATTCTTGCAGAGAATGTACCCCACAAACTTCTTATCTAGTCTTGATCTTCACTTCTGAAGTCGGAGTCATCACAGCACTGGTTTGGCTCCCGCCCAGCAGATGATCCAAACAGGTGTGTTGTGGAATAAGATGCTCTAATAATTGGTATGCCTCCCTCAGCCTCTCTATGGCAACATACCCTGTTGGAGATTATCGGATACAACTGCGCCATCCATGCACACCATCCCGCCCTAAATCCTTCGGGGGCCAATTACCCCGCACTGGTGCAGGCGGCAAGTCGGAGCACGGCTGTGGCTCCTGGACTGGTTGTGTGAACGCTGCTCCCTTGATGATTCTGTGGCTTTCTGTAGAGAAGAGGCTGAAGTGGCTTCAGATTCAGACAGAGACACAAGTTCAATATTTAGTTTTAAATATTGCATGTGATGTCCAAAAAATGTAAAACCTGAAATTCTTATAGTTCATAGAGTTTGTTTATATCATGCTACACTTCAGATGTACTGAATAAGTCGTTATTTGAGTGAGGGGTCCCCGTTGCCCCGGCACTGGGGGAGACAGGCGGCTAATTGTCGAGAGACTTGGTGAAAATCAGTAATTTAGTGCTGATCAGTGTAATGAGGGGCCTTTAACATCACACCTGGGCTAAGTCCTCCAATTTCCTCAAAGACAATTTAAATCTCTGTAATTATCCTGTAGTCGTCAGAGCAGACGGACAGAGAGCGGAGACAGGTGGATAAGACAACAGACAGCTCAGGAGGACAGATGTTACAGATGATGCAGCCAAGACACCACTTATTCAAACGAAACCTGCAGCCATTTTTTTTAGAAGTGCCTGTAAAAAAAAGATTGTTATTCAATATTAATCAATGATGAATATGTGATTCCACACACTGTACTGTACTGTACTGTACTGCACTGTATGGTCCAGGGCTGTGTGTAACATCTCTTTAGAATGAACGCCCACATGGTGGTACAGTGTGATTTGGGTGGCAGTCGTAAAGTCATTTGATAAGTGATACCAATACCAGTCTGCAATATTTCAGGGAAATAGTTTAGAACAATAAATACTTTTACTGTAATACAGCAGAATAGTACACACTGCTTCTTGTTCTGCGACAAGTCAACTTTTAATGAATCATAACAGTGGTGGCCTAGTGGTTGAGGAGTCGGACTGGGGTCCGCAGGGTTCGGTGTGCAAATCCACCAACTGCCACGTAACCACCACACTGCAGGTTACTGCTCCCTGGGCACTCAGTGCTGCCCCCTCTTCACTTTGGTGGTGGGTTTAATACAAAGGTCCCATTTTGTGGTGTGGATCAAAATGTCAACAATGCTTGTTAGATATATGCATATATGTGAAATTGTCCGTTGTCCTATACCTTTGTACTTATTTTATTGTATTTTTATGCTCTGCAAACATCCATTCCACTGTCTGTCCGTGCAGGGAGTGGATCCCTCTCCTCTGGTTCTCCCTAAGGTTTCTACCGTTTTTCTTTTCCCTGTTTTTTTCCCTCTGTAGTTTTTCCTGACCCTGGCTGAGGGTCTAAGGACAGAGGATGTTACCAACCCTGTAAAGCCTATGTGCTAAATGTGGGCTATATAAATAAAGTTTTATTGATTGATTGAATGTCACAATGACTGAGCTTAAAATAACCCTCCCAAAAACAGACCACGAAGTGAGTTCTTTAAAGCCTTTAAATTCAAGCCTCCAACCCTGGTCCTATCTTGGGATCTAAGGCCCGAGATCAATGCCACTGACATATAATCTGTGAAAAACAGTAACCACCCAAAACTAACTAACTAAATAACTAACTTGTGGTCAACCCACTCATGTCTTCTTTACAAACACTGTACATGGGCTTCAAACTGAAAAATTAGGTCTTCTTCTTCTCTCAGCTTCTTCAGGGGTTGCAACAGCAAGTCAACAATTTCCACCTCCCCTGTCCTCTGTATCCTCAACTCTAACTCCAACTACCTCCATGTCCTCCCTCACTGCATCCATCAATCTCCTCTTTGTCTCCTACCTGGTAGCTCCATCACTAGGATCATTCTTCTACCAATGGATCCACTGTTCCTCCTCTGAACATGTCCAAACCATCTCAATCTGGCTTTTCTAGCTTTTTTTTCCAAACCTTCCTGTCTGTGTTGTCCCTCTAATCACCTCATTCCTGATCCTGTCCATCCTTGTCTCTCCTAAAGAGAATCTCAGCATCTTTAACTCCTCCACCTCCAATTCTACCTCCTGTCTTCTACCTATTCCTAATGTCTCTAATCCGTCCTTCATGGTTGGTCTCACAACTGCTCTATAAACCTTTCCCCTCACCTTAGCTGACTCTCTTCTATAAAATGAATTATTTTATAAAATGAGGTATAAGAGGATAAAATATATTGTAAAAATAATATATAATTTAGTCTGCAGTGGTAGTCTCAAGGTTAAGGTAGTGAACTTGGGTCCGCAAGGCATCAGTTGCCAGTTTGCCACTGAGGTGCTGTCCCCTGAGACCTGAGTATAATAAAGGATATGTAAAAGATAAAAAAGATCATCTGCATCAAGAGTACATTTTGCGTCCCAGAAGACACGGGGGTCTGAAGGCATCACTGACTATAATCTCTCTGTAGTTATTTATCTTTGTAATAGTTAAGTTATCTAACTACATAGTTGTTTGGTAAATAGTCGAAAAATTGAAAAATAAAAAAGAATTTACTTGTAAAGTTCCAGTGCATCATTTTATGCCTAAAATCGAAGAAAAATCACCATCATTTGTCCCAGCCCTGATTTTTTGGGATGTGAATGTGGATTCAGTAATAGGTCCAGGTGTGTTAGCTGAGAGATCATTCGTTGATGTGTTACACTGTAGCCTTTTCAAATTAAGAGCACTGTCTCACCTCGACGTCACCTCACGTGTGTGATGTGTCTTACTCTTGGCTCAGTGTCATAGAAAAATGACTTGTCATTCCCTCAGTCAAAGGCCTGAGGGCAAACACAGTAGACACAGACACACACAGTGTGGCCAGAAGACCAGGAAGTTCAGATCGTAAAGATTGGAGAAGAGTCAATCCAAAACTCCGTCTGTCAGTTGATATTTAACATTGTGGATCGAGGCGTCTGTCAAAGTAGTGTAGAGATAAACCCATGTTAAACTATTTGACTATTGAATTGAACTGTTTCTACAGCGAGCAAGACCGTACACGTCATCTGTCAGAGCTCAGTTTAGATGTTCGTCACACTCGGTATATGGAGTTCACTCAGTGTCAGCAGCTGAATTAGTGATGATTTTATACTGTACCTTAGAAAAATCATTAAAATTACACCAAATATTGCCTGGTGGGAAGGAAGGAAACTCCTTGTCATTGTGATTTACACTATTACATACAATGAAATGGGATTTTTGCATTTAACCCATCACCAAAGTGAACAGTGGGCTGCTTTGAGTGTCAGGGGAGCAGTGAGTGGGGCTGGTGCTATGCTTACTGGTAACCTGGTAGCTGATGGATCAATCCTTAGACCCTGCCTGCCCAAATCCAGTTCCACTAAGCCACCACTGTCCCACTGCAGAGATGCTAAATATGCTCAAAAATAACATACTATCATTAGTATCCACCCTGAGAGGAAACGGATTTAAGCCCTAACCCATTTACTGGTGGAGTTGGCTCCAGTGAATGAAAAGTATTACGTTCCACATTGTATGAACGAGTCATCTTGTCTCTGTCCTCCATAGGGGGCGCTAGAAACACAATTTATACACCCCGATCTCTGAACTAAGCACTAAAGCAACATGACACAAACAAATTGTTTTTTTTTTAAGTTCCACACAGGTACCTAGCTTTAAAGGTAATAATGATATTAGTATATTATTATTATAATGACCTGTCATTACGTGGGTAATTTTCAGTTTGATTATATGTGGTCGTTATGGATTACTCTTCTATTGAACAATATACCTCAAAGTTCATGCTTATGCTCCACAGCTTTACTGGAGAATCCAAAGTCCAAATACTGAATTTCTGATTTCAGTGGAGGTGTACTATTTTATGTATTACTAAACAAATAAGAAGGTGTTTAGACATTGATATCTAACAAAAAAAAATTGTAGGCCGTTTGTATATAAACATGTGATTGTATTGAAATGGCATGGCTCCTGGCGAACATAGAGAACCATTCAGTAGTAAGGCTGAGCAAAAGTTTGGACAGAACAGGTGAAATCTTTACATTATTCTTCCTCCATGTTTCTTCACGAAACATTTTGTCCGCGATGATGTTAACTTCATTTGATTCGACTTTGCGTCTGTGTTTTCTGCTTCCACCATGCATCTGTGATCATGCCTACATCCTGCTTTGCGTGACCTGTTGCTTAGATAACCATCAGTACTCAAATGAGTTCAGGTCAGGGCCCCCGCGCCTCAGTGCAGATCTCATTTGGTATGCAAATGGAAAAACCTAAACAAGGCAACCATCACAGGCCCAACCACTGACTAACTATGAAGAAGGAGTCAGGGGCTGAGCTTGGTTTAGACTAAACATTAACACCTCGGTCATCACACCAACTTATACGTAATGTTAAATTAAATATGACACAGTCACTAATAAGTGATTGTAATGGGTTTTAGTAACAGCAATATGTACATATATATACATATATATATATGAATATTGTCTCAAGACCAATTTGCATCCATGGCAAAAGGATTTTCTGAAACCTAAATTAAAAATGTTCACATTTTGGCTTTAGTTCTATCGAAATTCTTTTCCATTTTCGCCAGTGAAGTCGTGCAGCACTGTGTGCCACGCCCCTGCTGAAACAGGATACAGCTCCAGCATTGTGCTCATTGTTGAAAGACTAATCCCGACAATTACACCTCAAGACCGAGAGTGGCTGTCTTACCCGGTATCCACCCAAAGTCCTGTCCGAGGTTGGGACTGTTTGCCCCCTCAGGGTCCAGAAGTCCCACTAACCCCCTGGTTGCTACCCTCCCTTCCCCCTTCCTACGCCGCCTGACCTCAAACTGTTGGTTTTTCTCTCCTAAGTTTTACTCACCTGCACTTGTTCACCTGTCGCTCTGCCTGTAACTCTGTCTGACTATTGTCAGCGCACAAAAAGGTGTGTGAAGACAAAGAAAGCGAAGATATAAGAGCAGAGGGCAGGTATTTCAGGTTAGAGTTGAGAAACAGGTAAAGGTTCACGAGTCTGTTGATAACCTACAGACACATGTTTTACTTGACAAAGTCTTTTTGGGCCTGATGGTTTATTTTCTGTACTCTGACAGATTGGGTGTGTTCAAAGTTCCAGGGTGATGGAGGTTTTTTTTTTACCTGTTGTTTAACTAGTAAAAGGAATTGAGATGGTTGTTCCCACAGAAGCCTGAGTTGACATCATAAAAAACAGACAACAAGGTACCTTGGGGCCGACAAGGAGGTGGAGGTGAGTGGACCGTTGCGGTAGGAGGGGTCTGAGGAGTTGGGTTTGGTCATAACCGCCATTGGCTGAAGACAGCGCGGGGGACACACCTGTGAGCGCCAGAGGCTAAGGACATTGGTTGCGACCTGAAAATTACACCTGTGGGGGGAAATGGGAGGAGGAGGCAGAGGAGGGGGGTCAGGGTACATGTAAACCAAGCCCTTTACAAATTCAGCCTCTGTCTTCTTGAGGAGCTTAACTGACTAACACCGCCGCCGAGAGCAGATGGAAAAAAACAAGTTCTGCCCAGACAGACGGAAGATCGCTGACGCCATAGAGAACTGGTTAGTTCTGTTCCGGGGTTTGTCTACGGCTGCACGCACCTAAAAGGGACGCCTTTTCCTCTCCTGCCACTCCGCCACTCCAGAGGTTGACTGTCCTTCAGCAAGAACAGGAAGAAGGAAGAGGCTGGGCGTCGAGAGCCCACGTACAATGATCCCTCTTGTCTTGGCTTTATGGCTCCGCGACTGCACCTGGGAAAAGATGGGGTAAAATTCACAAACGTGAAGCCTTCTTTGTTTCTACTCTCCATCTCTAAGACTCCAGCCGTCCTCTGGCAACCTGTTGCTGAGCTTTAACTTTAAGGACGTACGGTCAGACTAGATAGTCGTATGAAGCCCTTGGGCATTTGCGTGCAGGTCGCTAGGGCGGACGGTAGTTTCGATGGGAAAGCGAAAATAGCTTGTATCAAATTCCAGTTCCATTTAGGCCGAAGAAGAGGAAACAATAGAAGCCAACGCTCATTCCTCAACTGGATGGACCAGTTGGGGCAGGTAGAGGCAAACTGCCAGACTTGTCAGAGGACATGAAGACAGAGTCTGACTCCGATCTTTTAGGTCTTTAAACAGGGTGACATCGATGAAAGTACGGTATGAAACAATTCTACAAACAATTTGGGGATTTTTGTAGGGAAAATCTTTTTATTCCGAGTTCATCCATATAAATTTAGTTTCTCAGCTGCGTCTCTTTACATAATCTCAACTACGGGATGTTTCAGTCCCAAACATAAAATGTCTGCGGGCTGTTCCAGTTGTCTTTGCGGTTCTACTGCAGGTCAAGACAAACGATAATGTTGGACTAATAGTTCTTGAGAGAACTATTCTCTATGGGCCAGAATTTTTGAGACTCAGGATGCTTTCAGAGCAAACAGGATCAGGCTACAGAATCTGGCTTAGCGAGGGAAGAGGAAGAGGAAAATGGAGGGAAAATGTCGACCACAGAGACGACTGTACGGCGGTGGCTGTGGAGCGAGGTGGAGGATCGTGATTGGTGGAAAGAGCAACATTTGCTCATTTCTTTCATAAACCTGAATAGCTGCAGGTCACATGAGCACCAGTCCCTCTACAGGTCTATGGCAACGGGGCGGGAAGTACAGAGTAGAATTTCAGCAGAACAAACGATTTTTACTAGAGGAAGGAAAGGAAAAGGAGCGAGGGAAGGACGCGGTGGAGGGGTGGATTGATTTGAAGGCCGCTGCTTCTGCCGTCTGTTCTTGTTTGAGTTCCAGGTTTGAAATGTGAAGGACTAGTTTCTCTTATCTCGAAGTAGAGGTGGAAGTTCAAGTTTAAGCTACATTTGAATTCACCTGATAGTGTGAGTGACACTACAGTTAAGGACAGGGGCCTCGCACTGAAACCATCCATCAGTGTTCGAAGACGGTTGATTTAACATTAAAAAAAAACTTAATTAAACTAGAAAAAGGAAAAGGTGGAGTGCCCGCCCCCATGGGGACTAAATTATCTATTTAAACTTTTCCCAGGTGTAAAGTCACATCACATACCCTTAGGGATAATGACGTGGACATGGTGCTATTCATAGTTCAGAGCATTCACTTTTATCACTTATTGCTACTTTACTTTTACTTTACTCTACTTTTTTACTTTTACACTTATTCAAACAATTCAGAAACAACAAAAAAACTTTTTTATATTTATTTTCTAAATTAACTAATAAAAAAAAATGAAAGAGGAAGAGTCAGTACGGCTTCATCTCTCCTTCCGACTTCACATTTAACCGTCGTTTACATTTAGAAAATAAAACACTGGTTAGAACGTGAGGCCGCGCTATCACTGCCCTTATCATTACAGCCCTCCACACTGCTCCTCAGTGGTCTAAAGGCTCAGGTAGGTGGCGCTGAGATAACGTCTGGAGTTAAATAAGGTTTTGGGTTTCCCTGCCATTGTTTCCCCTACAAAGACAGCAACTATTGATTAAGGGCCAGGCCAGTTTGCCTATCAGGTTGTTCACTTCACAGTGGAGTCACATTCCAGCACAGAGAGGCAGAGTTACCTGATCACGCTTCACTTCCAACAGGCGAAAAGCATGGGCGGCCGTAAGGGGTCGGGGCTCCCGCTTCCTCGGGGGACACGGGGGGGGGGCATGTAAATGAATGGAGTTGACTATGCTTCCATGCTTAGGTGGAGGACGTTAGTTGGACGTGGTTAGATATTGGGGACGGGGTGGCACAGGACGTGCTCTGCTTTGATCAGGTACTGTTGATTTTCCTGGGTTAATTTTCTTCTTTTCCCTCTTTTCCTCTATCTCTCTCCGTCTCTTCCTCAGAGGGGCCTGCAGCACTGGTTTATAATGCTGATGATTAACTAAATAGAGTCTGGGAGAGCAGGTCTGCTTGGCTTTCTCATTTCATGGGGCCTGACTGACCGGGAGGAAGACGCAGCATTCTCAGGCAGCGGGTTGGAAATCCAAGATCTTTTTTTTTTTTTTTTCTTCTCTCCTGCTCTTTCTCTTTCTGTAGCCCCCTCCCTCCAAATATGCTCACTCTACTTTGGTTTTGTTACATTCTTTCCTTGGGGTACCTTTCATGACGGTAAGGTTACAGGTGCATTCTCCATTTTCCTTCCCCACCTTCTTTCTCCTGAACATTTCCCTCCCTTATAATCTCTTTTCTTTCTTTCTTTTTCACTCTCTCTCTCTCTCTCTTCTCCTCACCCTCCCTCTGGCTTTTGTGTTCCACTTTTACATTGCGTTCTGAATGACTGGAAACCTGTTCTTTCTTAGTGAACACAATGAGGTCTCACCTTTTTAATGGGCGTCTGTTATCAGAGAAATTTGTCATGTCTCTGGATGTAATAGTTAGTAACAGTAGGATCGCGTTTTTTTTTTTTTTTCACCTCTCCGTATAGACATTTTTAAACTGATCTATACACGTTAACAGAAACAAGGGATAAACATTCAGGTCAGTTTGGTTAACCAAGGTAACTGACCGTAAACGGGTTAATATAGCGTTATAAAAGTCTTTTCTATACGCGTCAAAATTCTGTTTTTGGGTGTTGGCATTTCACGCGGTCTACCTGTGAATGATCCACGTTATTGAGTAAACTAGGGCTGTTTCACTGACCTTCCGTACACAGAGCCTAGCCTCAGGTCGGGCTGAGCAGCATTCCTTCAGCCTTTCATCACTCAGCAAACACAAAGACAACGGCCTCAGAGATCCATACGCAAAAGACAAAATGAGACTCTTCCCATTACATTTCTATAGGCAAACTTGATAAGTTTAAAGATTCTTAATCTCAAAGAAGAACATTACCTAACTGCTAGAATCCAGCAGGTGGAACGCTAATGTCTCCCCGAGGCCGACTCCATTTTGGCTCAGTGTTTTTTTTTTTTTTACATGTTTGATCTATAGCTTTAAAAAGTAGTAAGTGCGATGTATTGTGAGAAAAGCAGCCCTCGCAGCCTTTCCGTGCCATAGATTTAGACTAGTTGGAACAGGTTTGGACAATCATTAACAACTACTGTGGCCCAGTCTTCTGTGACAGCATGTTAAGCTAAAAAAAAAACTCAACCACAACAAGGACTCAGTAAATGCACAGAGTTGAGCAGTGAGTACATGTCTCAGTTCACTTTTTTTCTTTTACCCGAATGTTTTTAGCCCAATGTTCTCGCCGTGATTTACAATCAGCTCAGTTAACGTTACCGAAGGTTAGTTCCACTGTGTTTTGTGTTTGGGTGATTATCCCCATCTTACGAGGCAGCATTGGATATCATCACTTTCTCTAATACTGCCTGGTAATGATGATGATAGCCATCTGCATCCAGACAAAACTTCTTTTCAATGTCAGCAGCAGCAGAAACACTGCGCTCCAGGTTGGGGCCCATGGAACAGAAATGGCTCCCAGGATCCATCTTACCTGACAGTGCTGGATTGTACGACTGTTGTTCTAACACTGTCTGGTAACGATGTTTTCTGGGTGACAACTACTCTCCGGTGGGTTATTTATTGATCATATTTCACTTATTTCCTGTTTTCTTTGTGCTATGAGAGGCTAGATATTTAGCTTCTTTTTTAAATAGACTAGTATTTTGTCGCTATAAAAATAATTATTCAGGACAGCAATCATCAATCCAATGTTATTACTTGTAATTCAACTCTTACCCTTAAAAGATCAAACTTTTTCGGAATGGATATAAAGGCTCTTCTGTTGTGCTTAACTGTAGCGGCAACAATGAAAAAGGTTAAATTTCTTGTTTACTGTACATAGAAGTTATATGGATAGAAGAAGATCCATGTCTGTTAGATCTACATCCTTAAACTGTTATATAAAAAACCCTGTCCATCCCTGCTGAACGTTATGACCACCTGTATCCAGGTAAGATAACAGTGGTTGATGGTTCCACCAGTCCTGCGGGGCCTCCTTTCCTTGTTCCCTCCCCTTAACAACGTTAGTCTTTGTGTTGCAAGGCAATGATTGGTCACACTGCTGGACTTACATGCGTGGCACATCTATGAACGAGCACTGAAGCTCACCTCAGACCCTAACTGGATGTAATAAAAGCCCTCATTGACAGTTCCCAACCAAAACCTGCACTTTGAGGAAGTAAAGATGAAAAACTAGCACTTGTTTTTTTTTAGGCTGTTGAATTGTGTGTTCAATTTCCCCCTGAAAGAAACAGACAAAAGAAACAAAGGCAAATAATAGACTTGGGGCGAGCAGAAACCTAATATTTGTGTAAGGAGGGAGAATTACCCCGCAAACATTGAGCCACACCTTTATTTGCCCACCCTGCTCCATTATCCCAGCCACAGAACCGTGAGCGTTGGCGTCATGGATTCGTCTATTGATGCAATTTATACGGAGAGATTGCAGTTTTCCACGCTTTTCTCCTTTCCTGTTGGTCTCATTACTCTGTGCTTCAGATCTCACCTTGCATGATGGACTAGTTTTCATCACGAGATTAGTGACTGTTCGGACTTTACCATTGCGACAAAAGAGGAACTGCTCGTTGCTCGCTGTCCCTGCTGCGCTCTTCTCCTTCCTCCAGCTCTGGTCTTCCTCTTTTGCACAGGTGGAAGCTCAGAGGCCGTCCTTCCAGCCTGTTGATAGACGTCTTACCAGACATGGTTAGATGTAATTACTCTTGTCTAATACTGTCTGGTAATGCCGTCCATTAAATGGCGTTACCTTCTGCTCTCTTACTTCCTCCTTCTCTCCCTCCTGTTCACCTGAATTTAAGAGCAATCCATGGAACATAGTTGCAGAGGTGGGAGGATGAATGAGGATGACTATGGAACTATGATCCTGGCACTGGAAGAGTGAGTCATTTCTTTGGGTTTCTTCCATGTGTCTTGAGTCAGAGTTTCTTTATGAGCAACGGTTGAGGTCGAACAATTCCCTTCGCTGATTCACGTACTCAAAAGCTCATTACAGGTGCTGCGCAACATGATAGAATCCCTTAACACTACACTGCATGTTTTATGGTCTTTTTCAAGTCAAAGGACGAGGTTTATAATCAGCCAAAAATAAAGGGAACAGAACTTGAAGCAATGTCTCACATCAGCTGCGTTAGGTATTTGACATAATATTCTGAGCAGAAAACTGTTGGGGACAGTGGCAATGATGCCAGTGCTAGCAAAGGACTCATGTGTTGGCAAGATATAGAGACCTAGTCCTACTCTTGCCTACTTATATTTTAGTTTACCCCAGTGATGTTAGTAATGTGGAAACCGATTGGTTCACCATTTTTTGTAATACCAATGTTACGATCGTGCCAAGTGCCCCAACGACACTTGGTCAATCATACCTGACGACATGGACCTGCATCTGTCACATTCTATTAATGTCTATAGTTTGGTGACCTCGTTGGTCAAGATTAATTTGATAACAATGAGAACCCTTTTCATTCAATTACTTTCTTTGTTTTTAGTACTTTACTTGATTACCTCAAGCAACAATTGTGAAAATGTAAATTGATGTAAAGTTGTGTTAAATGTTCTTTTTTCTGTAAGAAGGTACACACCCCATGACTAAGAGTTCTGATGTGATGTAAATGATTAAATAAAATAAAAATAAATCAGGATTAAACATTAAAGTGACTCTGTTTGTTTCTTCATTTTCTTTCTTTCTTTCTTTTTTTTTTTTTTTACATTTATTTAGGTTTTGAAACACATTCTCCCCCATGCACTGGCCCTTTGTGGAAGTGCATGGGGTAATTGTGAACTCTTCCCTCGGTCAGACCGGAATGCCGAGCTCAGGTCAGGTGTGGATCAGGTTACAGCTGAACAGAGCTTCTTTTTAAATGCCTCAATTTACCCATGAGTTTCCCCCCGTCGGCTGAAACCTCATTGTGTCCTGGTCTATGGCGGATCACAGTAGGGCTGGGTTGATAAACTGAAAAGAACAAGGACTGTTTTCACTGCCAGGAACCCGGCGACTTACAGTAGGACAGTGCTGCTCCGAGCACCGACCGAGGTCCATACAGTCGCTCTGTTTGCATTTAATGAGACCTTTCTAATTAAAACGTTCCTTTTTGACCAGCACAAACACAAACACAAAGCCAACTGTATGAGGGCAGTGTTTAATCAGGGCTGTTGGTCCATGGCTTCAGTTGACTGGTTAAATGAGTCTTTGATTTTATCAGTTGAAGCACAAACACAAAAACCATTTAAGCATTTAACATAATGGGCCTGGAGTCTATTGATCTCCTGTTGTGTGAAGGGTGACTTCCAAGTCTGTACAGGCTCCACTCAGAACTGAGTTCAGTTGATGTTTAAACTACACTAACAGGAAGTTTACAGCAATTCTTCTACACTAATAAAATAATACGAAACAAATAGAAACTTTGTAAAAAAAAAAAGAAGCTACAGATGTTATTAACTACTGCTTTAACTACTGAAAATAAAGGTTACCTAAACCAACATTTTTGCTTCATTATTAATTGTTCCCCAATTCCACAAAAATATGACTTCAATTTAATTTCATATAAATTTTAAGTGGGTAGCAATATTTTAATTTTCTAAATTAACACATTTATTTATTAAAGAACAAAAGCTCTTACATTTTTAACAACAAACATTACTGAATGGTTTATTTTCAATATAATTATTATTGGCGGTGGTGGCTTAGTGGTTCTGGGGTCCTGAGGGTTTCAGGTTTGAGTCCACCAGCTTACCACTGAGGTCCACTGAGCATGGTACCGTCCCCGCTCACTGCTCCCTGGGTGCTCAAAGCTGCCCACTGTTCACTTTGGTGATGGGTTAAATAAGGAGGTGACATTTTATGTTGTGTATCACAAAACCAACCAGTTTGCTTTCCTTATTATTATTATAATAATTATTTTTATTGTTATGATTAATAGTAATAGTAATAATAGTAACAGTAAAATAGTACAGTGGTAGTCCATAGCTATCAATCCACTTTAGAGCAATAATAGAGTAAATAAAAATGTTTATCCCTATAACTAATTTCCATTTCATCAACAACCTTTGAGGGCAAATGGCTTCTGGCACAGTTATTTGTGAATCCACATATAATAAATAAAAATGTTTATACAGTAATATTGCTGCTGTATCATGTAAATATCAATTTGTTCATGGTTGTGTGTTTACATGAGCTTCCACTTTAAACCGCCAAAAAAAAAAAAAACTCACTATATTTCAACGCCTTTAGACAAAACAAACTAGTAGTAGTGAGTACTGTAGTATCAAGAGGAGAACTGTAATTAAGTACTTCCCCTTGGTGTGACGTAGCACAACTGAATCACATTCCTGACTGGCACGCAGCCTCCAGAGGATTCCTGCACTGGTCTGTGCATGCTTGGTGCAGTCAGACCAGATTCCTCCGCTGCTGCCGACTGTGGATGAGAAGTTCACCGAGTCGGGTTCACCACTGGAGCGGAACAGCAGCAAAACAGACAGTCAACGGCATGTGATGTACAGGGTCTGCCGGTGGAGTGACCTTAACACACAGGCCTGTCTGGAGCGTACAGAGGAGTGGACGAGCAGTGACGGGTTTTATTCTAGGAGGGAAACTGTTTTTTTCCCCTTTTTTTACTTTTTAAAGGTGATAATGCGTCCCTATGCTTCAGAGTTCAATGAGCTAAGGACAGTGTATGTAGATAAATACATGTATCTCATTTTACATAGTAAACTTTGTTTTCTCTCTTTAATTTAAAGAGAGAAAACAACAAATAAAAACAAGCTGATAACAATTTAGTATAAAACATCACCTCCTCAGTGTATTGTCGCCAAGGCCAACAGCAGTGAAAATCTATTGATTAACTGGCCTAGAAAATACCTGTGACTTGTTTGTTGTCTGCAGAGTTTAACTCCTTTTAAATAACCTTAAAGGAACTCATATACACTCTTTCAATTAAATTTTGTGTACAAAATTATCCTCCAGACACTCTACAACAGGGCTGCCCGATTGGTAGATTGGGATCTACCAATAGATCTCCAAAGGAGTGCTGAATAGTTAATAGTTAACATAAATAGATAGTTATTTAAACCAGAGATTTGATTGTATTTCAGGATACTAATCAGGTATTGATTCAGACAGTATAACATTTATGTAATATGTTAATGGAGAGAGTATGATATTTGGTTTATATTGATAAATATATTTAGAGTTTTCAATCTAAGTAGGTCACTTCAGCATGGTCAGTTGAAAGGGACTCACAAGACAAAAAAGTGTGGACACCCCTGCTCTACAATATACAAAATACATACCAGGAAAACTGGGTGAAAATGTCAGTTAAGTTTGAGCCACAATGACAACATGAAAAACTCTTGCGTCAGGCTCTACAGTTTGGCTCTCCATTCTTTGCCGTTCAGTCTAATGTGAGTAATTCTGAGAACAGGTAGGTTCTGTCCAGTTATTCTGGTTTGGTGCTTCAATCCGAGAACATCCAGGATTCAGTTAAATGTTGACTCTAAACAGGTAGTGTGAGTGTGAATGGTTGTTTGTCTATGTATTTGTCTCTGTGAACAGACACTGGAAATGACTTCAGCTCCTCTATGACCTTGACAGAGAATAACCAGGAGTATTTCACTGGTTAAAAATGAATCAAACTTAAATCCTGAGTTTGGGAAAAGGTCAACTTTGCTTCATGTCCAAACACACCACCTTGGAAGGATGTTTCTTATTTGCCCATTCACGTTTAAAGGCTTATGTGTATTTATTTTGTGATTTGTCAGCACTTTAACATTTTACAGTAAATAATGTAAAAGATCTCAGATCTATACTAGATCTACTAATACCTCAGGTGGATTTTGTGATTTCTTCACCCTTGTTACAAAACTTAAAACAGGCGTCTACCAGACTAACTGACTGTCAATCAGCAACAAGTAAAATATTTAAAAGTCTTGTTGGTTTCAAGGAAGTAAAATGTCCACCATGCATAAAGACTAAATACCAGAATAAGAGTTAAAAAGGTCATGATGTTCGGCCCCAAGGAGCTGTAGTCCACCACTGTTTGTACCAGGGTGGTCATGCCTGCTGTAGACACTACTTCCAGCTCATCTGGTTTGATCCCGAGGCTTTCCGAGGACTACCAGGCCATAGATACTCCAGAATGTCCTGGATCTTCCTCTGGGTCTCCTCCAGGGAGACAGGACCAGAGCACCTCAAGTTACTCCACTCGAGCGGGGGCTATTCTCCGTACTTCTTCCCGGTTGACATAGCCACTCACCCCGTCTCTAAGGGGGTGGCCTGTCACCCTACGGGAAACGCTCAATTCAGTCACTTGGATTCTGCATTGCATTCTTTTCAGAGCCAAAGCTCATGACCATGTCTCATGGTAAAGACATAGATTGAGCAGTAAATTGAGAACTTTGCCTTTCAGCTCTTAGCTCTTTGCTTTTTCCACCACACAATGGACTTTTACAAGGGCTGTATTACCACCACTGATCAATGTTGATCTCACGCTCCGTCGTTCCCTCATTTGTTAACGTGACCAAGATACTTTAAGTCCTCCACCTCAGGCAGGGTCACCTCCTCAACCTGGAGTGTGCAGGCCATATTTCTTTAGTGGAGAACCATGGCCTTGAGGTGCTAATACTGAGGTTCCTGAATTGGACTCAGCCAACCCCAGACAGTGGCCAGTAATTAAATGATCCATCAAAATAATGAACAGAACCGGTGACAAAGGACAGCCTCGCTGTAGTGCATGTTGGTCTCACTTACTACTGGCAATGCATGTACAAGGACTAAACAGCCCTGAGCAATGGGGTCCAAAACCCATCGTCCTGGAGCACTCCCCACAGAATACCTTGAGGGGAACAGTCAAAAGCCTTCCCCAAGTCCACAAAACACATATGGACTGGTTCGACAAATTCCCATGAACCCTTGAGCCCCCTGTGGAGGGAAGCGAACTGGTCCAGTGTTCCCCAACTAGGACACAGAACTGCATTGATCTTCTTGAATCTGAGGTTTGACAATCACCTGAATTCTCTTCTCCTGTACCTCAGAGTAGATTATTTCAGGGATGCTGTGCACGATCCCCTCTCCTGGTTCACATTTCCCACATTGGAGCCAGGCCTGAAGAAATTTTATGGAGCCACATTCACGTAGACTCACCACCTGCAGAAAGGTCCACAAGGGGCAGGTGGCCCAATCCCTGGACAACCATTGTGGAATACCTGCAATACTGTAAGAGTATATGATACAGAGACTGAACTGTGTAACAGCAGTATGCAGTGATACCAGGATTAATACAGGATTAACAGAGCTGAGCTGCAGTTAAAACGAGGAGAATCACACCACTGTGACCACAGACCACTTAACAGCTCAGCTGGAGAAAATTGTTGCAAAACTAGAAAAATTTGTAGTCAGTAACTGTGACCCAGAGCCTTACTTTGCATTAACCAGGCATGGCAACAGACTAATCTGAAATTGAAACTACAGATTAAAGTCTATCAGGTCAAACTTTGGTCTGATCTTTTTTCTCGCTCTCTCTTCTGACCCTCTCTACTAGGTTTGACCTTAACAAGGCTTTGAAGTGTTATCTTAACTGATGCGCGCTTGTACATTTTCTCATGGTCAAATCAGTTTTGGTGAAATTTGACATCTTTTGTCTGTGTCTTTTTTTTGTCACTGGTGGGATTGGGTAAATGCAGACCCTGGGAACGTGATGTCGATCCCCCCTCAGAACAAGCCCATCCTGCTTTACTGCTGTAATTCTATAAGGAAATTGTGAATAGAAGTAGAGGGAGAGACCCTGGTGAGGAGACCCTTTCTTTGCATCGTAACTCAACTCCATTTCTTCCGCTATAACACCTTGACAAGGAGAATCCCTCCAAATAATGGGTTGTGCAGGGACACCATTGCTGCGGGGCTGCCTCCCTCTAATTGCTCATACCTTCTTGGTACTGAGCAAAAAGCAGTAGAGACGACACCAAAATGGGCGAGGCTCCAAATACACACGTTACGGGCGTTGCGGCTTTTCCGCCCCCAAGCAGGATATGTACAAAAGTTCATTTTTTAAAACCTATAAAATATTCCTGAAAACCTTTTGTAACACTTTTTTAAATTAAAATTGTTCACTTCCGGGGGGCCATGCTACGTGTTAACTGTAAAATAATGACTAGCGTGAAGCACACAGAGGTGCAAACACACACACACACACACACACACACACACACATACAGGGAGAGAGTCTCTTGGCAGATGGCGAACCATGAGGTCGACAGGGCTGTAAAACAAGCCTGTTCTCTTTGTCCACCTACGCAGCACTTTGTACAGTGTGTCTATCAGATGGCAGCGTTTATCAAGGTGTGGCTGACACCGGCTCCACACTAACCTCTGTCCAGCAGGGACATACGAGGCCTGAGTTTAACAAGTGCCACGGCTGGAGACACTTCACGGCCAAGCTGTTCACTCCCTGAGCTGCCATTTTACACACACACAGGCCTGGACGGTAGTTATGTTGTAGGGCAACCAAGTCATTGACTAAGATCTTTGTTTTAACATTGCTGTTCTTCAGCTGTTTGCTATATAGCTGGATTCAAATAAAATAAAAAAGTTTTTGTTCATTTTTTTTTTTACAAAATATTGAAATGTTTTGTGGTTTTTACAGTAAATGTCATTACAGATTTTCTGTCCTTATAGTAAAATGAACCACAGTAACGTTGCCAGTCTGTATGTGTAATTACAGTAGGTGAAGATGTAGTTGCTGACTCTCAGAGCTGCCAACCTCTGCTCCATTATCATGCATAAATACCAGTGACGTCCATGACTGTCTGGGAGTTTCCTCCTCAGTCGAATCACTGAGACTGAAGGTGATTAGTGGATTTGCCCTGAGTGCAGACAAATACTATGTTGCTCAACTGCATAGTTGCTCCAGGATTTGGCAGTAGACAGTGTGAGTAATGATGAATGTCTGCTATAACAACCCATTTCAGGGACTGAACCTAATGAATTCACAGTGGAGTAGCCTTTCCACAGTTTTAACAGGACTCTGGTACAAAACAACCCCCCAAAAATATTACATATTATTTCTTATTATATATTATTTCTATTTGATATTTTCAGTAACATTTCCTAATGAAACTGTAGGCAAAAATAGATAAACAATATAAATATTATTGATTTGGGTATTGATTTTCCTTACGTTAAATTTATAAGATTTTTTCCTTCAGAATAAGAGGAATAAATAATTTTATGGATATGTGTTGCCATGACCGTATGTGCTCAACGTCAGCGTGGGCTCTTTGTGTTAATACTTTTTCTTTCTTTGATTATTTGCTTGAACTCACCACAACCTATTTACTATGTTGACAACGTAGGACATCGTGGTGTTTTGTTTTATAATCCCGTCATAGATCTTTTTTAGAACCCATTGTGTCAGGAAATGACACCTTGTGTAAAACAAGTAAATCCATTTTGATTGACACTCAGCCCTGGTGTTTCCATGGACCTGTACAACAGAGACTTACTGTCATTCAATATTGAATGAAGTTTTAGATAGAGGCGGAGTGACCGCGGGACACTTTATCCTGAGTCGTTGGTTTGTCCTCAGAGCTGTGGCTGTTGTTAAATTCAGTCAACGTGAGGAGCACTGTTGCCAGGGTTGCCATTACCTGAGCAACCGGTGACTGTTTACTGCAGTCCAGTGAGTTTACGTCGACTCCAACTGAGGTGCAGACAGTGTTTTTACAATCAGTCAAGATGGATCCTGGGTCTAAAGATTCACTGTTGGTCAAGTGAACTACAGGGTTGAGCACACATGGTGGAAAGGAGTGGGCTGAAGGGGTCAGCATATCCAAGTGAGTGAGACGCTGGAGTTGCAGGTACAGTAATGTAGGCACCACAAGGTCATGGCTCACTCCTTTTTTCTTTTACTATTAAATAAAGACATTTTGGTCTTTTTATGTTGTTGAAACAATGTTTCTACATCTCAATTTGTTATGTCAATAAATTGTATTTGTAGAATGCACAGACATTTTGGCTGTTTGTGAAACTGAGTTTGGATTTTCCTTGAAATTAATTAATTGAAATGAATCTGAATAATAATCATTATTTTAATATATAATTTCGTATGTATAATTAAATAATATTTAATAACGTATTAATTTTTCTATTAAACAATTCCTTGTAAGAAGAACGTGAGAACGTATGTATTATACGGTTTGTTCCTTTTGACAAAAAATCCTCACTTTTTATCCAATATACTTTATTTCTCCCGTCTAGCCAGGGCAATGGTGTTTTTTGGGGTCGACATCCTGCATATGTGGGTGAATACTTTTATTTTGGAATACATTTTATTTTGGAGACGCACAGGTAGCATTCTGGGTAAATTGCGCCAAATGACAGTAGTGTGAGAACTTCCGCCGCCGCAGGTGGATGTAATTTATAAACATGCCGTAAAAATGTTCTGGGCGAGTGTTAAATTAAATAAAGTCACTACACCCATCAGTCAGGACTCGTTCATTGACGTACACCCAACCCCAGCGCAGTTACGCGTTCTTCCGAAAAGTTCCGACGACGTTCCTGTCGTTGCTAATTCAGTGCCCTGACAAAATGCTGTCTGACTCCCGCCCGCAGAGCCAGGTACACTGGAATGGAGAAGAAACTTGACGAAGTTGAGCCTAGACAGGAAGTGGAGGAAAACCAGACTAGAAACAGCCCCAGGGTTGGTGAATGTTTGTCACCTGATCATGGAGACAAGCAAAGAGTGAAACCAGTAGATGGACTGGACCAGGAACAAAGGGAGGAGAAACAGACCCCGGAAGAGAGAACAGGGTTTTCCCCCAGCCAGCAGAGCAAAGCTGCGGGCTCAGGTGTGTTTGCATGTATGTGTTCTGGGTGTGGGACCTGGGCCTGTGTGCTCAGATTCATTCATCATTTCTTGAAGCCAGAATTGTTTAATCCAAAAAACAAAAAAAACTCCTCCTTGCAACTGTTATCCACAGAATGTGTACTGAGTTTATTAAAATGAGCTGACACAAAATGACTCCTCATTGGACAACTGAGAGTCTCCTGTCTGCAGGTGTCTTATCATACAGAAAATATATTTCCAGTGGAAACATTTTTTTTTCTTTTTTACCACGAAAGTTGTTAAAAACTATATTAGTTTTAATATAGACTATAGAGGCCATAGACCTGTGTGTGTGTAATGTTGTTTGCATGTTTTCCTGCTTCTTTAGGTTAAGATTCCATCGAAAGTCAGATGTTGTTTGAGCAAAGTCGAACAGAAGAGAATTGTCGGAAAAAATACTTTTATTCTCTTGAAATAACAAAAAAATCCTAAAAATTACAGCAAAGAATGTTCTAATCATTAGCCACCATTGCAGTTGCATTGAAGTTATAGTAAAATAAAACAGTGCTAAAGTTTTTTAGCGCTGAAAGATTTTTACAGTCATTTTGTCAAGTCAGTTAATACATTTCATGTCCACTAAGAGTTGTATTTAACACAATTTTTATTTCTTCTTTTTTTGCTCTTTATTACATAGTTAATTTATTCCTAATCTACCTGTCTTTGGGAAAAAACAGGTGTATGTGTGGGGAAGAAAAATATCAGATCCTTTGTCAAGGGTGTGTCCAATCTCAGCTCCCAGGACAAAGACGCAGGACGGCATGGAGACGAGCCCAGGGGACATGGACCTTTTTACTACTTTGGTGGAACTAATGGAGCTGAAATGTAAAAGTAAAATCTATCTGGGGTTAAATGTGCAAAATTAACTTTGAGGTAGCTACAAGCTGCACAGGAAACTGTCTAAATGTAATCATGTGAAAGTGTCAAAATCTATATATATGAAATATTATACAGTAGTAGAAAATGTTTTTACACCCCTATAGCACTATGTTAATTGATAGTGATGTTATGGTTTATTTTTTGTTCAATTTTTAAAAAAATATTAAGTTATTTGTTGACTTATTCTGAGAACTGACATGTTAAGATTTCGTTCTGTTATTTTTTCTTGTAAACAATACATCTAAAATATATATTGTATTTCTAAATGTCTGTTTAATATACCTACACATTTAGATAGACAAAAAAGATGATAACAAAAGAGATTGTGTAAAATGTCTCTGAAAACCCTATTTTTTTCTACTATGGTAAACTTTTATTAACTGATAACTGACCATTGTAAACCCACAGTTAGATGAAGAGAACCTGTGGTCTGTGCCTGCTGCTCAAGGAGGATTGAGTTTCTTTTGGGATTATTTTCTGCAGAGTGGGCAGTTACTTTGAGAGCAGAGGCTGGAAGAGGATTTACAACAAGAACAGAGAAGATTTTAAAATCAAATGGTGTGAAACCAAGTCTCCAGCCAACTACTGTAACTTCAGAGAAGGTAGCGATTCTTCAAGAGACACTGAGATCTTCACTACTTTATGTTAGTCCGTCTGTATCTCCTAAGTGTAGCTGAAAATTGAATCCTTATTTCACTTTGTCTGTCAGTTTGTATACAGAAAGACCGAACCTCTATTGCTGTTATGTTTCCAGGTGAACAGTTGATCTTTCAAATCCCCAACAACAAAGTTCTGACCACTAAGATCGGCCTACTCAGCAGCCTGCGGGAGTACGAGAGAGTCTGCAGCAAAGTCAGCCACGGCCCAGGACTGAGGTGAACTGGGCTCCTGAGGCCTTCACTGTCTTCACCTGCCATTTATAGTGTTTGATACAGTATTTTAAGGTGTCGTCTGTTTAAAACAGACTGGAATGTGTTTTCTTCTAAAGAAGTCTGTGACTCATTCTGACTTCTAAATAAAACCAGTCAGTTAATAAATAGCACTGCAGCCTGGGCTCAGTTGCAAAACAGGAAGTGAACACAAATTTAATAGTTCTGTGTTCTCGTTGGTTTTGGTGCAGGAAGTTGACTCTAATACTATTTAATAACACAAACATCACATAGGTGATGGATCACAAGGTGTGTTTGATATCCAGAGACAATAAAGTTGATTATGTTGTCCAACAGGATTATTGTAGTTCGTTTACAGTCCTTGACTACAACATAGAGATAGTAAAAACATACATCAATTTACGCCTGTATTTTACAGTGGAGCGGATGGTGGCCTAGTGGTTAAGGAAACAGAATTGGGTCAGTAGGGCTTCAGGTTCGAATCCACCAGGTTGCCACTGAGGTGTTTTGAACATATAACTCCTTGTGGGCTCACCACACAAAGGAAGGCTGACAGTATGATTTGGGTGGTGCCAGCTGCCCCTGCAACCTGGCAACGAAGATGAAGATCAATTAATTTTACATAATAATATTATGTAGATTTATAAGGAATGGGATTATAGTTGTTATAGTATAGAGCTATTATACTTCTGCCACCTAATTGACAAAATGCCTTCACAACTTCTCTGATTCTTGTCCAACAGGAGGCTAAAGATGGAGGACTTCATTCCCACAACCTTCCGCATGGATGTGAGGGCAGAGAGGGACGCCTTCTTTGCCCAACAGGAGGGTAACCGGCCAAAAACACACCCTCTTACACTGTTGCTCCGCAGTAACGTCACAACCTCACAATGCTGTTCCAACCAGATCCATGTTTTCTCAGGCAGAGCTCGGTCAAACAGAGCTGTCATTCTCCTAATAATAAAAAAAACCAGAAATTGTTTGTGCTTGGTGGTGTTAGGAGAACAGTTACCTTGGTGATTGTTTAATCAGAGGCTGAGGCGTTGGAAAAATAACGCACTTCAGCTCCCATAAGGCCCTAGATAAAATCACCAGGGGAACATGCAGTTTCCATAGAAATAAGTCAGCAGAGGGCAGGACTGAGACAAATAACACCAGCCAGAACTGTCACCAGGATCTCTGGGTGAAGAGCAGCTGCAAGATTCAGAGAGAGTAAATATAATAAAACGTAGATATTTTGTAATATTAATATTAATATTTTGTATACTGGCTTAAATACAAAATATTAATGGGATAAAAAAAACTTTAATAAATTACTTTTAATTAAATATTCATTTGGATCTTTGTTAATTACTGCAGAAACAGAACATCTTTACTGTAGTGGTTGGTCATCAGCTACAGTGATGACAAACATGGTTATCATCGAGTAAACAGACACAGACAGATGGTTTATATCACTTATGGATATACTGTGAGGCTATCATGTCAGAGTGTTACATATTTTATATACTGTAGTTATGGGGACATTTCACAGAATGTCAAATTCACCAATATAAACTTAACTTTTTTTAAGATTTTAAAGTCACTGGGGTAAAAACCTTCTTGTCTTGGAAGCAAGGCCATTGTATTAGTTATGATACAGTCTAATGACTGGAATTGTCACAGGAAGTTACCAAAAGTGGCGGTAAGTTAAATATTCAGGATTGTTAGGGTCTAGAAAAGGACAAATAAAGAAAGGTAGTGAACTGATAAACTAAAACCGTTAAATATCAATATCTATCAAAGCATATTAGTTTAGAGAAATCTACTTAATAACTCAGTATAACAGATATACTATATATACATATACACACATTTTTAAAAATAATTTAATATATCAATAAGCTGCAGCATCATGACAGCCATTGAAAAAAGATAAACTTAATTATTAAACACAAATTAAACAAAATGTCAAAGAAAAGTTACAATAATAAAAATCTTACATGTTAGCCAGAACAATGGTGTTATCATAAGGCAACAGAGGAGCACTGACAGTGTGAATGTTGTCAGGTGTGAGGAACAAGGAGACTCCTATGTGGATCTGTAAACCCACGGGTCTGAACCAGGGCAGAGGAATCTTCCTGCTGAGGAGCCAAGAGGACTTGGCGGCCTTCAAACTAAAACTGCTGCAAAGGGAGGAGAGTCAGGCCAACAGGAAGGTTCATCACTGTAAACCACAGGGTCGCATTGTCCAACAGTGAGTAAATGTGAATTTCCCAGCAAATACTGACGTGCTGTAGTGAGTGCTCAAAGTGCGGCGCTGAAGTTCCTGTCATTTCTGCAGTTATATCCACAGTCCCCTTCTCCTGGAAGGCAAAAAGTTTGACATCCGTTCCTACCTCCTCATCGCCTGCACTTCACCCTTCATGGTTTTCTTTCGCCATGGTTATGCACGACTGACCTGTGACTTCTATGACCCAAACTCCAGCAATCTTACCGCCCATCTGACCAATCAGGTAGATCTCATGTGTTTAAATTAAATGATACTACTTTACAGGCAGTCAACCAATCCCAATTTGTCTCTAGCATTAAAAGTAAAAAGTATAGTGCTGCATAGAGATATAGGAACTAAAAAAAATTACAAAGTACTCATACATTGTTTTTTTTTGTTTTTTTTTTTAAACATGCAGTTCTTGAAATTCTAGTTCGTGACTTTATAGTAAATCCTGATCTTACTGAGAAGAAAGAAATGGTTACATTTCCTGTCAAACCACAATAACTAGTGCAGCACTAGTTAAAGTGCATTCATTTCTAGCAGACATGTCCAGAGTCAACCCTGTCCAATTTGGGCCCATTTAAAAATTATATTTGATTAAATTAAAAAGTTATTAAATAGCGTTGGACCGTTGTGTTAGCATTCGATATTAAACTGCAGAAAATCTGTTCTGTTTTTAATCCTTCCTCCGATTACTGTATTTATGTGTTTGTGCTCCTCCTGCTGGTGTTATCTAGTACATGCAGAAGAAGAACCCTCTGTACAGTGAGCTGAAAGAGGACACAGTGTGGTCCATGGAGAACTTCAACACCTACGTCAATGACCGCTTCAGTGTTGCTAAGGGTCTGCCCAGGGACTGGGTCCTGGGCCCCTTCACCGTGAGTCCTGCTGTTGTTGTTGCCTTCAGGGACCAATTAACCTTTTAATGATGCTCATTGCTGCATTTGGATGCAGGCGATAGTGTCTGATTGGAGTGATATCATGTCTGCATGGTTGTACCTCAGAAAAATAAAAAATAGTAAAAGAAGTCCAATAAAACAAACTTTTTTAATGTTTTTTTTCCTGCACTTATTGAGGCTGTTGGACAAAAAGCAAAACAATATTAAAAAAATGGACTGATCTGTGTGAATGCTGCTGTTTGTTCTTATTCACACAATTGTATGGCCACCAGGTGTACTATACAGCGTTTTATTTTTTTACTGCAATGATTTTTTCGCATTAATGATCAGTTTGTGTCATTTTATTAAAATTGATAATTGAAAGATCTAGATCCAAATAAATCTTTTCCAAATCTTTAATCAGACATTTCTGATTAGTAATCAGTAAAATATCAAGTGTTATAATGATATTGTTATGACAATAATGCTAATACAATTGATAGAGCGTTCCTATTATTGTTTTACATCACAATGCCCTCTAGTGGTTACAGCATGTAACAACTGTGGGTTTTGCAAGCAGTGTATGACACGGGTAATGACTGATCAGTGGTTCACACGCATTACTCAAATAACTTTTTAACATCTTTTTTAAATGTAAAATAATTTTTTTTTTTTCTCAATATCATTATTTAGAAACGGATGCAGCGCATCATGACACAGTGTTTCCTTGCAGTGAAGTCCAAGTTAGACCGCAGACTTGGTGTCTTTGACCTGATTGGCTGTGACTTCATGGTGGATGGAGACTTTAAGGTGTGTGAAATGTTAAATATTTCTGTCTCGATGATCTAAGAGGTGGTGTTATTTTAGTTGTTTTGCTCACTATCAGGTCTGGCTGTTGGAGATGAACTGTAACCCAGCGCTTCACACCAACTGTGAGGTGTTAAAGGAGGTGATACCCAGCACTGTGGTGGAGTCACTGGGTGAGCTGCAAACTTTTATGTGATTTTTTTTTTTTTATCATTATTGGAAGATGTCAGGAAAGGCTAAAAAAAAAAGCTAGAAGATCTGTTATAACATCTGATTTTGAGACAGTAGACAGAGCTTGTGATAATGTGTTGATAATGCCGCTTCAAACGTGTGACACCACCCATCACACCTCTGTCACATGCCCTCACTTTTTCTTCCTCTGCATTAGATCTAACTTTTGAGATCTTCAACAAGCGTCGCCTCAGGCAGCAACTTCTGCCTTTGGCCAGTCTGAGGGAGTTTGTTCTTCTTTTCAATGGAGAATTCCCTCATTGTTCAGGACAGTCCTGCAAAAATTTCAACAATGACAAAAACAACGAACCCGTCCAGAGAACCCCTCCCAAGATTCAGAAGACTGACCAGAAAAGGTGCAAATCAGGGGCGCAAGGAAAAAATGTATTTTCTGATAATGTTGAAGATGTTGAAGCAGAGGGTTGTTCAAAAACCAGCAACGACGAATTGAAAGCTAATAAAAAATTGTCAGCAGATCAGAAAGCGTCACATCCATGGAGCGGCATCAACAACACCCAAACATTGAAGAGAAAGAGCCTCAGGCCTCGGGTCAAACATCAACTGAACAAACAATCTGCACATTTAAAGGAGTCAGGAGTTAGGAAACAATCAAAGACTCAGTGAGGTCTCATGAGGAGCAGGACCTCATGACAGTATCACCACCATCATCCTGACAACTTAGAGGAGGTGGTATTGATTCTAACTGTATGCAGACAACAGTGTTATTTAAGGTAAGAGTTGCTGTGTATGATGCTCTGTACATGTGTGTGTGTGTGTGTGGACATGTGGACATGGCAGATGAGAGGAAGCTGGGGAAAAGAGTTCAGAGATGATACGATAGTTTGCTGTATAAACAAGAAGTGGAAGTCTGACTCATGTGGGCACAAATAAACATGTGATCTAAAATGGTATCAGACACCTGCCACTGTTTCAGTTTCAGAGATATGATTCACAAATGTCTCAGTTCTTTCCTGGGGTAGAATGTTTTTACGTAGCCATCGTTTATGAGGCCAAGGAAGCCTCGCTTAATCTAAACCAGGGGTTTTCAAAGTGTGGGGCGGGCTCCACTGGGGGGGCGTGGTGCGATGCTGAAGGGGGCTCGTGTGACCCTGGGGAACATGCTTTTGCACATCCTTGTAAATGAAATATATCCGTTTTTTGTTTCTTTATGTTAACAAAGATACAATGTTATGCACAGGTGTACCTAGAACTATTTTATAGACAAATGCTGTTATTTATAGTTGCAGCGGAAAGTGGGTGGTGGGCTGGGGAGCGGCACGAATTGTTTTCTTTTTGCTACGGGGGGCGTAACAGAAAAATATTGGGAAGCACTGATCTAAACTATATACAGGTTTAAAATCAGGTAACTGAACTAAGATGACTTTAGCACAAATTAATCTTACAGGTATGCTTATCTTGTTTAACAAACATTTTCTAAAGTCCAAAAATTTCTTTCAAATGTAACTCTTTTTTTCCTATTTTTGGACAGATTTTACAAGAAAAATTGTTATTTGGGAAACTTCCTAGACCAGACATGTCCAAACTGTTCCACAAAGGCCAAAGTGGCTGCAGGTTGTTGTTCCAACCAAGCAGTAGATCACCTGAGTTGGCAGATTTTATCACCTGATCATCAGACAGCTGATTGGTCAAACTATGTGATCTTGGTTGGTTGGAGCAAAATCAGCAGCCACACCTGCCCTTTGTGGAACAGTTTGGACATGCCTGTCCTAGACAGATAATTTTTGTTCTCAAAAGCAGCACTTCCAAAACAGTGTTCTTGATTGGTGTAATATTTTTAAATACTAGGTGTTTCAATCCAGTCCCTTGTATTATCTGACCCAGTGGTGCCCGAAAGGTAGATCTGGATCCAGTCTCCAAAATGAGTGCTGGTAGATCGTATATACCAGAATATATTTAGAGTTTTTAATCTAGTTGTATCACTTCAACCTGGTCATTTGAAAAGTAGCTCAAAAGACAAAACCTGATCTGACCTAATCTGTAGAAGAATCTGAATATTTTCATAAAACTGTGTCCACAGCCGGGTGGTCTGGATTCAATTACGGTACATCACACACCATTTGTGTGTACTAAAATTAAAATGCAGTGTAATTGCATGCCACCAAAATTGTAGTCTAAACATTCACATGAGGAACACTCAGTCCTTGGGTATTTTAAATGACTTAATCCAGTTGGTTTGTATAATCCTGTTGACTCTGCACATTTCACACTGTTTCTTACAAATATCAAAGCAGACATGTTATTTTATTGTCTCATTATTTCAAGTCATTTGTGTCTTTGTAAAAAATCAAAACGTGAATTCCTTTCTTTTATTTGTTACACACCATTGCATCACCTTGCAATCTTGCAACAGCTCTCACGGTGTGGAAAAAAGGCCGACGCAGTCAAATGTGACTGTAAACCCTCCCACCACACAATTCTGAGCAGGAAGATGAACATGAGGCTTCGCTCTGTTGTTGTGTCTCCTTGTTTTGACTGCAGCTCTTTACCTCTGTATTTCAAAACTCATAATTATCCGTCCACACTCAGCTTGCGGAGCTGTAAACACAGGCAGGCTTGTATTCCCAATCTTTCCTAACTGGAACTTGCTTCATTCACGTTTCTCAACAATCAGGCAGACAGAATCACAGAGCCTGACTCTGTCAAACTCAAGAGGTGTGAGGTTTTTTTTTTTCAAGCTCATGTTTATCGGTGTGTCTTTTTTTTTTTTTCTCCGCCCATTCTCTCTCTTTTGTTTTGTTGCATGTCTCCATCTGCATGTTGGAGTGTGAGTGTAAATTACCAGAGAGAGGAAGTTGCTCCGTTCTGAGCAGACAGTCTACTGACAGGAAGACAGGAACCACATTTTTTATATGCAATTCTGTGAGAAAATGCAATTATTTTTTCTGCAGGTGTTCTTTCTGTAATGCGCTTTATTTTTGGAGCTTTTTGGAAATACACTCTGACTGGCAGAAAGAGGGAACTAGGGCTTAGCAAGACCCCTCCCCTAACGTCTGCTGCTGCCTTCAGCGTCTATATCCTCTTTTGGACCCGACTGGCCCCAGTTTTTGTTATCTCATAGGTTTTAGTTTGTCTCTCCATCACACACACCCACACCCAGTGGGGGGATGACCGTCTGGACAGATGGTGCTCGGGGCTTGGACTAAAAGTTGAGAACCAAGAAGGACAGACTCCTTGGGCATCATGGGATGCTGCAGTGTGACCCAGAGACATACTGGAGTGGATGATGTGGGCCCCGATGAGATCGAACTCATGGAACTGTCTGGAGACAATTTAGGGTAAGACACTTTGTCAACTTATTTAGTCAATGCAATAATGAAACTAAAAGGAAATATATAGTAATAATTAGCATAACCTCCAAAAATACAAAATTTGTTCACGGGCAACTGGACATAGTAGGTTTCTTGAAGACGTTTCCCCTCTCGTCCAAGAGGCTTCTTCAGTTGTGAAGATTGCTCTTGGATGAGAGGTGAACATCTTCAGGAAATCTATTATGTCCAGTTGACCTGGAAGTAAGAAATTTTGGACTGAATGACCTGGATGACTGAGAATCCACTCAGACAACCTCCAAAAACCAGTTTTCTCATGACTTGTTTAAATTTAGCATTTTTTTGGTATAGTTAGGGTGAGATTTAAAATGCTGGACACTAAATTGATGTATGTCAGATTTTTGTAATTATTTATGTCAATTAGGGTTGTTATACTTAACCTTAACACAGAGCTAGTAAATAAAAAAATACAAATTGTAGGTGACATTTGAAGAACTTGCAGTTTTGGTCGAAGGTAACTCAATACCAAAACAAAAATGTACTGTGTGGAACATAGGACACACAAAAGAAAATACTAAAGGGGTTAGATATAAAAGTGCACAAAAATACTCACATGGTTTACATAACAAAGCCGAGTCAGGGAACTCACATCTAGAAAGGTGGGTTTCCTGAATAAGGTACCAGGAAGGTGGAGGTGCAATAAGATAAACACAACAGCAAAGGAGGTTAAAGTTAACAAAACATACAGGGGCAGACAAGAATGGCAATACAACAGACAACGATAACATGCCAAATATTAATTTATAATTTCTAAATATTAAATTATATGAAGACAAAATGTACCCTATCATTGGCAGAGATAGTCAGATGTCCTTGATGTTTTTGCGTGATAAGGTGGATGTGGCAGTTCGTGTCTAGGTTTGTGTGTGAAGGAAGAGGAGGAGGAAGCAATAACTGTCTGAGTCCGGAGCTCGGTCTGTGGTCTGCTCTGGCATGTGTCATGTCATTGTTTCTTTTGGGCTGGAAATGTCAAAAACACAAAGCTGCAGAGCCGTTGGTGACAGCAGGAGACGGTGGTGAGCACACACTTACAGGATGTGCTCTGAGACTCTGTGGTGTAGAAAAGGTTCTATTAAAAACCACCAGAGAATTTGTCTACAGACATGCAGCGCACAGTTTCTGATTGATACAATGTTTTCCCTTCAGGTGACAGAGAAAAGACAAACTAATTGGTGTGTATTTAGTCAACGCTGGGGTGGAGAACTCACTGATGCTGCACTGATGTGATTACCAGATTACTAAGACATAGACAGCAGCCTGGATGGGGGAAGGATGATTGGGAAATAATAATTTATTCACGTAAAACTGACCGTAAACACCGAAAAGATTATTTTTCCACAATTCTTGAACTTCTTACTTGTATTACAGTTTTGACAAAGAGCTTCTTTTTTCTTTTGGCTTGTCCCTTTATTTCAAGGGTTGCCACAGTGAGTCAACAATTTCCATCTCCCCCTGTCCTCTGTATCCTCAACTCTCTGGATACAGAGAGTTGAGGATGCAGAGAGGAGGACATGGAGGTGAGAGAGGACATGGAGGTGACTCCAACTACCTCCATGTCCTCTCTCACTGCATCCACCAATCTTCTCTTTGTCTCCTACCTGGTAGCTCCATCTCTAGGATCATTCTTCTGCCAGTATAACTACTGTCCCTCCTCTGAACATGTCAAAAACTGTTTTGACAAAGATAAACTCCTAAAATACTTATCATGCCTACAAAAATATGATAAAAACACACTTAATTGCTAATCTAATATTCATTCAGGTATTTAAGAAACCAGTATTGTCTCTGTCTATTTAATAGAGAAGTTATTATTTTGTAGACGTTTGTCTATAAAAATTTCATGATTCATTGTGGATTATGTGACAGAACTCCACAATGGGAAAAAGGAACTTGTTTGAAAACAAATTCAGAAAAGGGTGATATTACACAAAAATCTGATGAGCAGTAGTATTATTCTTGTCTAGTCATACGTATCAATGATACATTCATATTTAGACAAGTCAGCACAGCAGCCATTGTCTTCTGAGTGATGTTTTTTCCCAGGCACTCACAGGCATGCGGTAGAGTAACTGAGTCTGGCTGGTTAGTTTTGAATTGAGTTACAGTTGCGCCCACAAGGGACCTAGCTAACATTATTATCACTATTTCATAATTAATTTCAGTGTTTAACCGTGTGCTGTGGAGTCAATGTAATCGGGACAGATTGTGTTGGAATCTGTAAGGATGTGAGGGGTCACCACGTGGTCCTGTCTCTGCTCCCACTAATGTAATCTGATTATATCCTCCCGATGTTGATGCTGTCGCTCGTAGGTCGATTTTTGTTGTTGAAATCGTTGTATCACGTGATTCAAAGATATCTTTTAAAACACAAGGCTCGGGCCAAATCTGGCACGCCAAGTCTCTGTATGGCCCACGGGAGCTTATCAGGCATTCATTCATTCATTCATCTTCTTCTGCTTGAAGCTGGCACCACCCAAATCACATTGCACCATATTGTGGGTGGTGAGCCCACAAGTGGGTTATGTGGGTTAGGAATTGGTGCTATGCTCGGAGCACCTCAGTGGCAACCTGGGAGCTGGTGGTTTCGAACCGGGGACCTTGCGGACCCAAGTCTGCTTCCTTAACCACTAGGCCACCACTGCCACATTTACATATATATTGTCTCTGGAGTTTTTTAACCTGGTTAAAAGTGGTTTTATTCATATGAATGAACAATATTTGTTAATTAAATCAGTAATACATTAATAAGTAATAGTAACATGTATCAATAGTAGTCACAACCCTACAGTCTTCCATTTACAACCTGCCCTTCAAGGGAGCTGCGTTGTTGTCGTGGCCCACTGGTGAAAATGAGTTTGACACCACTGCCCTATTGCTGCATTATATTCAGTGTCATCATTTACATTTACAAATGTATATGCAGTATGCAGTTTATTTGAGGTATGCAAACACACTACAACATGGAACCACCATGAGCAAATATTAACTTGAATAGACTCTGAATGGATTTTATAGTGCCTTTTGTTAACTTGTAGACATGATTTTATATATATATATATATATATATATATGTGTATATATATATATTAATGTCCTTTTTAGTAATAGAAAAGAAAAACACAACCAAAAGAGAAAACTTGCGGGTAAAGAGTGATATATACTGGACTGTGTGATTATAT
Organism: Paraplagusia blochii; assembly: GCA_016785265.1. Taxonomy (NCBI): domain Eukaryota; kingdom Metazoa; phylum Chordata; class Actinopteri; order Pleuronectiformes; family Cynoglossidae; genus Paraplagusia; species Paraplagusia blochii. Next base: position 153,420 of record JAFBJS010004968.1, read on the forward strand.
ATACTTTGTTTACTTCTTCCACCATAAAAACAAATAATGCTTTTTATTATATATATATTTCCATTGTGGTATAGCACGAGAGAGCAATCTTCAAGTAAGAGTCCAAACGTTTAAATATTTATTCTGTTTTGACCAGCCTTCAGGGACGAGACTAAAACATAGGACTTAACTGTGCAAAGGCAGGTGAACTCCTAAGAAACAATTGCTGTTTTGTACATGTGTACAATTTCTTTCTACGTTGTCAACAATACTGATGGTCCAATTTATAGCTTTAATGACTTCAGCTGGGACAGATTTGGTCTGAGGGCCAGACAGGAACACAATGTAGATGAACAGAGTCACTGTTTTTAGCACAGCACAAACAATGCATGTGAAATGTGTGGTTGTTCTGCAAATTATTCTGGGTCATTTCTGTTTCTGTTTGAGAGAGCTGACATGACATAAACAAGAAAATTGTCAACTCATGTGTTCAGACCAAATAAATAAGATTAATTCTAGAAGTCCAACTGACTGTGTCGGATGTTTTTTTCTTTCTTTACCTCAATATTTTAGTTTAAGGGTCATTAGCATGTCATTATTCTTCAATTAATTCTAGCTTATGTATAAAACACTGATAAGAATTCATTTGTCCACTGTTGAAGACACACAGGAAGAATAGTATAGTTTAACTTCACCACAGAGGCAGCCATTCTTTCCATAACTTTCGTTCTTTTTTATGTACTTAAGATCGTGAGCAAGACTTAAAACTGGTTTCAGTTAACAGAACAGAAACCAGAAACTTTTGTCATTTTGCTTGGGACAGAAACGAAATCCCTATAATTTATTTTTGTTCCGGAGCAGAAACAGAACAAAAAATGGTAACCTGTAATTACTGGCTTTATTTCAACCTTTATTAATCCTGTGCAGCCTCCAATCAAAGTCATTGGTCTCCTAGTCTAGTCTATGGTAGCCTACAATGACCTGATGAGGTTGACTTCCTGAGACGTTCACTGACTGAGTTGTTGGACCATCAGACTATATGGGGAGGACTGACTACCAACTACTGTCACATCTCAAAGACAACAATAAGAGGACAATATTGGAGTCTGTCAATATTGAAAATGTTAGTTTGAGACACAACATCAATACATTTGTCCATGTTAATGATGTACTGGTCAAGATTAAATATTGAACACAAAAATACATTATCGATGGCCTGTATAGTTTGCCTACAGTATTTCTTTGGTGAAATACAAACATACACAAAAAAAAAGTCGCCACCAGAGTAAATAGTTACGAGCCTCCCATTGAAGGTCAGGTCTAGGTTCAAAGAATGAGGTCAGCTGACCACCTGAATATACTGAATGACCAGGTTATTCCATCAATGGATTTTTTCTTCCCCTGACCCTGTCCTCCGCATCCACCACTCCAACTCCAACTACCTCCATGTCCTCCCTCACCGCATCCATAAATCTCCTCTTTGGCCTTTCTTTGTCTCCTCTTCGACCTGGTAGCTCCATGTCAAGCATTCTTCTCCCAATATAACCACTGTCCCTCTTCTGGAAATGTCCAAACAATCTTAATCTGTCTTCTCTAGCTTTTCCTCCAAACCTCCCCGTCTGTGTTGTCCCCCTTTTAGCTTGTCCCTTTTTCAGGGGTTGCCACAGCGAGTCAACATTTTCCATCTCCCCCTGTCCTCTGTATCTTCATCTCTATTCTCATTCTTTCTGTCCAATGTATCCACTGTCCCTCCTCTGAACATGTCCATACCATCTTAATCTGTCTTCTCTAGCTTTTTTCTCCAAACCTTCCTGTCTGTGTTGTCCCTCTAATCACCTCATTCCTGATCCTGTCCATCCTTGTCTCTCCTAAAGAGAACCTCAGCATCTTTAACTCCTCCTCCAGCTCTGTCTCCTGTCTTCTACCTATTCCTAGTGTCTCTAGTCCATCCATCATGGCTGGTCTCTCCACTGTCCTGTAAACCTTTCCCTCCACCTTAGCTAACTCTCTTCTATCTCAGATCACTCCTGACTCTTTTTTCCAGTTGTTCCATCCTGACTCCACTCTATTCTTCTCCTCAGTCTCTTCCACAGTCTCCACTGCTCTGAACAGTTGATCCTAAGTATCTGAACTCCTCCACCTCTGCTCCTTGTAACCTCACCACTCCACTGTTCTCCCTTTCATTCCCACATTTACTCTGTCTTGCTACGACTGACCTTCATTCCTCTTCTCTCTAGTGCAAAACTCCACCTCTCTAGGTTCTCTTCTAAAGTACTTACTCTTACTTACTGACTTACTTACTCTAATATATTTGCCACTTTTTGCAATAACAGAAACAAAAAAGTTAAGTGGAGATAAAACTAAGGGACACAACAGGGGGTATTTGTAGCGAGATATCCTTGTATAAATATATTTATATATAAATATGCGCGGCGTGTATATGTGGGCTGCAGAGAGTGGTGATGCTGACATGGTGTTGGTGACCATGAGACCTCTACAAACATCAGTAGGAGCTGGGACCACATGAGGACACTGGGCACTATGCGCAAACACCTAAAGAGAACGTGAAGCCCCTCCGACTGAGGTGCAGTCACTTGGACACATTGTTCTCTGTCCAGAGAACCCATGAGACTGGGAGACACAGCCATCTTGCACGAAACATAACTCAATTTCTTGCACCTTTCAGTTTTAATTTAAGAGATTTTTTTTTCTCTAGCAGATTGGCACCATGTTATTTTTCCTGTTGATAGAAACAGGACTTTTTGACCTGGTGAGACACTGAGTGAATGAGAAGTAGATGTAGAAAAAGAGTTATGAACAATCTGGAATAAGTGTCTTCTGTGACTGACAAGTTATTAGATCAAATACTAACGTTGACTTTCATCTGATTTCAGAGATTTTTGAAGAGATCTCAGACTTTTTTTTCTCTCTGAACTGAAAGATCACGCCTCTGATTGAGACGGAAAAAAAAAAAGAACAGCAGCGGTAATTAACCGGCGTCTGAAGTGTGTGTGTGAAGTGTCTGCAGTAGATGAGCTCTGATTGATAATTACTCCCACACTCACAGAACAGGAAGCAGAGTCTGGATGACACTGACAGGGGGCCCTGCAGAGCTGCACGTGGCCCAATGAAGATTCTGGAGAGGAGACCCTCAGGGGCCACACGACCCAGAATTTGAACACACTACACAGTTTTACATTCTCAAACCTCATTAGTTTCTCTGCTGGTGGAAGAACCTGGTAAATATTGAATTTGGTTTCTGTCCCTTTTTAGCCAATGTTAATGAATGTTTGATGGAGTTTATCTTGCTTTTCCTCATGAAAAATTGAATATGATGAGCTTTTTTTTTTAAATAAAGACCTCAACACATCATGCATCCTGACAGGTCACTTAGAGGACTGACCCATTTCACCCTGCGAGTGTCTTTACTTTAGTGTTTTCTTCTGTTAAAGACTCGTCGTGACTCTGTCCTTCAGAATCATTTAAAGCCGATGAGAGGGAATGAAAAATGACTTGTGTGTTAAATTAGTGAGGTTACTGATAGTTCAGCCAACACACACACACACACACACACACACACACAAACACATGCACACACTGAATGAACTCCTCCTGAGGAGGAGTTCACGCAGAGAAAATAAGAGAGCTCAGCTTGGAGCTTGTTCAATTTGCAGGTGCAAAATAAAAGCTTTGTTCTGTCCTCTGACCTGTCCCTTCCACGGGACAAAGTTCAAACCAAACACTTCATGAGAGAAATCGATAGAATGTCACTTTGTCCTTTTAGTCTGACTAATGCAGATGCAGCTACTACTCGGATAACAGACCCGTCGTCAGCTTAGAATAAGAACCTGTTTCTACCACAGCAGTGATGATTTCACGTAGTGCCAGTGATGTCATCTGGACTTGGACAATGTCCCGCTGTCAGTCATAAGGAAGGAAGGAAGGAAAGGAAAGCAACCTAATAGTCATTGTGACACCACTGAAAAGTGACCTCTGCATTTAACCTATCACCAAAGTGACCAGTGAACTTTAATGCCTGGGGAGCAGTGAGTGGGGACCAAACTATGCACAGTGGACTTCAGTGGTAACCCGACAGTTGACGGATTCGATCCTGGAACCCTCCCAACCCTCACAACTACCTCACCACTGCCTAAATCTCTGAATGTTCATAACACAGGCTTTGGTGATAACAATGAAGTTGAGAATAGCTTATAAGACAGAATCTCAGACTGGATATGTATTCCATAAAGTCAGTTTCTCACAGATTCTGTGTAAATCCAACACTGCAGGTGAGTAGAAATGAGAAAAAAAAAAAAGAAGAACTCTGAGAACCACGGTTTGAGAACTATAGAATTTACCAATAAATGTGGAGAACAAATCTATAAAATATATATAAAAAAAACTTACCATATATTTACTGGTAAAGCACACACTGCTATACTACAGTACAGTACAGTACATCACTCTACTGCAATACAGTATGGTGCATCAATCTGTGAAAATAAATGTACTGTGATGGTCTGGTCTGAAGTTCAGATCATTACAGTAAACTTATTTTCTGGTGTGAATGAAGTCCATTGTAATACTTAAATTCATCCAGAGCAGTGTTGAGTATCACTGAGAGTATCCAACACTTCATAACAACTAACAAGGTGGGAGGCCACAAAATATCGTCCCATGGGCTGCAAATGGCCCGTGGGCCGCAACTTTAAGATCCCTGATCTGCAAGTTAGCCAAAAAAAAAAAGAGACTAACTCACCTCAAATCTTCAAAATTATGGTCAGATAAGCAAAAGAAATTATCTGACCAAACCACAAGGGCAAAACATTTTAGCTTTTATCATTTCTTTGCACTTTTGAATGTGCTGAAACAAAGAATTATGACAAACTAACTCTGCTTACACCAACAATCAAGAGGGATTTACAACAACAACAACAACAACTTCACAGTTTGCAATTTTGACTCAGGAACGTAAAAGCAGCCTAAGCAGAAAGATCAGTTTCCACCCTGCCTTCAACACCAGGCCGTGAGCCCCTCACTCCGTCTGACAGATGATTGGATCCCTTTGCTTTGTCAGGCAATCATGGCACATCCTCCGCTCTGCACACTGCAGCAGCAACAACGACCAACAGCACCAGGCAGCAGGAAAACACACACAAATGTACGGAGCTCAGAAAACCTGTGTGATTACAGCAAACACACCACAGTTACTGCCGTCCAGGAGCAGGACATTTACAACGCCACTATATCAGGAGGCGAATGGAGGCGAGGAGGAGAAACCATCATCTGAGCTTCAGGGAAATACTGATGTGAAGCCATCAGAGGGAAGAATAATAACTTAGTGGTAAAAACAGTCGGGAATAAAAATGAAAGGCTCCAGTGTGAACAGACGTTTTTTCATCAAACCTGTGGCAAAAAAAATCTTAATGAAAATAGGATGTGCTGTACAAAAAACTAATATTTGGTATTTTCTGATATTAAAAGGTTCAGGGTTTTGTTTTAACTGAATATTTGAAAACCACTTCAGCAACAAATCACATTGTATAATATATATGTACTGTATAAATATTTTATTTCCACATATATTGGTGTTCTTTCATTCATTCTTATTCACAGAATTTACACAAAACGCATCCAGAGAGACGTTTTTTGTCAAAACTTTGATAAAACAATATTTCCACTGTTAGCATTTGAATTCGGACTAAATTCAACAATTCCCTCGTGAATAGATACAGAGGTGTGGGACACACAAGCGACACCTGGTGGCTGTTATCCCTCCGCACAACTGGGATTTTATAACAGAGAGACTCATTTAAATGTAGCAGCCAATGCTGTTACCAACATCTGTGACGTCATCTCACGTACAGTACGTGGGTCAATCAAACACACGCCACGTTGCACGGTTTATCAAATAAAAAGTCCAACAGCGACCAAGAGCAGAGACAGGAGTCATAGCTTCTTGGAGACCCCGGTCATTGGAGTCCTCAAACGTCTTTAGACGCTGCTCTCCTTCTTCAGCACAGACCTCTGCTGGTCCTGGTACTCCTTGGAATTCTCCCAGGGCCGAGGACCGCGGATGTTTTTCCATTCATCTAGGTTAGTATCCTTTATCTTCTGTGAATGGGAAAAGGTGGAGACGAGTGTAAACAACAAGGTTCTTCATCTTCTCACACCAGATCAGGAGAAATAGTTTCTTAAACAGGACAGGACACAAAAATGTGACAGAGTTGTTTGAGGCAGTTTGAGCTCATATAGCAAATTCATCATGATGTTAATTTACTATAGGAATTTTGAAAGACATTTTGACCCAAAAACTTCCCTGAGGAATGAAGCCTGTAGGTGAGGTGGAGAATACTGCTGTGCAATGTTATTGTGTGATGCTAAGAATGAGTCTCCAAGGCTGAATGAGACACAACATAAGCTAGACCTGAATTACATACACAACATTATTCCACAGGTGCAGAAGCTCTGCACAACATCTCCCCACTGAACAGACAAATAATCACTTGTTTATGCCTGTAAACAAGAAGAATGTCTGTATCAGAATGTGGGATTTATTGAGATTTTGCTGGTTAAAGTCCTGATGTTGGACCTGCTGTGGTCAGAAATATTTAATGCAATAAATCCCCCAAGGTGGAGAACTGTGTGTGTGTCCTGGTCTGTCTCATTTGTGGACACTTTATTCCACAGTATAAGATGACTACTGAATAAGACGACTTAAAAGTATTGTTGAGAAACATGGCTTCATTTTGTAATTTTAAATAAACTGTCAATAATTTCTCCAATCCAATGTGGAGGTTTGTAGATTATAATTAGCAAAAAAGATGTGGTCATATTTCAGAATTCTAGATTTCTTAGACAGATATGCTCTCATGAATTTGTTTGCCACAGCGGATTCTGAAATATGACCACATCTTTTTTATAATCTATAAACCTCCACATTGGATTGGAGAAATTATTGACAGTTTATTTAAAATTACAAAATGAAGCCATGTTGCTCAACAATACTTTTAAGTCGTCTTATTCTTCTTGTCCCTTTTATCAGGGGTTGCCACAGCGATTTACCATCTCCTTCCTGTCCTCTGTGTCCTCAACTTAAATTCCAACTACCTCCATGTCCTCCCTCACTGCATCCATCAATCTCCTCTTTGTCTCCTACCTGGTAGCTCCATCTCTAGGATCATTCTTCTACCAATGTGTCCACTGTCCCTCCTCTGATCATACTTTAAAGATACTCCTTTTATCATACTTATTTTAACAACATTTGTAGGTCTACTGTTCAGACTTTAAACTTCCAGCAAAGCATGCTGGGACTTTCTTGTTTAGGGTCTTTCAATGAAAGAAAGATGTGCTCCATGTGTTCCTCCTACCTGGTAGCTCCATCTCTAGGATCTTTCTCCTACCAATGTATCCACTGACCCTCCTCTGAACATGTCCAAACCATGTCAATCTGTCTTCTCTATCTTTTTCTCCAAACCTTCCTGTCTGTGTTGTCCCTCTAATCACCTCATTCCTGATCCTGTCCATCCTTGTCTCTCTTAGAGAGAATCATTCTTTAAAATATGTTAAAATTATTAATCCTCTGCGGCTTAGCGCTGAACCTTCACTACAGGTTGCACCTTGTTTAAACGCTGCACACCGGCAACTCGTCTCCTCTTACCTCGTACTCCTCCTGCAGTATGACCTTCTGCCTCTCCTTGTTGATGATAGCCTGAAGCTCTGGATCCAACTGTGGGAGAGAGACGAACTGTGTTAACACAGTATACTTCTACACAGCGTTAAACGTGGTGGACACACACAACACAAAGGAGTCATTGTTGCCATTCTGAGTGAAGGACACCTGCATCACAGGTGACAGCATCAAACACAAAGAGGGTCATAAGCAAAATAAACAGAATGAAATAGGAGCATAGCTCAACATGTATGGAAATTATGTATATATTTATTTAATATAATGCATATATTTAGATACATTATAAAACAATGTATATAAAATGTGTATAAAAGTGAGACAGGACGAAATAAAACTGTTGCAACATTAAATCAGGAAAAGAAACGATCACCGACTTCATAATAAGCTGTTGCATTGTGGGAAGCTTGATATTTCTAAAAAAGGAATTGCATTGCATCACCACATTGATTAAAAACCAACCGTCTTTTTCAGCCACTGCTTCTCCTGATGTTCTTCATGATTTGGTCGATGAAAAGGACTTAATATGAGCTTCATTCTCTGTCATTACATTTAATGAGTCTTAATATTTCACTGTAATAATCCTGCAGTTGCAGCACTGACTAATCAACTTTATACGTGTGTGACTGGGTTTTAATTAGACCTACGTTACTATGGCATATAAGTAATATATAGACTGCAGTGGCGCACTCTCAGCAGGGAGCTAACAGCGGAAATTAGTGGCGTGACACCTGCTGTAGAGACGTTATTAACGCCATAATACTGATATAACCTGTTAGAGGTAGTCCAGACATCCTGAAGGTCAAATTTACCTCCTGGGTACCTCCTGAAATTAATCATTAAGAATAAAAATGCTAATTGGATCTCAGGGTTTCATTCTCTCTGACTGGGACTTTAATGACTTAAATATAAGATGAAGGGAAGAAAACAAGGCTGGAAACTGTGAGTGAGGAGCAGGGACAACTTTTTCTCATACTAGATTTGGCTTATTTTATCTCATCAAACCATCTTCTTCCTTACAAGGTGCGTTGGAATGAAGTATCTCGACCGAAATATACCCTCAGCTCTAGAAGAGGACAGTGTTCTTTGTGTTTTATGCCACTCCGTTTTCCCGATCATATCCTCATTGTTTTGGTTATGTTTTAATTAACTGTGACTGCCCTTTCCAGCAGAATTTTGGTGGACGAAGACACTTTTAGTCTTGGTGTGTATCTACGTGGAGACCAACAGTGGTTGTCCCGCAGACACTTTCTTGGCAGCTACAGTAGGGACCTCAAACTATCTCAGGTTTGTCCAGATGTCTATTTTGTCTATGTCTATTTTTTACTGATGATAGACCATTCCAACTATGGCTCTGACTTGAAGGTCAGAAGTTCTCAAAGCAGGATCTGGGAACCACAATATTTTTATTATTTTTTTAAAATAAACTTGTTATATATAACGTCGCGCGCGCGCGCACACACACACACACACACACACACACACACACACACACACACACACACACACACACACACACACACACACACACACACACACACACACACACACCACACACACACACACACACACACACACACACACACACACACACACACACACACACACACACACACACACTGTTATTCCAATTTCTTTGAAGCCAGTATCTATATTTAACATTCATTTTAGCAGATGATTTTCATCTTAAGTGACTTATAGAGGAGGATTAACGTTATCTAACATGTGTTTAGGAAACCAAGCTCTCAACTGTTTAATTCCAAGGCAGGTGTGCTCAACGCTACACAATGGAACTCCATTATGGCAAAAAGTTTACCTGCCTTGTGAAAGAGGACTCCGTTTGTTTCTTAACATATATTTATTCCCAAAAAAATTGATGGATTGAAGGAGTTCTCACTGGTGTCTGTGTTTCTGAGTACTGAGAGTGAAGGAACCCCGGTTCGTAGCGCGATGCCACTGCTCCTCTGCTCTCCATCTCCAGCTGCCTCACATGGACAGTAATAAGGAAAGATGCCCCTGCCGCCTGGCTGCAGCCCAGACAACATGCATCAGTGTTTGTGACAGTGAAACAGCAGCAAACAGCCACTTGCCCTTGGAGCCAACTCATCAGACTGTAATGACTTCTAATAAAGAGTTGCTCCTCCGTCACACTAATGAATGGGCTCTGTCACTTAATGAATTACTGCAGCTTGTTGTCACTTGTAGCTCTGGTGCCGACTCGCAGTATGAGGCCTGTGCCAATAGTGGGTTTCAGGAGTCTGTGATTGTGAAGTGTTTGAGTTTTTACTCAAGAAAGCTGTCAAGAAAGCTCCTGAAGTTTTTCAACTACAAAGGTTTGTCTTTTCCTTGGGTGTTATTACAGCAATGACCACATGGAGGAGTATTCACGCATTCTTAAGAGTAATACCCTGCCCACTATTTTTAATTGTAATTTCTGTGATTGATTTTACAAATTAACTTGAATCTATATTTATTTCTTATCCATTTACCCGTTTAATTCCCCCAAATCCATTTCAATAAGTACAAACCTTTCTATGGAGCTTCTGGGAGTCATACCGGATGCGTGCAAACTCCTTCAGGCCAAAGGAACCTCCGACAACAAGCAACTAAAAACAAATAAATATTCAGCTTTTATTTTGTTTTGGCTTTTATCATGTAAATCAATGTGATTTATTTTTATCATGAAATATACACTGAAACCTTGAGAAACTTTCTGCACATTAAAGGATCTAGATGTAAACGTAGGTAAACAGAAGGGAATAATACAAATTACATTTATGTAGAAAGGAAAATAAAAAAGTAAAAGTACATCTCTTGAGTTTAATATCCAATCATTTTATATTATAAAATAACTGTTCAGGGGCAAGCCAATAAACAGAAAATACGGTGTTAATAAACAGTGATATTAAAAGTGATAAGTAATTTACTGTTTTGTCTTCAAAATAAATAACTAGAAATGTAACGTTAGACTGGCATAAACATACATTCACACTGAAAAATTAATAAGACTCAGTAAGACTAAGAAGTTCCCTAAATGTTCAAGAGTATCTAGTAAACTCCTGCCGACATTACAGGACGAAATAAAAATATATATGGTAAATCAAATATTCATTTAGAATAAATATAAATGTGCCTTACTAGTTCTCTAGTCCTGACCGTATGTTAGTGTAAATGCAAACAATAAACGGTGGCAATAAATAAATAAATAAAACAAAAAACAATTATTAGGTGTACCGCATATTTAAGTTGGGCATTTTGACAAAAATACAGATGTTTGGCTTTGACAGCAGTGCTGTGTTTATGCCACAACCAAAACGCTGCTTTACTAGCTTTACTGCAGCTAAACACATGATTAAGATCATACTTACAAGCATAGGGACTCCATATCTCAACGTCTTGTTCTTCTTCAATTGTCGTATGCTGAACATGACTCCTTTTTACATTAAAAACCACTATTCTGAAGACAACATTGGACGAATGGGTCACACTCAGCAGACGCTTCCGGGAAAGTCCGTCACGGTAGATGGTCCGGAGAGTAGCGCGGCGTCCGAAGCGAGAAGGTTCCGTGGTGGATTTTCGCGAGAGCGAGGAATAACTTGCATTTGACATTTGAAACATTTTGACAATTTAAATGATAATTCAATATGAAATAAAAAACGTAACTATTGAAATTTGAGACGTTTTTTGTTTTTATGTTCCTCTTTACTGTAATGAACGTAACATAACTGTCGAGTAGGAAATGAAGTGTATTGCTGAAGAAAATGTAAGAAACCGCCTGTCATAATTTTTTTTTAATCACATATATTTTCCAAAAATGTTTGTAAAAGTGTTACACTGGAGTAGAAATACAATCAATGTCAAAAATTATTTCCTACCATTTTCGCAGCATTCAGGTCCATTGATTAGCGAAAGCCCCAAGGTGTGATTAATTAAAGTGACTTCCGTTTTCTCAGCGTTTGCGCATGCCCTTATTTAGTCAAGACTTTCTATTACGAAATGAAAAATTATTTTGGTTTTAAAAAAAGTCTAAACTATTAAGAGTCTGTTGTATTTTTTAACAATCTTAATATAGATATATAGATGATAATAATAATCGAATAAATGATTGTATTATAAAAAACATGTACATATATTCATTATCAACCAAGAGAATCACACATAATGTGTTGTTGGTGTCATGTTTTTTTATATCGTTGTATATATTTTTCAGTCTCCAAATGTTTTCACCAACATTGCTAAGTGACTTAAATAAATGACAACAAATATGCTAATAAAATATTTTAAGATTAATCATAAAGAAAATATAATAATCATACGCTGTATGATTATATTATAAATTGAATGTTATATTTACTTATATACATAATTAATTATCAACTGAGAGAATGCTCCCTTTATGTGATTATGTCTACAGTAACAAAGCTTGATTTATCGGTATTGTTATCTCTACTGTATTGAATCTAATGTGTGTAACCAGTGTGAAAAGACAACAGTGCAAGGAAGGGAATAAGAAGAGATATTATATCGATTTTTCTTTATTACAATTCTCGTCTCTTATTTTCAATCAGGTGAAGAAAAATACCTTTTTGTTCAGTATAATAAAATATGTTAACTTTATTCACTTTATGAAGAAAAAAAAACAAATGACAAGAAAATAAAAACAGAAACAAACATAATGATTTCTCTCTCCCTCTTTGTAAACCTGGAGAGCTGCTGCATCGAAGCAAGTACAACGGAGACAGAGTGAAGTGAAGGAGCAGAGAGGAGGATGGACAGGGTAGGAGGACAAGGTGAAGGAGGAGACAGAAGACAGGGGCAAAAAAATAAAAAGAATAAGGCCAGAGACGTACAAAAATGAGCACAGCGGGAGAGTAATGTGAGGAAAGAGGTGATGGTCGGGGATCAGGCGAGGATGTGGCGCTGATTGGAGCAGGTAGGCTGGTGGTGGTCCCCGGTCAGGGCGACTGACAGAGAGTTCACAGGTCGCTCTCTCCGTACAGAGCCGTAGAAAAGGACATGTAGTCCAGGGCCCCTGGTACTGCGTCAGGGCCAGTGTAGGGCGCCATGCGAGCCATGCAGTACTCTGCCTGGTCTGGAGGAAGCTCCCGGCGCAGCTCATCAGCTAAGATGTAGTTCTGGTGAAGACAAGAAGAACAAAATTCACTGTGGGATAAAATGAGAAAGCATCTACCCTTGAAAACAACTTCCCAAAGATCAGCTCATTGACTTGAATTGCATTCCTGAATATATCTCTCTGCTAATACACACACAGTATATACAGAGTCAGTCCTGTTTTGTCACATGAGTGCGTTTGAAGACCCACCGCCAGATGGCAAAATCCAAAGTATTGGCGAGATAGTCTTTATCTTCCTTTTTACCTTTCGCCTTGTTTCATTTTTTTTCAGGGGTTGCCACAGCAAAAATAAAAAAATCCCTGTCCTCTGTATCCTCAACTCCAACTACCTCCATGTCCTCCCTCACTGCATCCATCAATCTCCTCTGTCTCCTACCTGGTAGCTCCATCTCTAGGATCATTCTTCTACCAATGTATCCACTGTCCCTTATCTGAACATGTCCAAACCATCACAATCTGTCTTCTCTGGCTAGAGAAGTATATGGAACAAGCTCTGGCAAGATAGTTGTTATATTATTTCTGAATATATTTACCATTTACCAACCTCCCATACTTTGTTATTACTGAGTCATAACAGAGGTCCACTGATCATGGCAACGTCCCCATTCACTGATACCCAACTCTGCCCAGTGTTCACTTTGGTGACAGGTTAAATGTAGAGGGAACATTTTATTGTGAAGATTGGTGTGAATCACAATGTTACAATGACAGGGAGTTTGATTTCCTTCCTTCATATTTGAAAAAAATCTGTAAAATCCTGCAATATAGTGAAACTCTCACAAAATTGCAATTTCAGAGAAAATACCTTTGATGCACTGAGGGAGCAAAAAGAGAACCATGATGGAGACAAAATGTATGTTGTCGAGATAATAGGTTATTTAAGGAAGGAAGGAAGGAAGGAAGGAAAGGGAAGGAAATGAAACTCCTTGTCATTGTGACATTGCGATTCACACCACTGCACACAACGAAATGTCACCTCTGTCTTTAACCCATCTCCAAAGTGAACAGTGGGCAGCTTTGAGCACCCGGGGGAGCAGTGAGTGGGGACGATGCCGTGCTCAGTGGACCTCAGTGGTAACCTGGCAGTAGGAGGATTCAAACCAGGGACCCAAGTCCACTTCCTTAACTGCTAGGCCACCAATTAACCACTTAAGTGGTAAAAATTGCAGCCATGATTTGGTAGAGTATAAAGAGTAACATCATCTGCATAGAGCATTATTTCATGGATCACAAAGTCAGAAATGCTGATGTAAGTCTTCATACTTTATCCATACATCAGATTGAAACAGCTGTTCTGCTCAGGACCCAGAGAATACAGTGAGTTTACGACAAACAACAGTAATGTTTACATTTTTGTAGCTAGTGTCGATCACAGTCAGAATAAACACTTTGCCACTTTAATACCATTCAAAGGTCTTTGTTTATGGAGCTGGTCTCAGTGTACGAATACCAGTGGATGGAATAAGTGAGTCAATGACATGGACGTGGGTACAACTACGCTGCTCCAAAACTTCTGTTGTTCGATCATTGTCAGTGAGGTCTTGAATTACCTTATCTCCAGCCAGGACCTTGAAGGAGGCCATGACTTGGTCGGCAGTGTCTGTGTCCGCTGTCTCGCGAGACATAAAGTCAATGAAGGCCTGGAAGGTGACGATGCCCATTCTGTTTGGGTCAACTATGCTCATGATGCGGGAGAACTCATTTTCACCCTGGAGGAAGAGAGAGGAACTGTCAAGCAATGTATTTACGGTTCACACAGAGGGAGGTTTTTAGTTTTATACATATATTAAAAGTAAAAAAAAACATATTTAAAGGTGTAGTACGGGGACAAATCGTACAATTTTGCAAACATAAATGAACTACCTGAAACTGAGCTTGTAGGCACTGCAGTTTAGCGACTAATAGTTAACTAATTAGTTAGATTAATCAGACTTATAACTTAAATGCAAGGACACAAAGACGTTCACCAAATGCGCAAAAAAAACGATGTAATCCATCTATAAAAATACATAAAATATTGGCAGTACACATATTAAATACTTCAGAGGTGTACAGCTCTACTGAACAGCCTGGTGCCCAGTGCTACGTATAGTACCATGATCAAAAGTACAGTAGCATTAGATCAGCTTGTTTAGCTAGGTGTATATAATATTCTGTTAAGCAGTGCTTCTCAACTGGTGGGTCCCGACCCAAAAGTGGGTCACGAACAGCTGGTCAAAAATTTAAATAATGTGCATCAGCTGTTGAGCATGTGTTTTACTTTAGGAAATCTCTTATTTTGAAAGGTACACTAAAATGAGTATGTTCTTATTTTCTTTTTATAGCACATAGCTATATTAGCACATTTTTTATACCAGTGTCAATCACTAAAATCGACAGTTAAATAAGTGATGGTAATATACAGGAACAAAAATCCAGAAAGAAAAATGATTACATTTAAAGACCAAATAATTCATGTGTCTGAATAGCTACTTGCTGCATGTTTATGAAGACGAAACTCCTGCATACTCTACCTCTGAGTTTACACCACATAAATACCATTAAATGCTGGTCTCAACATTCACACAGAGCATTGAAGAGAATTCTTGGTTTTACCAGGTTGTACCCCATGGAGATAAGGCAGGTTTTGAAGTCTTCAGCATCCATGATTCCTGTTCTCTTCTACAAGGACAGCCAGGGACAAGGAAAACCAGAAGGAAGAGGAGAAGGAGGAGCAAGAGGAAGTTCCAAGAGTCAGGGAGAGAGGAGGAAACCATTGTAGGAAATGAAATCAGATTTTCAGAGAAACACCACAACAATCCATATATACGGATGTTGCAAGATGCGGAAAATCCCACCAGGAGTTTAAGGGAAGGGAGAAAAAAGGGGAACAAGAGGAAAAAAAAGAAGGGAGGGAAGAAGAAGTGCAAAAAGAAAAGAAGACACCAGTTAAACCTCTCACCAGGTGGCGTAAATACCTGTGAATCGTTGGCGATATCGAAGCCCAGGCTGATCAGGCAGGCCTTGAACTCCTCCGCGCCCAGAGTGCCCGAGCGGTCCTGAGGTGTTGTGGGGGGGTGGCCAGTGCCAGACGAGGCATCAGGGGGGGCCACAGGCCATGCAGCAACACATACAGCCGTGTCAGTGACGGTGGGGAGGTGAGACGAGGAGGAAGGTGTGGAAAAAAGGGGAGGAGGAAGTGGTGGTGGTGGTGGTGGTATAACAGGGGAGGAGTAGATCATGCGTAAAAGTGGGGGTGGTGGAGGAGGTGGGGAAGAAAGGGGGTGAAAGGAGGAGGTAAGGAGGTCCATGCAGGAGGAGGAGACAGAAAAGAGAGAACACAGTGCATATTGATTAGGATCTGGTGCAGGTGAACATACGGTGGCAGCAGTGCTGCCATGCTGGGCCGGAGGCATTCACAGGTGTTAATGTGCAGTGTGGCAGGCAGAACTACCGTGTTATTCATGACACGTGTGCTCAACAACAGAAACAATAACAACAACAACAATAGCACTTCCTGTTGCACGGTTTTACCTCTTTGTCTTTGTACAGGTGAATGTCAGCCATAAAAACACTCAATGCAACAGTTTACTATATTTCGGTATTCATCTAAGTGTAGAGTCAAATAAATATTATTATGATTATTTATATCAGGGGTGGGCAAACTTTTTGACCTGTGGGCCACAATTTCTCCTAAAATTGGACACGGGGCCGAGTCAAGAGCAGAGAGATGGCGCGTTCGTGTAAGCTAAGATAAATGGCAAGTAAAGTCATGTATCAAACCCAAAATACTAAATTTCTAATAGCCTTTATAATGCCATCTACTGGGGAAATGTAGGCATTGTAGGTAAAAGTCGGAAGTTTAATTATAATATAAATAAATTATTTCATTTGGACAGGGATGGCGGGCCGCATTAAAAGGGTCAACGGGCCGCATGTGGCCCCCGGGCCTTAGTTTGCCCACCCCTGATTTATATTATTGTTCAACGTGGCATCAGTGTATTTTTTAATGTCAACACCAGACATAGGCCAACATGGTATACTTCAGCATATTACTCCAGATTATACTTTATATTAATATTAATATTATACTTCTACATTTATTTAAAGTTGTTCCCTGCTATGCCTGAATTTACTCAATAGACAGCATACAAAAATCTATGATGATTTATAACTTTTGCATACGTAATTTTCATTTGTGGCCCAAGTCTAAATGTTTGTCCATTCCCTGGACAAGACTGTGGTCTCAGGTCTTTCTCATGAGAAAATAATTTCTCATTCATTCATTCATCTTCATCCCCTCGTCTGTTGCTAAGTGGCAGGGGCAGAAGTCTCCACAACTGCCACCCACATCACCCTACTGTAAGCCTTTTGGAGTGAGGGTGGTGCTAGGGCAGTTCTTATCAAAGTGTGGGGCGGGCACCCCTGGGGGGGCGCGGTGCGATGCTGAGTGGGTTGCGTGTGACCCTGGGGAACATGGTTTTTTTTTTGCCGTACTACAGTGAAATGTAATTGCACATCCTTGTTGAACTATATCCCTTTTTTTTGTTTCTTTATGTTAACAAGGATACAATGTTATACAGAGGTGTAGCTAGAACTATTTTATAGACAAATTCTATTATTTATAGTTGCAGCGGAGAGTGGGTGCTGGGGCGGGGGCGTGACAGAAAATAATTGAGAAGCACTGTGCTAGGCCCAGTAGCAAGCTGGTGCCACTGCCAACTACTCATTAATGTAAATAAGAAAATAAAAATATAGAATTGGAAGGTAGATGGGGCTATTACAGCCGCAGTGGTGGCCTAGCTGTTAAGGAAGCAGACTTAGGTCCGGAAGGCTCAAGGTTCAAGTCCACCAACTTTCAGGTTGACACTGAGGTGCTCTGAGCATAGCAACGTCCCAATCAACATAACTTCTAGTGGGCTCACCACCCACAGGACAGGTCAGAGTATGGAGGCAGTGTGATTTGGGTGGAAGTCGTAGAGAGTCTGCTGCCTCTGGGACCCGGTAACAGATACAAGGATGAAGATAAATAAATAATGGAGCTATTTTCATCTCTCCCGTTCTTTTATATTTACCTCTACTTGAATATAAACACTGCAGTTGCCACAGAAATACCGTTTTTGATTAAACTAAGGAAGTAAAATACTCTCATACGCAGTGAATGTCCAGGTTTGATTGGTCTTTTTGTCTTTCCCTTATACTCTGTGTTTAAACATCACTTTTCATTTAAGTCTGACAGGAGAATAAATGTTGAATTAAGGGAATTTTTGCTCCATATTCAGTTTCCTGCTTCTGCATCATCCTCCTCTAATACTAGTTAACAAGAGAGAGACTCAAGGAGAAAGTATGATGTAATAGTGAGATACGGGTTGAGCAGGAGGACAGAGTCAAATAGAAAAAAAAATAGATAATTGGTTCTGTTCTTGTCATAGTGACCCCACAGTAAACACAGAGCTGAGGGTCAGATGAGGACGAAGATTGTTGGGTTTATAGAAATAAATTTTAGTGAGAAGATAGTGTTCTACAATCATCGTATCTCAGACCCAAACTATTTCCAGGACTCCTGATTAGACTTGACTGGAACATGATTTTTTGGTTTCTACGTATTGTCAGTGTAGGAGTAGATTTGCTGTTTAATCCTCAAACTAAAGCACCTGAGCTGCATCATCAGTCCACAGAGAGACTCAGACTGAACACTCACCCTGTCAAAGTGGTTGAAGGAGGCACGGAACTCATTCAGTTGGTCCTGGCTGATTCCCTTAGCATCTCGCGTCAAGATCTGGTTCTCGATCTCATTGATGGTGCGTGCGATGGTGGTGAGGAGCTGCTCCCAGCCCACGCGGATGTGCTGCAGAGAAAACCAAGAGACAATAAGAGTAGGAGTTTAGATACTGAGGATCGACTGTTCAGAGCAGTGGAGACTGTGGAAGAGACTGAGGAGAAGAATAGAGTGGAGTCAGGATGGAACAACTGGAGAAAAGAGTCAGGAGTGATCTGAGATAGAGGAGAGTCAGCTAAGGTGGAGGGAAAGGTTTACAGGACAGTGGAGAGACTAGCCATGATGGATGGATTGGAGACACTAGGAATAGGTAGAAGACAGGAGACATAGCTGGAGGTGGAGGAGTTAAAGATGCTGAGGTTCTCTTTAGGAGAGATTAGGATGGACAGGATCAGGAATGAGGTGATTAGAGGGACAACACAGACAGGAAGGTTTGGAGAAAAAGCTAGAGAAGACAGATTAAGATGGTTTGGACATGTTCAGAGGAGGGACAGTGGATACATTGGGAGAAGAATAATCCTAGAGACTGCTGCCCCAAAACCCAGTAACATTAGAGGGTGAAAATGGAATTTTTCTAAGATTGTTTCTAAGAGTATAACTAGAACAATGCTGTAAAGTTCTATACCATCTTCTTTCTTCTTCTTTCGGTCTGTCTTTTTTTCAGGGGTTGCCAAAGCAAGTCAACATTTTCCAAAAAGAATGTACTATATCGTAAACACTATTATTTATTATTTTTCTGTGGTAATTGTTATAGCAAGTTACAATTTACTTTTATGTCAATGTTCATTAAAAGTCTTAGAATAATAGAAGTACGTTAATATATCAGGATTGAATGAAAAACTGCAGAATCCACTGGGGGGCGCTCATACTGTTCTGGTGTTCAAGTTACTGAACTGTTTGTGAAGGACCATCACTATGGTTTAGTTTGGGGGAGATTGAGAGGCTGATAGTGCCTCCAATCACACATTATTACCGTTTTCTCATTCAATTCGGAATCGAATACTGAAATAGGTAATTTGGGATTCGATCCCGTATTATCAAATCCGCATTTGATTCACTTTGCATTCACATTCAGTTTAATTTGGTATTCGCTGCGCATTCGATACCTGCTTTGCATTCACACACAATAAGGGAGCGAATGCGCATTAGTCTAACCATGGTCCAGTATCAATTTGATCACGTGGTTATATAACGAGACCTCGTTAATACGGGATTTTATTCAACATGGATTCTGTCAAACACACGTGCAATTTTGAGGAATAAATGGAGCAGGTTAAAGAAAGATCAAGGCAACATATGAAAGTGATGAGAAGGAGACACAAAGAACCAATGAAGAAGATAAGGAGAGAAAATATGAGGAAGTGTCCAGTAGCATGTGGTGCCACGAGATGTCTTCAGCGTGGTTTAACACAAGATTTTACGAGCCTGTTAAACTAATACGGGTGTTGTTGTGTTCACACACACGTGGGGAGCGACAACCGTTGTACTTTTTATTGCTTTACACCCGTATTAGTTAATTCGGTATCGAAACTCCAGACTAGAGGTGGATTAGTTAATGTGCATTAGTTGAGGAGCGAATGCACGTTAGTTTGTAATGTGAACGCAAATGGGGAGCGAAACTAGTTTCGTGTCGCAGCGCATACCGAATATATATGAAAACGGTATATAAGATGAAGACCCAGACAGCAGTCAACTCCTACCTCCATGGTGTATTTGGTGTGTTTGTTGTCAAAGATGAGAGCTTCCTGAATCAGCTGGTGGTCTCCCTCCAGCTGGTCGATCTTTGGCTTGTAGTTGACGATGCTCTTCTCGTACTGGCGTAGGTGCGTCAGCTGGTCCTCCAAGGTTCCGTGCATCTCGATGGAGATGCGTCCAATTTCCTGCAGCCATGCAAAGACACACACAGGAGTTTGTACTTCAGAGGAACAGACTGGTGGACGACACAGCTTGAAATGTTTTACTTTTTCCCACGGACCTCCATTTTGGTCTGGATCCAGGGTCCAATCACGTTGGCTTGGTTGGCAAACTGTCGGCGCAGACGCTCATTGTTCTGCTGTCTGGCGTGTTCCTCAATCAGAGCCTGGTCACGCTGCGGCACCAGCTGCCTGACCTACAGTGGACGCAAGAGTCAGACATGAATATAAATACACTGGACTTCACATAAAACAGACAACTTCTCATAAAAGAGACCTGATATCAAAAGTCTGACTTCAGCTTGGTCTGATGTTTTTTTGTTCTGGTTCATCTAAAGACCAATAACAAACCTGACTGCCTGAGGTCTCTTGAAGATGTTTCACCTCTCATCTTCATCTCCTTTCAGCTTGTCTCTTTTTTAAGGTTTTCCACAGCAAATCAACCTCTTCCATCCCCAACTGTCCTCTGTATCTTCCACTCTGACTCCAACTACCTCCATGTCTTCCCTCACTGCATCCATCAATCTCCTCTGTGTCTCCTACCTGGTGGCTCCATCTCTAGAATCATTCTTCAACCACTGTCCCTCCTCTGAACATGTACAAACCATCTCAATCTGTCTTCTCCAGCTTTTTCTCTAAACCATCCTGTCTGTGTTGTCCCTCTAATCACCTCATTCCTGATCCTGTCCATCCTTGTCTCCCCTAAAGAGAACCTCAGCATCTTTAACTCCTCCACCTCCAACTGTCTCCTGTCTTCTACCTATACCTAGTGTCTCATCCATCCATCATGGCTGGTCTCAAACCCTGCGGCGAAACTTTTCATTTACCTAAGCCACTATTCCATCTGTTTTTCCTCTCATCGTCTTGTTTTAATAATTATTGTTCAGTATTAAAAACAACTTTTGTTTTGTTTCTATTTTATCATTGTTTGTCAAATGTTGT
This sequence comes from Paraplagusia blochii, assembly GCA_016785265.1. Taxonomy (NCBI): domain Eukaryota; kingdom Metazoa; phylum Chordata; class Actinopteri; order Pleuronectiformes; family Cynoglossidae; genus Paraplagusia; species Paraplagusia blochii. Next base: position 174,836 of record JAFBJS010004968.1, read on the forward strand.
CTTCATTTTCACCTCCCACAACAGAATTTATATCCAACTAAAACTAAAATGAGCCCCACACTCCAGCAGCAGCAGCAGCAGCCAACACTGTGTGGAAACATATTTCTATGCAGATAAATGTCAATCTTACTTTTTCCCATTTGGCGTTGACCTCCTGAGGGTTGATGGTGGTGTACGGGTTGGTTCCAGTAATGTTCACATGGTAAGTCTGCACGATTTTGGCAATCTCGTTGTGAATTCCCAGGATGGCCTGACGTTCCTTGTCCGCCTCTGGCAGCGTGGCTTTGAACTGCTCGTGGGCGCTGCTCAGTCCCTAAGGCACAAAAAAACAAAAGCATTATTCAAACCTTTGTGGGTGGTGTACCTCCCCATGGATCAGATGTTGCTCAGCAATGAAGTACCACAGGGGGCATTCGAGGTTAGCGTAACAGCATAGCAGTGCTGCAGTTGCACACCGCTGATGCTGACTCATCTGAAATGTGTGTGGGATGACAGGATTACTGTAAGAACGTGTAAAGGTCTCCGCTGTTATATTTGAGAGGGGACCAGGTGTTCCCCCTGGCTCAGAGCTTGGCTTACTACTCTTTTGTTTGCTTTTATTATTAGTTTATTCATCTTCCACCAATGAGTGCACTTCATGGTCATGTGGCCATGTGAAGTCAGAGTTAGACACTACAATAACACACTCAAATACAGAGTCAAACAACTATTAACACATTGAAGTTGGACTTTGATTAAAGAGTTAATCTGTTAATCTGCACACAACGACACCAGGGATTTAATCAGCTAACCAGACAATCTTCTCTTAAGACAAGAGCATTAACCATTAATGTCACCATGTGGTACTGTTTTGTTAATTAGAAAAACTATGTAAAAAAAAAAAATGTAAAAAAATATGTTTCCAATTTTTGGAAACATATTTCAAAATTTCAAAAGTATACAGATTTCAAAAGTATCGATGTCCAATGATATTGGGCCAATATGGGAATAATATTACATAATATATATAATAATACACATAATATTAGTAAGACTGATAACAGTTTTCCTTTCAATAATGAAAATCTGATATCACAATGCCTGGGTTTTGACACATTTACTGGAATCACACATAAAATAATGAGATTTTGACAACAGTTTTGGTTGCAAACAGCGACATCTATTGGTATCGGTCAATATTGGAAAATTAAGTGTTTGGACAATACAAGTGTTTGGACAAAACAAGGATAATACAAGCAGAATTGGACATAAGCAAGTTAATATTGGACACCCATAATTTGTCTGATATATTAGATATACGCTGCTTGTTTTGAGTGTATTTAAAGAATTTCATCCAGGATAACAAAAGTCTTCTGATTTTTTTTTTCAGAACTGTGTAAGAGTAGGATTTATCTGGAATCAAACCTTGTTTCTAGAACCCAGCTTGCCTTTTTGTGCAACACAAGGTCTGTTTTATGCAGCTTGAGTCTGGGTCTCACCTGGATTTCCTCGATGGTGTGAACAATGAAGGTGTCCTGCAGATCCTCCATCGCGCCTTCCATCCAGTTGTTGAACGGAGCCGCTCTTTTGGCAAATTCAAGGTACAGTTGGTCGATGGTTTCGAGCAGCTTCTCAGTTCTCTGTGGAGAGTAAACAAACTTTTTCGTAAAAAGCCAGATTCACAGACACCATATTTTATTTATGATCTTTAAAAAAGGTGGAGACAGAGAGCCCTAAAAGTTTTGTTGGGTTTAAATATTTTGACCAACAGTCTGAAGACTTTCGAGGACGCCTCCAGCCATGAGGGACCTTGAAGGTCTCTTCAGATTGTTGTATAAAACTTCTTTTAATTTTGTTTCCAGATTTCTAAAGTTAAAGTTCTCCATGGTTCAATCACTGACTTCTCTTCAAACCCTCACACCTGCAGAGCCTCACTGCGTTTCTGGGTCAGAGCTCCCAGACTGTCCCACTGGTCACAGATCTGCTGGCAGCGTGCGTTTACACTGGGGGAGTCGTAGTAGTCCAGCTCACTGACAACACAAACACACAGTCGTTCAGGGTGAATAACAGCCACAGTTTTATATGTGATGATGCAATGATTAAATATATACAAAATATATTGATGTGGTGGAACTTCTTTGTACACTGTGTCTTTGTCTGATTAACTATTAATGTTTGTTTAACACCTCCATATACTGGTATACTGGAGCAGAGCATATCACATATATATAAACATATATACAGGGCTATAAATATATATACACACATATATATATTTATTTATATTTATATATATACATATATTTATATATGTGTGTATGTGTGTGCGTATATCAATGTATACATGTATATAAGATATATATGTATGTGTTTATATATATATTTAGAAAATATTGATAATAATACTAACTTGACTATTAATTTTAACATATACTGTAAATGAAATATAGTAACAAAAATAATTGAGATTACAATTACTAAACACACCGCAACAAATAGTACCTACTAATCTACTTATATCTATACTACTACTTACATTTTATGTCATTTTTGTATTTTATTGTATTTTTTTTTGTTCCGTGCTGTACTGCTGCTAGAGCCTTAATTTCTTTAGTTCGATCCATCAATCTGTCTGTCTGTCTGTCTATCCATCCGTCTATCCACAGATTTATCTATCTAGCCATCTCTCTGTCCATCTACCTACCTATCTACCTATCTAGCTCAATAATGCTAATGCTAATACCAGGTGTAGTGACCCATATTTTGTGGTATTCCAAAATGTGGAAGTTTGAGAACCACTGGTTGTGACCATCGTTGCATCTTCTTACTTCAGTTCCTGTGCGATTGCTGCGATCTGCTCCACACGGTCCTGATGTGCAGCCAGGTCGCTCTCGAAGGCCTCGTGTTTCTTCAGCAGAGCTTTGATCTCCGACAGAGAAGCGGTTTCATAGTCACGCTTCTGCAGCATCTCCTCCTTACCTGCAGGGGGAGATTATGGTAAACTTACTATTGCCATTATTTATAAACCATAAAAACAAAAGACTAGTCCAACAACGTCTCCACTTCTGTGGAAGTTCAGACGAGGTGAGTGCACTCACCTGCAGTGAGTTCCATTACATATCACTGCGGGAGGACTGAACCTCTGCTGCTGATAAATCATCCCTACCTTCAGTCCAGGCTTCGTGGATCGCTGCTTTCTGGCGGAATTTCTCTGCCAGATGGTCAAGTCTCTCCAGTCTGCGAATCTCGTTCAGTAGCCACTCTTCGTAGCCCTTCTCTGCTCCCTCCAGATTGCCCCAGGCATTATTAATGTCCTGAAGAGACAGACGTGATATGGTATGGTATGATAAAAGATGGTATGGTAGGTTATAGCATGGTATGGTATAGTATGGTGTGGTGTTGTATGATATGGTGAGGTGTGATAGGGTGTAGTATTGTATGGTATGGTATATAAGATATGTTTTGGTATAGTGTGGTATGGTAAGTATGGTGTGGTATGGTATGGTAGGGTGTGTTACGGTATGGTATGATAAAAGATGTTATGGTAGGGTATAGCATGGTATGGTATAGTATGGTGTGGTGTGGTAAGGTACGGTGAGGTGTGGTATGATAGGGTGTAGTATTGTATGGTATGATATATAAGGTATGTAAGGGTATGGTGTGGTATGGTATGTAAGGTATGGTAAGTATGGGGTGGTATGGTATGGTAGGGTGTGGTATAGTATGGCAGGGTGTGGCAAGGCATATTATAGTAAGGTATGGCATGGTAGGATATGGTGTGGTACAGTATGGTGCGGTATGGTAGGTTATGGTGTGGTATGGTATGGCAGGGTGTGGTATGGTATGGTAGGTTGTTGTGTGGTATGGTATGTAAAGTATGGTATGGTAGGGTGTGGTATAGTATGGTAGTGTGTGGTGTGGTATGTAAGGTATGGTACCGTAGGGTGTGGTAAGGTATGTTATAGTAAGGTATGTTAAGGTATGGTGTGGTGTAGTGTGGTAAGGTATGGGATGGTATAACGTGGTGAAGAGTGGAACTTGAGGAAGCCTTAATTTATTAAAAAGTTAAAAGCTAAAAAATGACTTAAAGTGTAAGAAATACATATTACAATAACTGATAAAAACCAGTAGTTTTACCAGCTGTTTTGTTTCAGCATACCTCACCTTTTGTTTGGGGAATTATTATTTGGTGCCAGCATGTAAACTTTATCATAACTAATATTCTGAGCTAACGAGACTAAGATGAAAATTATTTTGTTATTTTGAGCAAATTTGGAATTTTTTAGCATGACATAAAATGTATTTCAACACATTTGGATTGATTTTTTACAATTACATTATTGTTTTTGGATAAAGGTAAAATTCGTTCACTTTTTACTATCTTTACCATCTAATTTATGTGGAAATAACACGTAAAAACATAAATCTGGTGTACTTCACTGAGACCAACTAAAACAAAGCTTAAGTTTTTCAGACCGCGTTCGTAACTGTCACCTACCGAGACCATCTTGCCCTCCGAGGGCATGAAGGCAGGTCTGTTGCTAAGCCTCAGCTTGGTCTGCAGGGTGTTGAAGTTGATCTCCAGCTGACATTTCTCCTGAACCTTGGGCGGCTTGTGGAGGCGTCTGTAGTCTCTGAAGTCCTCCAGCTTCTGCTGCATAGCCTGCATGGTGTTCTCCGGCATGCGGTTCTCCAACCACGGGATGGTGCGACGGATCCACTCCAGCAGCTAAGGTGTTTGTGGTGGTTGTGTGTATGTGTGTGTGTGTGAGTAGGTTGGAGGAAGGAGAGGAAGATACAAAGGATAAACAAGGAAAATTCATGCAGAAAACAAGGGAAAGTAATAATCAGAAAAGGAAGGAGGGAAAATAGGGTGTAGTTGTATGTTATAATGTAGGGGAAAAAGTTGAAACACTGGATTAGATTTTCTTTTGCAATTTCTTGAACACAATTTCACCTGTTTGATATATATTTTGTGGTATATTTGCTTGTTTTCCCTCAGTAAAACGAAAAATGTGTTTTAATTTAGTCCAGTTTTTGCATTTTCCATAACTACAGCAGTGGAAAAGAAGATTATACTAATTATATTTGACCATAATTTTCATCACAACATTATTTAAATGTCTTGACATTTGTCTGTCTTATAAGGAAGGGACACACTACTGTCTTTAAAATATATATATTTTTTATATTCTAATATCAAACAAAATGTGTTGTTATCGTTTAGAAAACTCCTGCCTACGTGTCAGGTTTTACATTTTAATTCCTAAAAGTTTCTCTCAGCTTGATTGTGTAACTTCATCTTTTTTCATTTAATTGACATATGAAATTACTTATGCTTAAAGTCAACCTCCGTGGACAATGTTTAACCCAGGGGTGGGGTTGACCTGTGGGCCACAATTTCTCCTAAATTTGGACATGGGGGCCGAGTCAAGAGCAGAAAAATGGAGGGTTAGTGTGAACTAAGATAAATGGCATGTAAAAGTCATGTATAAAACCCAAAATACTCATTTCTTTAGAGCCTTTATGATGTCATCTACTGGGAAAACACTGGCATTGCATGAAAAGACAGAATATATATAATTATAATATAGGTTATTTAATTTGGACAGGGATGGTGGGCTGCATTAAAAGGCTCAATGGGCCGCATGTGGCCCCCGGGCCTTAGTTTGCCCATCCTTGGATTAACCTTAACTTTAGAACATATTAGTTAATAACATTCAAACCCTGTAGGGGTTCTAGTCCTACCCTTGAGCAGAGCACAGATACCCCAGGTGTGGAGAGAGGGCAGGAAGGGCAGGACACAGTAAGTGGGTAAACATGGTGGTGCAAAGGAAAATAACAGGGGTGTGTGCTCACATCACTGGCTAGTTTCTCATAGTCCTCCATCAGCTGTTCGTTCTCCTGGTTCACGGCCAGAACTTTGCAGATCCTGTTGGCCGCGGTCTCTGCCTGGATGGTGAGGGAGAGCAGTGATGCAGAATGAGACGCAGGGACAAATATGGTCATGTTTAGTGAAGCATCCTGATGTATTCTGCTCATTCACTGTATCTCTAAACATGTCCTTGTGACGGAGCTCCAAGGACGTTCTAAAATAAATGAAGCGACAGATTGGCAGCTACGTTGAAAGCACAAAGTATTTATAAGTAGGGTGGTACGATGATATCGGGGAGACGATATTATCAGCCCAATATTAAAACAATAATATGATATCAGAAAGACATATAAAGTTTTATCCTCCTCTGAAAATCCCATATTTCTATGACTGGGTTTGGGTAAATTTGTCCGAATGGCAAGTAGGGTCTTGACACGTTTACCTCAGTTTTGGCAATCAACAGAACCGTAGTATCTGTATTATAGTATTGTATTGTAGTATAAATCAGATATTGGCAAAAGTTAGTATCATATATACCTATTTAAAATATTGGTATGTCTTTTATTTTCTTAATTTTAGGTAATTTGAAATAATTATGAGTCATTTACATTTTGTTGAGATATGATGTAGCTCATTCCAAGATGTTATATTACTGAATTATTTATATATGTCTAATCGCAGCTGTATATTGACAAACACAATGTTATTTATAGACTCATTCAGAGTCAGTGAATGCAACCTCTAGTTTCTCTTTTCTTTCTTCCAGCCAGTTCTTTAGGCAGCAACAAACAACAAGGACCCAGTGACCTCCAAGTGTCATTGAGTTACGAGTATTTTTCTTTCTCTGCAGATCTTTATATCGAGCTCCAGTCGGCAGCGACTTGTATTTTTATTGTACTTGTATTTATAGACACAGTCGTAGAAAGTGTAAGGAAGCTCCACATGGAGCAGGAAACACGGGACTTATCCATGACACAACATTTCCTGAACGTTTTATTTATTATTACTTGGAGAATGCAGGAGCCATCTGGGTTTCCATGACAACGTGTTTAATGCTCAACACTTGGGTTTGTTGCAGTACTATCTGGTCTTTACGGGAGAAGGGACCAAATACTATAAAGTATATTAGGGCTGGGTTGAAAAAAACGATTAATCGATTTTAATCGATTTTTTTGTTAATAGGACGATATCGATTCATAAATCCCAAAATCGATCTTTTTTTTTCTTCTATTCCCAACTTTACGTGAGCTCATGCACCACAGGTGATTACGCATTTACGTGGTTACGTGCGAGTTAACACACTCGCACGTAAAACAAATGTAAAAACAACATCGCACTAAAATCTAAAATCTAAAACTAGAGTCCACATTGTAATTTTGGGTCAAGTCATGTTAAATAAAAAATGCATGATGGATTAATATGACTGCCTTGAGTAAATTTGTGATGGAAATAAATGTTAAAAAAAAAATACATT
>JAFBJS010004968.1:184954-197952 GCA_016785265.1 Paraplagusia blochii
CTCTCTTCTATCTCAGATCACTCCTGACTCTTTTCTCCAGTTGTTCCATCCTGACTCCACTCTATTCTTCTCCTCAGTCTCTTCCACAGTCTCCACTGCTCTGAACTACTCTGCAGTGAGAGTAGGAATCAACTATTAGGAGACTTCTGTCTGTCCTCATCGGTCCACCTGTCCATCCCCAAAGCAGACAAGAAAGAACACAATTCTTGATGCAGTCCCACCTCCGCCTTGAAGTGTTCAGTCCTTCCAACAGCACACCTTATCACAGTTGCACTGTTCACATACATGTCCTGCACCAATCTAACATACTTCTCTGCCACACCTGACTTCCTCATACAAAACCACAGTTCCTCCCTTGGGATCCTGTCATAGCCCTTTTTTATATCTACAAATACACAACACAGCACCTTCTGACCTTCTTTGTACTTCTCCATCAACATCCTCAAGAATCTTACGTCTGCAGTACCCTAGGCATAAAACCACACTGTTGTTCACAAATCGTGACCTTCTGTCTTAATCTGACTTCAATTACTTTTCCCCACATCTTCACATCTTTGTTTTGTTGTTTGATTCCATTATTAATGTCTCAGTGTCTCCCACTGTTACTATATTGTAGTCAAACTGTATCTGAGATGATTCTCTCTCGTGATTCTGCCATCTGTCCACTCATCTCTATTTCTATTTTGTTTATTTCGTGTCCATCGTTTCTCACCTTCTGTTTGCCTGAGAATGCGTGGTAGTAACACGACACATAAGTCATGACGGCCTTCTCATCGGGCCTCAAGGTGCTAATGATGTCTGCCCGGGAAACCAGGGTGGGAAGAGAGCAGAGGAGGAGAGGAGAGGAGAAGAGAGGAGAAAAAAAGGCAAGTGTAAAAAAGTGCAGAGACACCAGCAGCCAGCAGGGGGAATCATCACAAGAGGAGACAGCACTGAGAGCACGGGGTCATTTCCAGGTTACCTAAAGTTCCATCACAGGCTGGTATTAAAAAAAACTTTAATACCAGCCAAAATTTCGTGACAAATAGAAAGTAAAATTATATGGGAACAAAAATATGAATTATATGCCATATGAAAAACACGTTTTGACAGTTAGCACCATAGGAAACCTAGTATAGGGTTTATTTTTATTAGATATTTATATTACATATTTTTACTATTTTTACATTGCTATCATTAGATGACTCTTTAAGAATGACATGTATAATTTTACTTTATTTTTTTTATTTTTTTGTATTTTATTTTTACATTTTTTTAAAACAATCTGGGTTAGCACTTAGCCATTTTCGTGTTCAGCATTTTTAGACACTAAATCAATAAAAAAAAGGGTTTTTTTCATATTTTTTTCTATCTGAAATACAACATATATTTACACTAGAGATATAAAAAAAAGTTTGCATTCAAATTCAGCTGTAAAGCATAATATAGATTTATAAATAACAAAAAATCGATTCATATTGTAAATGTTGGGGAATATAATTTGTTATATTAAACCACTGCTGGAGATGAATTGACATCACAGTGGATCATGGTCCTGAACATTTGTAACAACTCTACCAGTTCCAGCCAGTGCTGAACTATGAGATTACAGTCAAATGTGTCCACCAGGGGACAAAAGTCCAGCTGTTTATGTTCTACATGGGTACAAAGTGCTCAGAATAGAGCATTTTAATTTGTAAAGCTCACCAAAATAATTTTCTTTGCACTTATTTACATTTTATAGTAAATGTACATTTTTATAAAGTGTATGTCGTAACAAGTTTCCTGTAATGTGTTTATGGAATAAATCAATCTTAGAGCAGGTTGACATGGAGTAGTGTTCACCTGCAACTGATTCATTACGTTTTTGTTGCGATAATGCAATAACTGCGATAATTTTGGTAAGTCATTCAGAATCACAGATATACATCATTCAATTACGCTCTGGAAAATACATTATTTTATGTAGAAAAATAGTTTTGAATCGGAAAATCGATTTTAATTAAATTGCAAGCCTTAAATTGATATCAAATCGATTTGTGACATTCTGAGAATCGTGAAGGTCTATTAAATAAATAATACAATATACAATTTTTTACACTTTTGACTGAGTTTTATCTGTAAACTAATTCATCCAATCAGTCAGTGTTTGGTCTGACCACCAAAAAAAAAAAGAAGCTTCAGTTCAGTCCGTTGCTCTGTTTCAGCAACCACATCTCCAATCCAACCAATCATCTTCACCTATTGATCGGGACACACCTCCCGCCTTTGGAAGTCACATCAATCATAATCTGCCTGTGATCGTAACAAAGAGGTAAACAGGAAATGATGCGTGCGTTCACTGCCCTCTCAGTCTGTCAAAATCCCATCATGCATTTGTTTGGCATAAACCATGCGGAAAGCTACAGGAGAGTGAGGCCTCGCAGCAGGTGATGTGCACTGCTACTAGAACAGGAACCCTGTGAGGAGAAGGAGGTGAATCATAGGAGGAGGAAGAGGAGGTGAAACACGCTGCATCCAGGGTACCTTCTGGGCGCCTGAGAAGGCGTGGTAGAAGCTAGACACGTAGGTCATGATGGCCTTCTCGTCCGGACGGGCAGTGCCCACAATGTCTGCAGGAGTAGAGAGGAGGCAAGGGGAGGAGGTGGACGGTGGAGGAGGTTACACAGTTGGATTGATGAGTGTGGATAAACAACTTTCGTACATCGACAATGACCCAGATGGAGAAAAAAACAATTGATTGGTCCAGATGTTCTGTGTTATTTATATCTACCTGTGTGTTGGATAGAAGGTCTGAAGGTGACCTTGGTGTCAGTTATATTACTGGTGATTTATTTATATATATTTAGAGCTGTATATGTCCGCGCTGCCTCCTGTGAGCACAGCTGTGCATCTGAGCATTAAAAGTCCAATTAGAGTTTCTTACATCACCTAAAAAAAAATAACCATGCAGTCCTTCCCTAAGTTATTACCCAGAGGAATGTGATGGGATGTTGGCTTCATGAGCCAGAACAAACTAAAGACTCATGTTATTAATAAACACAGACTATTAAGGAAACATGGCGTGACAGGAGAGAACGCTCAGACTCTGCTCAGATGTTCAGATCTTGGATTGCTTACTAATTATTGTCATAACTCTGCTGGAGGCAGCAGGAGACCGTCCTTCAGCCACAAACCTGTGGAGACCAAGGTGGTCCAGTCTGGACTGAGTCAGGACCAAACTAACACGTCATTTAAAAAACATACAAATTAAAAAATGTAATTGTTTGAAATGTGAATGGTCGATGATGCACGTGTCAAACTCAGGCCCGGGGCCCAAATATGGCCCGCAGGCTAATTATATTTGGCCCACAAAATCACATCAAATGTGTACCCACCAGTATTTACTCACTAAATATTGTTGGGACATGTAGTATTATCAGTGTTTCTGCAATGCTACAGCATGTGTTTATAATATTTATATGTGATTCTACATACATCAAATACACATATCTATAAGTATAAATATACTTGGTATATATACATTTATATATAATTAGTATATATATATATATACTTTGTATATATATTAATGTATACTTTTGTCTTCCACTTTATACTATTTATAATATTGACAGATGACAGCGTGTCTGATCTTTATACCATATTTTCTGGAATAGCAGTCATCCTTTGGCAGGTGCGACTCATATATGAAACCTTTCATTTCATGTTTCTTATTTTCAGTCACCAGAGGGCACTAAAAAGCTTGTGTACCGACACCTGTAAAGTAATAGTCGTATACAGTATATTGTGTACAAATCTTTAAATTCTACATTCAATATTTGGAAAGAAGGAAAAACATGCTGACACCTACTGTCAATTTTTCAGTAAAAACTAAGTTTTGCCCCAGACTTCGTCCACAGGAAGTAGTTTGACACCCATGTTCTTTTATTGTGTAAGATTTGCTCACACCTGGAATCAGCTGTTCTGATACACCAGCAACATATACCTTCCAAAAATTAGGCCTTAAACAAAACCAAATGACGAAAAAACAAAACATTTTCTATATGGTGAAATTAATGATTTTTTTCCTAGGACATTAAAGGCATCACTGTCCTAACCCTTATACTCTTCTTACACTGCTCTTACTTTTTACCTACCGGTATCAAATATGGCTCATGTACTAAATTATGGACTGGAATTGTCTTACTCTGTCCATCAGACATTTTTCGATCCTGGAGTTGAGGGAGAGATTATTTGAACCCACAGAAACAAATCCAGAAACAAAAAAGTCAGGACTTTCTCACCACTTTAACTTTGTGTCACTGCTCACCTTCAGCGTCCAACATTTTGGGAATGTCCAAGTATTTCTCTGCCACGTCGAAGGCTGTGTTCAGGTTGGTCATGGGGTCGTCCTGTCCACGGCAGACACAAGGGAGAATTAAGACTATGATAGAAATCAGGCTACAGACAACTGTTTCCTAAGGCAGTGAAGGCATCACTGGCTTTACTGTCTGTCTTTTTTAAAGAGCTCTTTTAAAATATGCATAAAATTGAAGGGGTTTTTGTTACAATGAGTTGGCAGAGTTAGCCCTTTTTTTAGAAAATATGGAAAATTGACAAATTCTTTGAATCTGTGTAGAAAATTAAAGCTGAGAAAGAAGAAAAATAAAAATATAAATATAGTTACACCCCATCGGTTCAATATAACCCTGGTTTAATTATTCAGTAAATTTGTATGGAGAGTACATCTGACAGTGTCATGAAAATCTTCAGCCGTTTCAGCATTTTCACTTCATCTCATGGAAAGTCGTGTCTTTCCTCTTACCTTGCGGAGTTTTCCATAGTCAATGAGCTCTGGACGATGTCGATGGATGAGAGCACAGAAGCCCAAACCGTCTTTCCAGCTGAAACACAGAGAAAAGACAGAGAGACGATGTTACTGAGGCGAAGGTCAAGTGGAAATGCTGTTTTTAGTTCGTCTGTCCAACTCTGTTTGACGCTACAACAGCAACACAGCAACCACCCAACCAGGACATAAAGACAGCATTACATCTAGTGTTGAAACGAGTCACCATCAAAAGTACACTATTTTCTGGACGGAGTATAAGAACAAGTACAATCTCAGTGTGAAATAACAAACATTAAGTTATATTATTTTATATAACCACTGGAGTGCAATTTAAATATGAAATAAAAATCCGATGAGACCACTTTGATATATAATATGGTAAGAAAACCCTTGCATATATATATATATATATATATTTGTGTGTGTGTTTGTGTATTCAGATATATGTGTAGTAAGTAATTTCACGATATTGACAGAAAACAGTGTGTCTGGTGTAATAACTTAATTTTCTGTATACTACTATTAGCCAGACCATTTTTAATTCTTGGTCCAAATCCGCTATCAAACATGTAATTTTAATTGTTATTTTCACACTGGCAGTCACTAGAGGGCACTATAGGGCTCGTGTACCAGTATCTGCTACTCCTAAGTAGTTTTAGTATGTACAGTATAGTATATATATATATGTATGTATATATATATACAGTATATATATACATATATGTAAGTATATATATATACACATACATGCATATGTTGTATATATTTATATATATATATATATTGAGAGAGAGAGAAACACATCTCATATCTATTTAAAAAAAGATATTATATAGATATAATAAGATATACATATATATAGATATATATTTGAAATATATATGTAAATAAATACATACATGAAATACAAGTAGTTTGGTAAGGGGAAGAAGTTTACAGCCCCTGGCGTTGGGGTAAAAAAAAGACCCAGCAATTATTTTCAAGCACCATGACAAAATCAGTAATTGTGGTCCGTCTGCTGAGGCCCAGGTTCTGGACCCAGTTCAGAGAAACCTGCTGAGATTTTCTACTGTGAACAAACACGGTTCTCTGCTCTGCTTCTGGTTTAGCTTTAATTCTCCACAGTCATTTTTTGTGGTTGCTGACTTCCCTGTGATGTAGTCCAGTTGGTACTGAAGGCCACAGAAGATCCAGGCATGAGTTTATTTTTGTGAAGCACAAAAGTAAATGTTGAACATGCGGTGGAGGTCACACCTTCATTCAGCATATTTCTGGGATGAAGACCAGTGAAACCCGGTGACTGTCATGGTCTACAGTGTGAATCTGAGGACCTGTTGACAAATCAGTTACATTTGATACTACTTTTGTTGGGGTAATACTTAATTTTTGCCGAGTTATTATGTTATATGTCTTAGAAACAAACAACCCAATAACATCCACTCACATTACGTCTGGATGACTCATTTTGTGCAATATTTTTCTTTACATCTGTACACTATACTGTCACTTGTACTGTATACTGGGTTACATATTTCTGGATCAATATCCCATATTCATAATTATGATCCTTCTATTCATGTTATCTTTTATCACTTCCACACAGTGTATTTATATACAAACATATTTTATATTTTTATTCATTTTTATAGATGTTTTATGGCAATTTACATTGGTGTCAACACATACAGTAGATGTTATATACCTCACTTATGTGTTACACCTCAATTATATCCTCATAATCTATAAGATGTGTAATGTATATAGTTTACTCCAACTGCCAGGAAAAATGACATTTTATTGCCAGATCTATTGCAATATCAATAATAGTAGTGTAAGACTTTTAATTCTAACTAAAATAACTTCATAAATAATAAGTTCAAGTTAAATTGTTATGACTTACTAATGTAACCTTGTACTAGGACAAATTATAATATTTATAATTAATATAAATTATAAATGTTTATATTAATTATAAATATTTATTTACAGGACTGTACAGTAAGGAGCAATAACTCCTTACTGTACAGTCCTGTACACACATACTGCAAAATTGATTTGAATTGTTACTATATTTTATTATACTATTATATATATATGTACACCACCTTATAATGTAGCATATTCTATGTCCTTAGTGTGTGTTACTAATGTATTTATACATGTGTTATTTTAGCTGTATGTGTAGATATGCATGTGAATATACATCTATGTATATTTATATATTATGTGTATGGGTACACTCATGTGGATATACGTTGGCTTAGGTAACGTATGTATGTGTGCGGGTATACGCATACATTTACACAAAATAATGATATTAATAGAATTCTATAATAACCTTATATTGTCATAATGAAATATGATAACAATAACAATCTATCAATCTATCCATCCATCTATCTATCTATCTATCGCTCTGTCTGTCGGTCTATCTGTCCATCTATCTACCTATATACCCGGCTGCCTGTCTATCTATCTATCCCTGTCTGTCTGCATGTCTGTCCATCTATCTACATATTTACCTGTCTGCCTGTCCTATCTATCTATCTATCTATCTATCCATCTATCTATCTATCTATCTGTCTATCTATCCATCTATCTATCCATCTATCTATCTATCTATCTATGTATTGTGCCAGCAGATGTCGCACACATGCTCGAAGGAAACATTAAGTAATTAGTAAATGTTCAATACAATGTCTAGGAAACTGTCAACGCTACATTAGGCAACAAACTGACTCCATGCATGGTGTTGGTGTTCAACCTGCAACTATAGCACCTCCTGCAGGGAAGGGATGTAAAGCTACATATCACCAAATATACCCATACTTTGTCTTTAAGCTGCAGGATCTTTGTCAGTAAATCAATATTGCTGCTGGTGTGTAATTACTTAAAGACATATTTTTAGTCCAACCTTCTAGGCTTCACAGATAAGTGGCCTCCTCTCTGCAGCGCAGCAGTAAATTCACAATGACACGAAGATTTACTGGCAGCAAGTGGGTTATTTAATGTATTATTCACCATAAAGGATTTTCTTTATCGTGCCAGAGAGGGGGCTTTTACAGGGTGAGACCTAAAGCTGCAGCACTTCAGGGGGGAGAGAAATCCTCACTGTGTCCCTCTCCTCTGTGGAGATAGATGCTGTGTCAGAACTCTCATCTCTCACACATCAAAGACTCTGCTCTGACATTTCACCCTGTCTTTTCTCTGCCCTGCTCCGGGATCATCGTCTCCTTTTACCTTCTCCTCAGATGACCTTCTCTCTGCCTCCTCCTCCACCTCCGCCCACTCAGCTTTCATCTACACCTGAGGTGGTTTTTTACAGATACAGCACTCTCAGGAAGTTCTGATAACAACGCTTCATCGAGAGCTATCAGATGATTTGCAGAGATGTCAGTCAGCACAAGTAGAATTGGGAGTAATGCTGTACCGTCCACCAACAGACATATGTGGGGACAAATAAATATTAGCTAGGAATGTCCGATAATATCTTCCGACTGATCCTATCAGCTTAATAGACGTAAGAGTTATAATTACTTTTTTCCACCGATAAAATCCAATTCCAGAATACTTGGGTTTCGTCACATAATATGTGCCCTACATAGTTTTTGGGGTAAACAACTTTATATTAAATTGATAGTCACTAGATGGCAGCATTGCAGCTCATTCGATGTTATAATGGTATGGATTGATATCGGATAAGTGACAAAAATCTGCGTATCAATATCATCAAAAAACGAAAAATCAGATTAATCAGATGTTTTATGATCAGTTAATAAATACGGCATGTTTTTGGACTTTGTTTTCGGGTGAGCTGCAGTTCTAACACACCAACAGTCACCAAAACAGCAAAATGTGGCCTGGAAAACAAATTAGTCTGATAAAATAAAACATGGCTGAACTGTTTTTTTTTTTTTTTTTCGCTCCATCTGGCGGAAAAACAAGGCCCACATGTGAGCTACAGTGGTATTTTACTAAGTGCCCAGGAGCACATCAGCATGCAGTCATCCATAAAGGCTAAAAATCCTTCCGCCTTCACTTTTCCATCCTTAGGGAAAACATGGGATTTGCAGGGAAAAGGCAGAAGTATAATCACAATACATATCATTTTATATCATTTGGAGAAGATTGGCCGGATTACACAGCTGACTGGGCCATATGTGGCCCCCGGGCCTTAGTTTGCCCCATGCATGATCCATCAATATTTTACAGACATCCTTTTTTTTATAGCTTTTTCTTGTCATCTGACTGTGACCACCAGGGGCAGTGAGATGTTATCAAACATGTCTGTTACTGTATGAAAGAACAGCTTGTACTTCGTGACTCAACAACAAACTGTAAAGCATCACCTAAACCCAGTCCTCGTCCGCAGCCTGGACGCCACATGTTGTTGTTTACAGAGCCTGGTAACAAGCTCCTGCTTAGGTGTAATGGTGCTGTAAAAACAGAGAGGAGCTCTGGTTTCCCACTGAGATTCAGACCCAATAACGGTGACTTCAGGTGAGGAGATGGTTCCTCTGTCTGATCACATCCTGATCCAATTATCCCTGCAGGCCTGAGGGAACATTTCAGCTACTGTCTGAGCTCATTATCAGGGACGTCCTCACTGTGTGCCAGCAAAATTAGTGTGTTTTTGTTAGTTGTTGGATTTTTCCAGCGTCTGAAGAGTCCTACCTGATATGGAAGTTCTGGATGTTGACGTTCTTGTATGGAGCTGTCTTCCTCTGGCACCACAGCAGAAGGCCTTCTTTGGCTGAGGTTTCTGCAGATGTAAAGATGAAAAAGGTTTGTCCTCATCTTTTGGGTTTTTCTTTTTACTTAAAGAAACGAAGTAAAAAGTGCAAGTGTTGTGCCTATGCCTGCCCTTCACCGCTGTTTCCCAAAGGCTGGGTCGTGGCCCTCAGGTGAGTCACAAGAGATTTTTTTGATTTGTCTCACATCATGTTTCCGAGGAGTTCATGGTCATTTTTCTTACTTACTAACTGTTCAGATATCACTTGGTCCACAATAAGATATTGTCATTAAAGTACAATAATGGTCAATGATTAGGATTATGATGATGTATGGATTAGAGACACAAGGAATAGACGGAAGACAGGAGACAGAGCTGGAGGTGGAGGAGTTAAAGATGCTGAGATTCTCTTTAGGAGAGACAAGGATGGACAGGATCAGGAATGAGGTGATTAGATGGACAACACAGACAGGAAGGTTTGGAGAAAAAAGCTAGAGAAGACAGATTGAGATGGTTTGGACATGTTCAGAAGAGTGACAGTGGATACATTGATCCTAGAGATGGAGCTACCAGGTAGGAGACAAAGAGGAGATTGATGGATGCAGTGAGAGAGGACATGGAGGTAGTTGGAGTTAGAGTAGAAGATACAGAGGACAGAGGGAGATGGAAAAGGATGGTTTAGTGTAAAAGGGACAAACTGAAAAGACTTTTATTGTTATTGTTTTTTATTTTATTATTAATTATAATTACAGCAATATTGCTGTTTTTCTAGATGTGTTTATCAAATATTCTCTCAGCTCTGAGTGAAGTCATTTCCCAACAGACCAGCGCTTTATGTTTTGTTGACTGAGTCTGTGTCCAGTGATGGAGGAAGCAGGAGTGGATTCATGGGAAACGTGTCCTTCAGCCTCCTCTCCTCTCCTGCTGGTTCCACTGATGTGTTCACTCATGTGGTGCCGACAGTAAAAGTGAAAACACTCTGAAAGTGACTGCGCTCAAATCCCAACCTGAACAAATCAGGTCTGAGTTTCCATCAACAATCTCTGAGTAGAAAAAAACAAGAACAACAAGAAGAATTGAAACCACAGTAGAGTAGAGTGAGACTACAGTAGAATACAACAGCAACACTGCCATGGTTCCTACCATAACATTTGTTTAATTAAAAAAAATTAAAAATATGTATGGAAATGTGAAAGAATACTCCTCCAAAGAATATGTCCTCTGAGTGTATGTCAAGTTAGGGTGTCAGACATACAGCCCCTGGGCCAAATCTGGCCCACTGGGGTGTTCGGTCTGGGCCACTTGAAGATAAAACACAGTCTACTGTTTTGATGAACACACAGCACTGATATGGATGGATGGATGGATGGATGGATGGATGGATGGATGGATGGATAGATAGATAGATAGATAGATAGATAGATAGATAGATTTCACCTTGTCCCTTTCAGTGGTTGCCACATTGAATTAACATTTTCCATCCCCCCCCTGTCCTCTGTATCCTCAACCCTAACTCCATCTCCTCCCTCACTGCATCCATCAATCTCTTCTTTGTCTCCTACCTGGTAGTTCCATCTCTAGGATCATTCTTCTACCAATGTATCCACCGTCCCTCCTCTGAACATGTCCAAACCATCTTAATCTGTCTTCTCTGGTTTTTCCTCCAAACCTTTCTGTCTGTGTTGTCCCTCTAATCACCTCATTCCTGATCCTGTCCATCCTTGTCTCTCCTAAAGAGAACCTCAGCATCTTTAACTCCGCACCCTTACAGCTCTGCCTAATGGCTGTGTCTCTCATCCAATCACACATTTAAACATTAAATCTGTAATGTCTCTGACATTGACTCTGAGACTCAAGTGTTTTCCTCCTGGTCAAGATCTAATCCTAGTTAGGGGGGTGGTCACCTTCTAGTGGAGGAAGGTTCATCAGGGCTGATATGAAGAGGTGAGATTTAGGTGGCGGTTGTGGAGACTGCTGCTCCAGCAACCCGTCAACGTCTGAGCAGGTATAAATGGATAGATGGGTAATGTATTTACAGATTAATCTTTTAAATAAATCCAATCTGTCATTCTCTGGAGGCTAAAGACGGAGACTAAAGCTTCTGTCTTTTCCAGTAAAACACCAAAGTCCACCTTTGGATTTCTTTCATTCTTTCCTCAGTGCACAGAGACAGTGGTTTAAGAGCTTTTAAGCCAGACCAGAATTCCAGACGGATTATCAGGCTGGAATCCCGTCCCGGACCAGCGACTCTGCCCACTGGTGTTGTTATGACGAGGACGAGTCAGAGGCTCAGATCTCTGTGACTCATCGGGTGTTTGTTGTGAGTGAGGAAAAGAGGAGGGGGAGACGGTTTCAAACAGCCTTAACAGGATTAGTGGCCCTGACCACGGCTGACCAGTGTCGTTGATTAGACCTACTCTGGACATGTGTCCCAGCACCACGGAGCTCCGCTCTTCTTCTACCTCCTAACTGACCCTGACTCTTCTTATACACCGCGTAAAATCGCAGGAAGGTCTGAGTGACACCTCACACTCCCCCGTTTGTCCATCACGGTCCGGCAGTCCTCAAGGACTTCAGTGGATTAAAGAGGAAGAAGTGATTATTGAAGGTTGGACAAACAGGGGTCTGACCTGTTAGAGCAGATTATTGACAGGACACAGAGAAAAGGGTGGAGACATTTAGACAAACAGATTATCAGGGATTGCCCTTTGGACAACTGAATCATCAGAACGAGAAGTTGTCATTAATGCTGTTTCTAAAGGACTAGCAGCACAAATGCCAGATGAAAAAATGTTTTTATTTTGCTTTCTAGAAATCTATTAACTTTTAAAATTTAATTTAACCTTTTGCTAAACTTTAGCAAACTAATCTTCTATATTGTCCAAACTTTAGTTTTTGCTTATTCCTGCTTATTATTGCACTTATATCTGCATTTTAGGGTAAGGATGCAACTTGTTGGACTGAAGGTCAACTGTTGCGTTCAAGGACAAACAGAATATTTTGGCAATTTTGGGCAGATTTTCAGCTGCAGTGTCTTTTAATATAATTTGTGACAACATTTGCATGATTCCAGTGCAATCATGCACAGGAAGGGTATCACAGTATGGTGCAGTGTGATTTGGGTGGCAGTTATGGAGACTGGAGCCCCTGCAACCAGGCACATAGATATGAACTTCTCTCCTGGACTATAGCCTTGTGTCCAATTTTAGGCCGGCAAGCAAAAGTTTGCCCATGTCTGAGTTACTAGGTCTCAGGGACGGCAGTCTCCACGACTGCCACACAAATCACACTGCACCAACCTGCAGGCGATGAGCCCACTGGAATAAATACCACTATTGTGATGAAAACAACTAGAAAAGAGTCAGGAGTGATCTGTGATAGAAGAGAGTCAGCTAAGGTGGAGGGAAAGGTTTACAGGACAGTGGAGAGACCAGACATGATGGATGGACTAGAGAC
>JAFBJS010004968.1:198605-209849 GCA_016785265.1 Paraplagusia blochii
GTAGAAGAATGATCCTAGAGATGGAGCTACCAGGTAGGAGACAAAGAGGAGATTGATGGATGCAGTGAGGGAGGACATGGGGGTAGTTGGAGTCAGAGTAGAAGATAGAGAAGATACCAAAAGAAGAAGTGATGAAAACAACTATAAATAAAACGAACAATTAACAACTAACCGACATTAACTGTCAGTTTTCTGCCAACGGACGTCAGACCAAAACAGCTACAGCTTCATCCCTGGAGACTTGTTTTTTTTTGCATTACAGTTTCAAATTTCGAAGCAGGAAATATTAACAGATGTTAAAAACCCCCGTTCACCTCCAGTGAACTGAATAACAAGGGGGAACTCTTCAGGGAGAACCTCTGCTGAAGAGGAAACACAGATAGAGAACAGTCCTTTAAATATAAATAGCTATCAGAGCTAAAGTCATCTATCACTGACCCCTGACAATCAATACCAGGCATTTTCCAAGAAAATGTCAAACTTGCTCGAAATGGCAAAATATAGCACCGCTGTGGACACCAAACCCTCCCTCTCTGAACAAATATGTTCCCTGCACTCACTCACATGTGTGTTACTTCATTTAGATGTTGTCCTGTGTGATTTCCACACCAAAGTGGCCCGGTGCCCTACGTGGGGCACGCCCCACACCTTTAAAACCATGGAACTACACTAGTAACACTTTCAATTAATAAAAACAAACACTTGCAGCTTTAAAAACTGTTGGTTTCAGAAAAAAACGAAGTTTGTTCCGGCTACAGAAAGAGTGTTTACTTTGCCTTAGACTTGTTTACGCTCCGATGGGAGGCGGAGGAAGAGGAAGAGGTGGAGGAGAACAGACATCCCAGGGTTATTTGTGCTGAAAATTGTGCAGCCTCATACCCTGAGGGCCTTGCTGAACCTGAAGTCTACTCCCAGAAAATGCACCGCGAAGCAAAACCTTCTCTGAAAAACTGTGAAATAAGGATCTCATTAACTCCCCGGCAGCCGGTGGAGCTGCAGGGAGGACAAGAGGAGGTCGTAGGACGTGATCCAGCGCTGTCCTCAACACAACAGGAGATATCGATCCCCTGATTGGCTAATCAGGGATGTTTTCATCACCAGGCTGTTTTGGCTCTTTTACTTAAGACAACATCTTCCATCACTTCCTGTTCCTTACCTTCTGCACCGATGGACACCAGCTTCACCCCTTTGCTTGCGATGAAGTCGAGCGCTTTGTTAACGTTGGAGATTTTGTGGACTCTCATCTTGCCTCGTTCTGGTTTGGCCAAGCGTTCACCTATAAAGATAAAGACGCAGCGGTCAGCATGACAAATAAAGCTGGCTCTTCCTCGAAGTACCAACATTAGCTGCGACCATCTTTCAGCTATTTTTTACTATTACTATATTTTTTTAATCAGTCAAAAAATATGTGAGTAAATCCTACTGACAATATTAGATATGTTTTTTAGAAGATTATTGTGGACAGTGTGACATATATCTGTATAACAAACTCATAATTGGGAAAGTGAGAAAACTGTAAAACTAGAGAAAATAAATATCTACACTTTGTTATTATTACAGGACAACATCTAAATTTTATTATTATATCTATTTTCATTTCTTATTTGACAGATTCCATTCCTGCTGTATGGATGTGAATAGCATTATAAATAATATATAAATATTACAAATTATAAATAAATAATTATACAATATAAACATTATATAATATTTATGATAAATAATTAAAAAAGGAAATCTGATCCAAGCTTAAGGCTAATGCTAATGATACTTCTTATAGACGCATGTATTAAAATGAGTTGCTGGTGCATAATTGTGGGTTTTACACAAAAAAAATAACTATAAACAAATAAATCACACAAACTACAGAGCTAAGCTTAATGCTAAAGACTACTGTATGTAAGTTGATTTTACACTTTAAAGAGAAAGTTCAAAAATATAAACCATCAGACAAAAAACAGAGCTAACCTAAATGCTAATGCAACTGACTCCTGTTTACACCATGACAGAAGTCATTTTTAATATTTTTCTTTCTTGTGAACACATATACAAGTTCCTGGTGTATATAGGAGGGTTTAACAATATGACTAAAAGTTCAAAAATATAAACAAAGATAAAGATATTTTAAAATTATCACAGCTAAGCAAAATGCTAATGCTATAGACTCCTGTTTACTCCGACTTCAGTATATTTTTTATTTCTAATGAACACATATTTGAAATCCTGGTATATATACATGTGGGTTTCACATTATGGAGAAAGTTCTCAAATATAAACTATGGGACAGACAGTTCCAAATGATCAAACCTAAGCTATAGACAAATGCTACAAACTCCTGTTTACACCGTCAATGTGGTGATTTTAAATATTTTTCTTTCTAATAGAAACATATAGAAAAGTTCTTGGTGTATGTGTACATATATATATATATATACATACATATATATGCATATATATTATATATATAAATATTATATATATATATATAGATATATATATAGATATATATAATTTTGTCAAAGATATACAGATAACGCACAAAAACTACTCTGTTGTGCATATTTATACCTCCTGGACATTAATACTGAAACAAGATTTAATAAAATATATTAGTTCATAATATCAGTTTAGTATTTTTTTATGTGTCAGCAGAATATCTGGTTATTAGAAAGTTGAATATCAATGTTTACTGTACGCAGAAAATGACCGTCAGCAGGACTTTTGTCCAACGCAGCTGGAGACAACGGTGCCTTAAAGTGTTTGCCAGGAAGCTCATCATATTAGTCAGATGCTATTCTTTGCTTGGTCAGGTTTTCTGAAGGTGTCAGCAGTAGTTTTAGAGAGTGAAAAAACTCCCTGCCAGGCTTCTTTTTGGCAAGATGAGGAACCAAGTGTCAGCAGGAGTTTTGGTGAGCCCAGACATAGCTTACCATAGAAGGAGAGAAAAATCAACAATGTTTTCATTCCCACAGTGTGTGGTTGTGGCTGCCTGAGGTCTCATTTATTTATTTTGTCCTCAAGTTCTGCATTTTACAAGAGTGTTTGGCTCTGACGCAGCTGCTTTCACCATTCCAGGCAAATCTGAGGTAAAGAATTTCCATTTTTCTGTGTGTTCAGGATTCATTTTTCTCTTAAAAAGACAAATTTGGTCAGTCCAGATGTGATGTGTCTTGAGTTGAAAAATACGAGAGTGTGATTTTGAAATGCTAGACTCGTCCCGAGTGGTTAAGGCGGGCGTCTGTGATCAACCTTTCTGCATTCAGGTGAGGTAATCCTGTGAAGAAGAGCGCTGTACCTGAGATGACCTCCAGCAGCAGCATGAGTTTCAGTCCATCCCTGAAGTCCTCCTCGATGTTCTCAATCTGCGTTCCTGCTTTCCTCAGATGAGAGTTACACCACGCTGTGAATGTCTGCAAAGAAAAAGGAGACAACATCAGGTTACTACACTGAGACAATAACAGTCCACGGCAAAACACCGTCCAAGGTCCAAAGTTTTGTTAAAAGTTTGATGACTTGATCTTCCATCTCCCCCTGTCCTCTGTATCTTCTACTCTGACTCCAACTACCTCCATGTCCTCCCTCACTGCATCCATCAATCTCCTCTTCCTACCTGGTAGCTCCATCTCTAGGATCATTCTTCTACCAATGTATCCACTGTCCCTCCTCTGAACATGTCCAAACCATCTCAATCTGTCTTCTCTAGCTTTTTCTCCAAACCTTCAGAGAACCTCAGCATCTTTAACTCCTCCACCTCCAGCTCTGTCTCCCGTCTTCCGTCCATTCCTAGTGTCTCTAATCCATCCATCATGGCTGCCCTCACCACTGTCCTGTAAACCTTACCCTCCACCTTAGCTAACTCTCTTCTATCTCAGATCACTCCTGACTCTTTTCTCCAGTTGTTCCATCCTGACTCCACTCTATTCTTCTCCTCTCTTCCACAGTCTCCACTGCTCTGAACAGTTGATCTTAAACTCCTCCACCTTCTCCACCTCTACTCCCTGTAACCTCACCATTCAACTGTTCTCCCTTTCATTCACACACCTGTTAAACAGAGCGTAGATGTTGGGAATAAAATAGTTTACAGTAGGTTCCAATACTTTCAGCTGCCAAAGTTGCGTGTGAGGCATTTGAATGTTATATGTTAAGACAAGGTGCATCAGTAAAATGAATATCCATATGTGTCTAATGTATGGTCCATATATTTGTCCATATTTTACAACCATCAACCAGGGGGCAGTACCATTAACAGGCCTAGTGGGTAAGGAAGCGGACTTGGGTCTGCAAGGCCCCAGGTTTGAATCCCCCTACCGCCAAGTGAGGTCCACTGAGCATGGCACCGTCCACACTCACAGCTCCCCTGGTGCTCACAGCTGTCCACTGTTCACTTTGGTGATGGGTTAAATACTGAGGTGACATTTCGTTGTGTGCAGTGGAGTGAATCACAATGTCACAATGACAAGGAGTTGGATTTCCTTTCCTTTCCTTCCTAATTTGGCTGAGTTGTCACTTTGGCTTTGAACAAATGTCTCTGTCGTGGACATGGAACTTCAGGGTTCACCTCCTGAGCAGGAGTGAGTCCCAGTTAGGGTGGTTGTCTCCTTCCAGTGGATTCACAACAAGAATATTCATGAGGGGCTGGAACAGTACAGTACAGTATAGCACCATGAACCGCAGCCCAGTGACAAATAAGAGGACAAAGATAAATGAGTGGCAAAATATATTTGAATAGCCTGGACATGAGGATAAGATAATATTTAACGTCAACTTTATTGTCTAATATACATAACTATACATAGAGACATATGGGTCAGTGAAAAGTCAGTTCTCTCCAACGCATGGTGCAAAATGGCCGGAATATATTAAAAGGAGATGTTTCGTCTAAAAATGCAGCTGGTCCCTCTGCTCCAACAAATTAATAATAATTTTTCCCAAATGTGGCAACTTTGTAAAATACTTTTTTTTTGTCCTGTAAAATGACTTGCGTCCCACATTATAAAGTTCTGCCGAGGAGTTTTTGTTGGTTAATTCACCCAGCACCTTTCCCTGTAGTTAATCTCACGCTCTCTCCAACCATTCTCCACACACTGGAGCATTGTGTACTGTATATGGTAGGTGTAGCAGGCCTCTCATTCCCTGGCATCACTGGCATCCAGTCATACTAATGGAAAACATCTGGAGCAGGATCTCAGCCGCCCTACAAATGCTATCATGAGGAGTGGGCCCTTACATACACCCTGCTGTGAACGCCTCTTTATGAGGTCCCCACTTAATTATAGAAGGTGCCCTAACATCAGGAACCGTGTTTCCAAGGAGGAGGTGGAGGGGGGCCGGTAGGAGCAGAGCCCAGCAGCCATGAAAGCCGGCTCTGTCTTCTCCAAGCCTGCCCTCTACTGCCCGGGAAACAAAAGCCAATTAAAAGTCACTGAGCGGGGAGGGTTGGTTGGACTGATGGAACATCTGTGACTTCACTCCAGGAGAGGCAGGAAGTTCTACAACACTTAGTGAAACATTCACTGTGGGAATAACTGACTCCTTGTGAATACGGTAGGTGGTGTTGGGAGAACTTGGTCACCAGTTTCTCTAAGTTCTGCTCATCTCCATTCCATTTAAGGCATCACTCGGTTGTCGTAGCTGCCATTCCATTGGTGTTTTCTTTGGACATGTAGGACATTCCATCTGCGGATGGAGAATCGTCATGACCTGCTCCCCCTTCTGGTTTGTTTTTATAATGTGAACACATAAATTGTGATATTTGTGACGTAGATTGTTGTCAACTAGGACAACAGTTATTATAACTGATTCAAGCAACGCGTCCGCCCCATCACGCCCCTGACTTGTACTGTTTTAACTGTTTCAACACAGCCTAACCACCTAGAGTACCCCCCAACTTTTAATAATTGACTTATTTATTTTATTGTAATTGTTTAACTGTTTCATAATGTTTTTACTGTCTTTATTGTCCTGTGTTTTTTGTCCTTAAATGTCCAGAAGGCGCCTATAGATCAAATTTATTATTATTATTATTATTATTATTATTATTATTACTATTATTATTATAAGCTAAATGAACCTGAGAAAACTGGGAGTCTGTTTAACCAAGATATGGGAAAACTTTTTGCCACAATTGGTCCTAAAATGGGCCAAGGGGTCAAATCCAGAAAAGCAAGATGGGTTTTTCGCTAAAACTAAGATAAATGGCAAGTAAAAGTCATGTATAAACCTAATATCTTACATTATTTAATACTCTTTATGATGTCATTTACTAGGGAAACACATTATTGTAGGGAAAAGGCAGAAGTAAAATGATAATATAAATGAATTCAATTTGGACAAGGTTGGCGGGCCGCATTAAGAAGCTCAACGGGCCACATCTGGCCCCAGGGCCTTAGTTTGCCCATGACTGGTTTAAACCCAAAATCTATAGGTGTTGTAGATGAAATGGGATTCAGACTGGCAACAACTTCAACCCAGACATTCAACTGGATAATAACACCAGTGCCAGTGTTATAGGACACATTGTTTTGTATCTTTTATTTCTGTCTCCTTTTAATTTAACAGCAAGCAAGAGATATATAGCACTTCAAAGACAACGCTCCAGCTCAGGAGGAACAAAGCTGATCACCTGTCCAGTGAAGTCTACAGTAACTAAAGTTGCTTCAGACTAGATAAGATAGTACACTTATCTTTAGGAGGCAACTGAGATTTAAAAGAACATTAAGGAGACAGAAAGTAATTATACACTCCAAGTACAACAACAGGACCAGGGCAAAGACTTGTCGATTGCAATGATAAGTTGTGGTAGCGATGATACCCTGGTGGCCAGATTCGGTACAGTCAGAACCTCAGAGTTGGCCAGTCTGAGAAATGATGTCACAACCACTGGTGTCGGTCTGGACCAAAACAATCAACAGGAACCACTGTGTTATAGTTGATAATAAACTAATTTCCACATTAAAACTGCAGACCATAAAGTTTTATTATAAATACATAAAGTACTTTATTTTGTCTGCATCAGTAATGTTAAGTAAAACCATAGAGCTACTTGATTGGTCTAGCACAAAGGTGTCAATCTCTGGCCTGGGGGCCAAATCTGGCCCGCAGTGTAATTATATTTGGCCCGTGAGATAAAATCAAATGTGTACAATAATTTGGCTACCAGTATGAAGACCTTATATAGTCTCAGAATTTGTTATATTAATAATGCATGTTTTTTGTTATATATTTTGTTTTGTAAAGAAAGATTTACATTTCAAATGATCTGAAAAGACAACAAGAGACCGAATAAGAGACAAATACCAATTATGAGTGAATTTTTTTCTATTACAATTTCTCATGTGTTGATACTAATAATCTTTGGCTGTTCCAGATTAAATGTATCAACATGTAAAAAGCTATTTCATATCCAGAGAGAAGGGAAAACATGAACGTTTATAGTTTTTTTTTCAATATATATTGATTTTGGCCTGTGACTTCATGCCAGTTTTCAATTCCAAAATTGAAAACCAAAATCTTATAACTCCCTGGAGAAGCTAGTTCTGCATTAAATACATCAGCATAAAGAATGGACAGGTGTTTTCGCAACAATCTCTTTCATGAAAGTGTGAGGCGTCATGTTCTTATTTAAAAATAAGATTGTGTAATTCAGAGAAGTCGGACTGAGACAAAACGATCCCTGCATAAACATGGGTGCAGCCGTCTTGTGCAAAACATAACTAAAACTCTTGTATTTTGAATATTTAAGAAAACAAAAAAGAAAACTTTATCTGACCTACAGTATATATAGGATAACTAAGAGGTTCAAGATCCTGATCTGGCGCCCAAAAGAGGAAGCAAAGCCAAACACCTGCCAGTCCAGGTCCATAAATAACAAATGTTGGACAATAAAGCTACTTTCTCAGTTCAGCAGAAATGGACACCGTTATATCCCGCTGTTTGAGTGTGTAGTCTTTCCCAAACACGATCACTAAGGCCCTGCTCAGACACAAACCCTGGTGTGTTTTTAGTGTTCAAGGATGATACGCTCTTGGCAAAGTCACAAAGTTTGACCCAATAAAAACACTGGATAAGGTACAGATCCTGCAGAAGACACAGAGGAAAAAGAGGAAGCAGATTAAATGGTCTTTTATCTCCCATGCTGGAACTGACAGAAGGAGAACCAGCGGTGCAGATTTATAGGGAGTTGGCAGGAACGTGACCGCGTTCTCTGCGAAACTATTCTCCTCATAACTTTGTCGTGATTTAAGCCCAGCTCCAAACGAGCACTAAAATATTTCAATTATTCCTAATCAATATTCTCAGCGAAGGCCGTGCCAGAGTTTTTAAAATATCCAGACTGCGGTGTCAGCAGCTAACGCGAAAACTGTAAAATTTAATCACTCATTAGGCGGAGCTTCCTGCTGCCTCTGCAGAGCTCGGGTTTCTCTCTGTGGTTCTGACAGAAGAATCAAATCCCCTTTCACTTTTGTTTCATTTTCACAATTTCTGAAATACTGTAAGGCAAAATCTAACCTGGAGAATGTGTCAAATAAAAAAGTGTACTCTAGGGCTTTTTTTGGATGGTTTTTTTGTTCGCAACAAATGAAAATATGGTCGAAAACAAGTTTAAACAGAAATTTACAAGCAAAACTTAGCTATTTACGTTCGTTCACCACTTCTCCTTTTTTTGGGGGCAGTTGGTGGCCTAATGGTTAAGGGAGCGGACTTGGGTCCGCAGGGTCCTTGGTTCGAATCCCCCCTAACGCCAAGTTACCACTGAGCATGGCACCGTCCCCATTCACAACTCATTGTTCACTTTGGTGATGGGTTAAATACAGAGGTCATTTCACTATTTCCTTTTTATAAGTAGTCGATTAGATAAAGTGGTAATCGATAAGCAGTTACCCAAAATTAGTTACTTTGAGGGCAACTGGACATAGTGGGCTTCTTGAAGACGTTTCACCTCTAAGACGTTTCCACCTATCATCCAAGAGGCTTCTTCAGATGAACTGAGGAAGCCTGATGAACCCTTTGGATGAGAGGTGAAAGATCTCCAAGAAGTAAGAAATTTTGGATTGAATCACATGGATGACTGAGAATCTACACAGATAAGCAATTATCCACCTCTTTACGTCACCCGGGCCTTTAAAGTCTGATTATTGTGGTTTCACAATAAAGAGCTGTTTGCCTCAGCAATACGACACTCCCTCATAACATGACTCTCCTTTTCATCAAGAGTATCTTGGAAATGATGATCATCACGTCCTAGTCATCCTTTTGTTACGTCACAAACACAGTCACAATGATAGCAGTGAATTCAAGCTACACTGGAGATCATCTACCAGAGGACACAAAACACACAACAAAAAAAATACTTTAAACTAGTAGGTACGTATATCCTAGCAATAAAATATTTACTCGTCGTAGCCCATGAATCACGTACGAAACATTGACTAAAACATCTTAACAGGTTAGTGCAGGTTCTAACACAGTTCTAACCCTGGTTTTCTTTCCTCACAACTCTTTTGGAGCTTTGTCAAGGAAAAGCAGGAGCTCAGTTCACATAATTAAACGTGTTAGTCTGGACCGGAGGAGCAGCAGCTCCATCACCCCGTGAGATTTTTGTTGCCACTGCTGTCATGGAACTGGTGTTGGATTTTCCCCACACTGGGGGTTATTTATAGCCAGAGGAGGAGTGACAGGTCCAGGAGAACTCCACTACAGCCTGAGATCTTTCTCTTCTGCTTTCGCTGCATAGGCTTGATCTTTAAGCTGGAATTTCCTCAACCGTGACTATCAGACAAAGTGCAGACCTACAGAGAGCCAGTGTGAACTTGTTGCATTCCTTTGCTGATCACACTTGGAGATATTTCCCCTGCTACAGCGTGGGTTGTGTAATCACAGAATGTAAGGGAAGAAGGAATTTTCCTTCCTGCAATTTCTCCGCAGTTTAGTAAGAGGAGATGCTTTTTACGGTCAAACTAAATGATAGGACTTCAGCTTAGAAAGGTTGGAAGTAACTTTTTAAAGAAAAAAAAAAAGACAAATCAAACCATAGTCATTTTTGGCTGAGTTTTTCACATGAGAAAACTATGAGGGGAAGTCTTTTTTGAGAAGAAAGAAAGAAAGAAAGAAGACAGAAAACTAAACCAAATGTCCTATAGAACAATAGAAAATTCTCTTCTACTATTACTTTTTTGTTAAACCTTGGGAGTATATAGCAGTCCTCATAGAGTTGATACAATGACACTGGTCAGTTGGACATAAAAACTAAAAATAGCTTGAGAGTTATACAGAACAAAGTAATGGACAACCATTTTTTCACCGTCCCAGAAGTGTGCGAGTATGAGTTCCAAATCAAAGTGTTAATGAGACAAGTCAAGTCCCGTCTCTCCTTGGCGACAAAACAGAAGTTGGCGTCTACCACTTTTGGTTTTGGACTATGGCCATGTGTTGTATCTCCATGCTTCATCTTACAGGCTTTAGATACTACGGTATATACCAGACATGTCCAAATTGTTCCACAAAGAGCCACTGTGGCTGCCGGTTTTTGTTCCACACCTGAGTTGACAGTTTTAATCAATTGATCTCAGTCTCCAGACAGCTGATTGGTTAAGCTATGTGCTCTTGGTTGGTTGGAACAAAAACCAGCAGCCACACTGGCCCTTTTTTAAAGATTAAAAAAAGATTAAACTCCTTTTTTTGTCGTTGTGATTCAAACCACAGCGCACAACGAAATTTGGCCTCTGCATTTAACCAATCATCAAAGTGAGGAGTGGGCAGCTATTGAGCGCCCGGGGAGCAGTGTGTAGGGACGATGCCATGCTCAGTGCACCTCAGCAGTAACTTGGCAGTAGGGGGATTCGAACCGGGGACCTTGCGGACCCAAGTCCGCTTCCACTAGGCCACCACTGCCCTTTGTGGAGCACCTTGGACATGCCTGCTATAAAGCATGGAGCCATGAGATCTGTGAAAAACCTAAAATCCAGGAGGTCCAGGCAAGAAAAAGTTGCCTGGTCTTTCTTGTCTTCTAGGTTAAACCACTGATGCCTCCTCATTTTCAAAGTCAAGCTAGGAAATCTACCTGGAAATCTGTCCAACTATCTGGTGCCCTGGAGCAGTGGAGCCTACACTCTGAGGTTATATAGCATTTTTTACTCTCTGTCACTCAAGTCAGATCCGAACCAGGAAAAAAAGGCCTTCAGTTTTGCTGCACCGTAAACATGGAATGATCTGCAATCTGGATGAGGTCTAAGAAGGTTGCTATCT